>VWZT01010170.1:736387-850170 GCA_013397055.1 Pachycephala philippinensis
AAAAAAAAAAAAAGGAGGGAGAGAAGTAAAAGATTTACAAGTTCCTTCGCTTTTTATAAAAAAAAGAAAAAATCAACAGCAAAACTGCAGAACTCCCTCTTCCACTTTTAAATAGTGTGGAAAAAACCCCAAAAAATCTCAAGATCTCTGCTGGAAAACTTGAAAAAACAAGCAATCCAAGAAACCCCTATTAAGCATTTCCAAGAGGTTCTTTTTAGCCTTAGAATTTATTTTATGGAAGGCAGAGAAAACGGGGACATGTACAATTCATCATGTCAGATTAAGCAAACATACTTAATATTCCCTGAACAGGACTCTCACTGAGGCTCTCCAAAGATTAAATGTCAATAATTTACTTTAAAAAAATTCAATTTCAGGGAATCTTGTAAATAGTGCATAACTTGAGGTGATACTAGATTGTAGTCTAGAAACACCATAGAGCAATCTGAATAAGCTGTGCTCTCTGGCCCTTGGAATAAATGATCTGGTTTAAATATTCTTGATGGCAGTTCAGAAGCACAGACAAAAAACATTTGGGAATGGAAAACAATTACCCCAATTACCCCTCTAGAAAAAACAACAAAAAAAAAAAGATAAAAAGCATCTACACAACTGAGCAAAACCCCTGTGTATTTAAATACACTCCTAGCACTCAACTGTTAAAAAGTAAAACAAAAAATGGACTAACGAGTTAAAAATCAGGTTTAGGTGCTGAGCTGTTACAAAGAGGAGTTCACTTGGCATTTGGACAGTGTTAAAACAACGTTTTTAATGTGGATGCTAGTGCAGAACCCGGGGATTAAACACAAAGAGACGCAGACAGCTCCCACATGCAGGAAAAGGAGGTTACAGGCACAGCAGCCCCAGCGCTCGCCCATCACCGCGGGGAGGAGGAAGGGACAGGCATAGCAACCACAAGCCCAAAAGCAGAAAAGCGCATACCTTCAGCTTGGAATGAAAATCACGAGATTTCCTTCTGGCAAGAACCTGAATGTGACTAGACACCTGCAGGGTAGGGGAAGGGAGGAAACAAAGGAAAAGCCTGTAACCATGGAGATGAAAAGCCCCCTACAACTGGGCAAGCCAAACGTACCTTAATGGCGGCTTGAATTTCTCGAACTTTCTTTCTTGCTAAGACCTGTATGTGACTAGACACCTACATTGTTCAGGTTTATAGGGGGAAAAAAAACAACAAACAAAAGAAAAACAAAAAGCAAATCAAATTTTAAATGTCTATTTTTTTCTTTAAAAGAAAAAAAAAGAAAAAAAAAAAAAGAGACTTTTCCAAGGGGAGGAAGTTATTTGCATCTTCAGTAAGCTCTGCTGTTAAAGATATCACATTCCCAGCCAGATACCAAGCTCTTAGCACCGAGGCTTAACAATACAGGTCATCGCTGCAGTGACTTGATTAAGGAAATAAAAAAAAAGAGAAAGGAAAAAAAAGTGTAACCCACCAGGTTGTGCATTCAGCTACAAGATAGAAGACACAGTTCACAGCTGGACGCAGCCCATGTGCTTTGGTACCGATCCCATCCTTGCCCAGGCCCTGAGCTCTCATGTGGGGAGCCCAAAGGATTTCTACCCCATCTGCTGGGGATGCAGATGCCCACTCTGACCATTTGCCACCAGGCTTGAGACATAACTTGGCACCAAGAAATTTTATCCATTATTTATTGTGCTCTGCAGCTCCAATGAGGAGACTCAGGCTGCATTTTGACTCCACTGAAATGCTTTAAATTCTGGCACAAATGATAAAATACTGGCACAGCACAGGTCCCTGAACCCCTGCTGGTTTCCTTGGTAATCTCAGCATCAAGTCTGCCCACAAAACATTTGTGTAACTGGGGACGAGCAACTTGACATCAGCTTGAGTGATGCCCAGGTCTGGCCAAGGGCTGTTTTGCTCAGAAATTTGTGCAAACCCAGTGCTGCACTACACCAGTTATCGGTCAGAAGTTGCTGCCTGTGCAGTGAAGGGTCTGGGCCCAAACTCACATTCCTGTTTACCCAGGGACATACTGAATCCGTGCTATTGCTGATGAGGGTTTAATGATGCTGCCCAGCACTGCTTGGTAGTGCTCAGCATCCTTCAGCCTTCTGCGTAAAGGAAACCTGCAGTGATGGCAAAAACCGCTAAAGGGAAATCTCCTATTCTCATTTTACCCAGGACATACCAGATCAGGCAGTGCACATTTTTCCTACATTAGTTACAATTCCTGTCTGGGAAAGAACAATGCCAAAGAAAAGGAGGAATGATGATTTTGTCCCTCTGTAAGACTATTCCGTGACAATAGCACCAAAAAGCCTGTATTTTAGTAGGGAAGCAAACAGTGATGCATCAATGAGCACAGTCCCTGAAGGCCGCCACCTTCGAGAGGCAGCCCAGGAACCAGTTTGCAGTAATTCAGAGTTATACTGCTGCTTACTGAGCTATTTTTCAGTCAAACACCTAGACAGAGTTTTCACACATGTTCATTTGTTTTGCTTTCAGTGGAATATTAGTGGTGTTAAAGGTTATACAAGAAGCACAATCATGACATTTAATCGCTCAGTTAAAACTCCAGAGTAGCGACAAACTTTTTTAAGCACTCAATCCGAAGTGATTTATGAATTGCTCTAGAGGGATGTACAAGTACGGAGGCAGACATCACCACACAGAGCCGTCACAGCCCTCCTGCTTTCTTGGCACATGCTGGCCAAGCATCTAACCCCAAGCTCTGCATTTTGACTCCTGAGGCAGCTTTACGAACCCAGCATAACTTCCAACTCCTGGAGCTTGCATGGGCAAGGCAGGGCAGAACTGGGGACTCTGTCTTTAGTTTGTGATTTCTTTGCCAATCTTTGGTTTGCTTCTTTTCCATGTGCTGCAGTTCACCTCGTTTCTGATGCCTTTTTTCATCCCTCGCACAGATGCTTCCTTCCTGAGTGGCAAGGGACACCACCCAGGGCAAAACAGCACCCAAGGTGCTTCAAATCCGAGCGCTGGCAGCTTTGTGTGATCCCAAGTCACCTTTCCCTGCACTGCAGAACATGCAGAGCGTGCAAGTGTGCAAGCCTCTGCCTTCCCTTTGTCACACACGTGCAGGGGGAGAAGGGGAATCTCATGCCTGACGTTAAAGCAAGGGGACTCTGCCATTTGGGAAACATTTTTAAACAGCAAAAGGGTGTAGCAACCACCACATAAACGACACAGATCATGTGCCTTCTGCAAGGCTGCTGATTGCTGTGAATATTATAAATTAGAGGATTTAGTCATATGAGATAAATTAATGGTTATGTGGTAATCATCTGAAAAAAACTTAAGGCAGTTTTAAGGTTTATTCTGACTCTTGGATGAATGAAGTCTTACCATGGTCAAAGACCAGGAGCCCAAAGGCTTTTAGGAAAATTTTTAAATTATTTTGGTATCCTGTAGCAACTACTGGCCATAAGCTGAGAGCACAATTATGATCAGTTCTTCTAGATCACTTTTATTTATTTACCTCTCATATCCAAGAATCATAGCCTCCATTATAAAGTCAAATTTTCTGAACTTTTAAGAAGTTCCATTATTACCATTTCAAAATAATAATCATAATATTATATAGAGAAATAAGGCACAATGCTTTATGGTTTTGCTCCAACTTCCGAATTTTTTTATGAAATATGGGGAGATAACAGTTTCATGTACAGACAGATTAATAAAAAATGAATCCTCAAATCAGCACAACATAAACCCTGGAGTTTTAAATATTCTCTAAACAGCATGTATTTAATCTGAATAGTGAAGTCAATACATCATCTCATCAGAGCTGAAGCACAGACAGCCACTGCAGCCAAAAATGCCATGTTTTGTCATTCACTGACATGCATACTTCCCCACTGGGTTATTTTACCTGCTTCCTGGTCCGTGTCTTCCCTGTTCTAAGTTTGATGTATCTGGCTATCAATTCATTCCTACCTGAAACAAAGAAAAATTCATGGTAAGGGACAAGCAGCATCACACCCAGAAACACCATCGAAACACCACATTTGAACAAGAGCTCCACGCATATCAGGTTTATGTCTTCTTACACCTACTCCTCTTTCCTTTGCAAACAATTTGCCAGTATTTCTCATTGTTCACCAGCATTTCCCTTCCATCTCCCTGACAGGCACTGCATGTGCCACAGGAACTCTGCAGAGGACCACGAGTTCAGTGTTTCCCCACCAAAGTCCTGCAGAGGTTTGCAGGCAGAGAGGCACCTCCTTGGCCAGCAGCGGTGCCCAGCATGATCCCTCACTGGAGAACCTCCCATGCTGGGGCTGACACAAGGTCTGGGCTCCTCTGCTTTTGCTTGCACCTGCTCCAGGTGGTGTTTGTCCCCTGGGACCCCTGTGGGGAGGAGCGGCTGCTCCTGAGCAGGTTGTGTGCTACCTGAGCCTAAGTGCCAATCACCCAGATGTGACAGCTTCTCTCCAAGTTTTAGTTCTGCAAGGAGACAGCAAAATCTGTCCTTCCTGCCAGAAAGCCTCCTCCAGTGATGGAAGTCACCGTCCCAGTTCAGCAGGTTATCAATCACACCCTTAACTCTACTCACAAGAGTGAGTGGCTGCCCTGCAGTGCTGAAGTTCCTGTGGGAGCGGGGCCGATCAACACGGTGGTTTGTTATTCAGAGCTCTGTTTCTCTTGGAAATGTGAAATACTTCCAAGCCTCTAAAATGGCTATTTGACTCTTCTTCAGTCACACATCATGCTACCTAATGCAAACTAACATTTTCTATCCAAATAATTTCCTTCCTAAGTATTGCTGACATGGAAGATAACACAAGTTTTATGTGGTGTCCTGTTTATTTTCACTGCATATTATGTTACTTCTCCATGAGCTGTAGTAACTTAAACACACTTGTTCAACAAGTCCTAAGTTACGAAGCTATTTGCATTCAGCACAGGGGAAAGCAGCCTGTGCGTAGAAAATGAAAAAACTGATTTAGCAGTGAGCTGAAAATGGAGAGGTTAAGAAAGTAACTTGTCACCCACCAAGCTATTTTGAAGTGGATGAGCACATAGCTGGGGAATGCAGAAAATTATTATATCAGCCAGGGCTTCAAACCCTTGCAGTTTTAATGTTGTGGGGGACACATGGGAAAGTTTTGAAGTAGCCTGCATATGTTTAAAGGGCATGTTGTTGACTGAAAGATTAAAGACATTTAGTCGAACTAGACTTTTTTCTTTTGTCTCCCCCTCTGAGCCTTATTTTACATCCTTTGTATCAAACGTCTCATGGTTCCTGTGTCTTTCGTGTTTGCTAAAGGGGTACTAGAACATGAAATATCAATGTGCTTCAGAGTGAGAGCTGCGTTTTTGTTTTGGTCCAGACTGTGTGCCACGTTTCCCACAACATGCCACTGGTTTGTAATTCCTCAGCAGGTCTCCTCAGGACAAACTTCAAGAGGTAAATTTTGCATGAGCAAACAGTTACACAAACCAGCCACATTTCTGCACACAAATGAGGGATTTCCGTATGCAAACAGAGGAGCAGGTAGTTACCTAATTTCATGCAAAGACCTTGTCTCCAGGCTGAACAGGAGTTCTGCAGCCGGCAGTGCCCACGAGATACTTGCCATTTGCAGTGAACAGGTGCCTTTGTGTTCATGGGGTGAAACCAGGGAATGCTGCACCTCTGTATCTCCCTATTCTTGTGTTCTTTCTCATAACCCAAACAGAAGCCTGCAAGAGCAGCCCTCTGTGGCCTGGTGAGATGCAAAAATCACCACATTCCTGCAATCACCAGTGTGA
This sequence comes from Pachycephala philippinensis, assembly GCA_013397055.1. Classification (NCBI taxonomy): domain Eukaryota; kingdom Metazoa; phylum Chordata; class Aves; order Passeriformes; genus Pachycephala; species Pachycephala philippinensis. The sequence continues at coordinate 742,146 of VWZT01010170.1, forward strand.
TAGGTGGTATGGACATTTTTATATTTCTAAATGCACATTTTTATTTAATTGGGGAATGCCCTCCCCTCCAGAAAGTACCTGCTTTGCATATGTTTAAGTATATGCACACATTAATAGCCAGAACAGGGTTTTTTGCTGCAAAAAGATTGTCAGGTTGTTCTGATCACCAGCTGGTGACTGTGCAAGGCCAGTGATGCTACAAGGTGATGTAAGGGATGCGATACCATCTCTTGTCCCTCTGTCTGTGCTGCAAATGTTTCAAATACCTGGGCCCAGCACAAGTCACTCCAACCAACCCTTGCCCATTAAGGCAGCCCTCGGCCACAGCTGAGGTCTCACAGTTCTCCTCCCAGACAAGACAGCTAAAAAGCTAATTTTAAAGGAAAGCTCAGGTTCCCAGGCAGCCACTTGACAGGAAAAGCATCTTTATTAAAAAGCACTGAAAGTCTAGACTGCATTATTTGAGTGCTGTCTCTGGTTGAGGCCCAGTCCATCCATGAAGTGCTTTGGCTTCACTCAAGGCAGGTTTCTGTAGCCATTATCTAGCTGGGCAGGGCTATGACTAACAAGATTGTAGTTCTGGCAAGTGATTGCTTCCCTTAAGCTGAAGGCTATCCATAGCCTAACTCTGGAAGAGCCAACAGGGTGGAATAATTTGCCTTAACTTGCAGGGACGAGGAACTCCACAAGGAACCATAAAAAGTGGCCAACGTAAAAGCCTAACGTATATTTTCCTTACCATCAGGTTTTCAACACAGCAAAGACACATGCATCAGGTTTAGCCCGAGCAGGAGATACTGAAGCCTCACTAAATACCTTCTCCCTGGCCACAACGATCTGAAAAGACATAAATTCTTTCCTGGGCTACCAAAAGCCATAAACACAAACAGAAGCACTGCCTGACGTAAACAATATAGATGCCCCCAACCATAAAGTTTACAGCCTTAACGTTATCTACCAAACACTGGTGCTCTTCTTTACCAGCTCTGACAGATAGGGACAGAATGATCTTATCTCCAGATCAACTAAAGCCCAAAGAGGATTTTAAAGAAAGGAAAGCTTAATAATCCTAAAAACACCCTTTCCTGTTCTTGGGAATGAGAAGAGTCTGAAACAAAAGGAGGCTCAAGGAACTTCTTTGATTGGCCATTAGAAACCTTAGGGTGAAAAATGCTCATTAATAAATAGATCTGTTTTCTCTAGAAGAGCTCAGCTGTGGAAGTACTTTCCATACACACCCTCCCTCTGTCTCCTTGTCATATATATCTGGGAAATTGCCTGGCAGAAGAGAAGAGGTCAGATTTATGAACTGTAAATTTTCAGCTCTTTCTTCTTGTCATTTGCTATGACAGTGTCCTACTTTGAATGTTTTGGTTCAGGTATCAAAGAGAGGCATGGGGAGGTGCCTGGTTAGATAAAACATTTTCACAGCACAGGAATCTTTTCCAAGGATCTTGAAAAGATCAGGAGAGGACCACAACAAACATTTTACATAGGCTGCTTCTTGGAGTCTGCTTTTTTCCCTGTTAATTCAGGCTTTATCTGTCATGTCCTTCTGTGTTGTCAGTGCAACAGCAAACTATAATTCTCCCTGCACTGATGCTGAGGAAGAGGCATTCTGTGCAACGGAATACCTTTTTATTAATGGCATGGAGTAAAAAGGAACTTCAGCTAGAAAACAGTGCAGATGCTAAAAACCTGTGAGGCTTTGTGGAGAGCCAAAGCTCTACTGTGGCCGAGTCCCCGGGTCAGCCCAGTGGCACACAAGCTCCCTCCACCTTCCCAAACCACTGCCCCATCCTTGAGCGCCATCACCCCCAACATGGAGCGTGTGGTGATCCTGGACACCTCCCAGGCAGCAGAGAGCTGACACTTCTGCTCCTCTTGTTCAAAATAAGTAGAAGCAGCTGCAAAGTGGGGAGGCTCCCACCGCCCCTCCCCAGGGGAGGCAGTTGTTGCGCTAACAGAGGGCCCTTGTGCAGGGAGCCTCCCCCTCCAAGGCTGTTTCCAAGAACAGCCTAAAGCAGCCAAGCATCATCCCCCACAAAGGTCTCCATGAGGCTCCTGGGTCCACCCTCGGTGCTAAGGGTGTGTTTGTCCCCACTCACCCAACACCAGCAATGCCCTCAAAGGTGAAAGTCCACCCCTGCCTGAGGAAGGTGTAACTGGCAACCCCTTCATGGGCAAAAAAACAGCACCACCACCTCTGCCTCAGGGGTGCCAACAGAGCACCCCAGGCAGCTCTACCAGGGCCTGCACGAGCTGTGGACATTCTCTTGGCCACACCGTGTCTCTTTTCCCACGTCCTGGCCACGGGCATCACTGCTCACACCCAGGCAGCAGAGCAGGGAGCTGGTGCATCACGTCCCTGAGCAGCCACGAGGCCGGCGGGCGTCTTTATTTAGAACATTAATGACACAAATTAAACCTCTGCCCTCCCAGCTCCCAGTAATAGGCACTACCCGAATGGGATAAAAATAGGCAAGTGTGGGAAATAAAGCCGGCTAGCAACTTGAAAATGAACAGCTAATTTTAAAAAGTTTTCATACTCAGCCAAATAATTCAAGCAACAACCGAGTAGAAAAGCCTATTTTTTCAGACAATCAAATACTATGAATTTCTTCAAATTCTACAAGACTGTGGCTTGAAGCAGGTATTTCCTATCCTGACTGCAAAGTCTGGGGACAGAGCTGCACAATTTCATCTCCAAAATCGTTCTCATAGCCATGTTTACCCCACAGCAAAGCTGTTTTCAGCCAGTTGTGGTAAACTCCACTTCTGCTTGGCCTGGTGATCGCACAGCACTGCTCATGTGCCTGGGGGCCAAATCTGGAGAGCTAGTGGGAATTTTGCTCGGCTGTGAGCGCTCTCCTGGGACAGTCCCCATGAGCAGCACCCAGCTCTTTGTCTGGCTACTGCTCCCAGGCTGGATCCAGATCCCACCCCAGGCATGGATGGGATCCATTAGCACGGATGTGCTGGTTTGAACCCTTTCCTCAGCAGAAGGTGGGCACAGGGCCCTTGGGCAGCAGAGCTCACGGCCTGTGGAGGAAAAGCTGCTCTGTCATGGTGCTCAGTCCCAGCACTTTTCTGTTCCGTTTTGCCAGCAGAATATCCGGCTTTGGGAGATCCCGCCTCAAATTCGGCAGCGCCGCTTTCTGAAGACGCCTTATAGCTAAATTGGCTAACAAAAAGCTTCTTGTAGATAAAAGAGCTCTGCGAGTCAACAACTGGCTAAGCAGTTTAAACCTCTAAGTAAGGCATCCTCTATTTAAACGTTATAGGCAAATCTAATTTAAGCTTTTAAAAATATTATGGGCAGGTGTTTAAGTCGCGGGCACACTGGGCTGTGCTGGGCTGGGAGGGGGCTGGGCGCCGCTTCCCAGGCGGGCAGCATTTTGTTCAGCCAAGCTTTCTGCAGAAGGGCCACGTGACAGAGGCCAAATAAACAGCATCTGGGGATTTTCAATTACAGACCTTCACCCAGCATGCCTGCACTGTAATCTCTACCAGATGAGGCTCAGGCCTCACTATTTTCAATAATTCACACACTGTGTACACATAACATGACAATAAGGGCATTCATGCAACCGCCTGATTCGCACATCAAAGCTCCCAAATGGCCAGCTGTAAGCATGCTTACTGCTGAATAATTCATTCTTTTCACAGGCTTGAAAAAACGCTCAGCGGGAGTTGGCAAGCTTGTGTTCTTTCCTGTGTGGTATGCTAAACTCAAATTTTGAAAGAGGTACAGCCCCACTAAAAAGAGTCAGAGATACAACTATTTAAATGTGCATTTGCGAGCTTTCGGATGGCTGCTCACAGAAAAAAAAAAAAAAAGAAAAGAAAAGGAGAAAAAAGCAGCTCTACGTTTCCAAGTGGATAGCGGAGATAAGAGGAAATAACCTACACGTCCTCTGAGGCAGGTGGTTAACAGAAATAAAATGATAAAGCTGTTTTCTGGCTGGTAAAATATTTTTTACACATATTATTCCTGGCTAAAAATCTTGGCTATACCAGGCGCATAACAGTCAACAAGTTCAGCAGACTTGAAATTTCCTCATACTTAGCATAAATTTTCTACTAGATGGCAAAGAGGGTTTTTGTTAAGACTAACACATGAAAAAGGCAAACACAGGAACACCAGAGCTAATTCTGTAACTCCTATTTACTGTTCTCACCGATATGGGTTGAATACTAATTTCTACATGATATTTTAACAACTCAAAACTTGCAGCTGTGTCTCTGAACATTTAACTTGCAACAAGTGAATGTTCCAGATTTTGTAATACTTCGACTTAATGCAACAGAAGCATCATTTTTTTAGGAGAAAAAAAAAGGGGGGGTGGAGAAAAAAGAAGGGTCTGCTTAATAATATCAAGTTTTCTTGACTGTCAATCAGCGCCTGAACCAGCAGGATCAACTAGTCATGACCTCTCCTTATAGCAAACACATGCTGCTTACCAGCTGGGGGCTGTGTTTTTTACATCCTTTTCTCTATCATTCAGAATGGCTTCCTCCTAATCACAATAATCCCAGAAGTGCTAAAACATATCAATCGTCCTCTAAGCCCTGCCTACAAAAGGCCAGCCGTCCGGCCTTTATGGGCTTGTCCAACAGCAGCTGATACTTCATTCAACTACAAATCCAATTTAGCAGTTACAAGAGGTTTAGCATCACTGGAAAAATATTGGTGTTGATCCTGCACTCTTAAGTCAGCAAATATTCCTTTGCCATATTGTTTAGCTTTTTCTGCCATATTTACACTTCTGCTGGATTTCCCTGAGTGACTTCAACAACAGCATTTAACCTCTGAACTGGTAATATTTACAGTTGATCAAACAGTGATTTTTAAATTATGTTTACCACAATTACAGAAACATAAGCCTATTTGAATTCCAACTGTTATAATTCTGAAAAAAATCCCCAAGCAAGAACCCTAAAAACAAACACGGTCATTTCACTCAAAACCATAGAGCACACTTTATGTACCAGTTATGCAGGATGTTATTTATTATAGCCCTTCAGGCAAGTTCATGGCAATTCTTTCACTTATGTATTTTTAATTGCCAAGTGAACCAATGCAAACGCTCCCTTGATTCCCCCCTACACATCTTCTTTTTCTTTTTTTTCCCCCCCTACTTTTCTGTTTTTCTTTTTCTTTTCTTTTTTTTTCTTTTCTTTTTTTTTTCCCCTCTTTAAGCAGCAGTATGTGTCAGAGGGCTGGGGCCAAGAGCACAGGCAGGTCTCACAGTCCCCAGGGAATGCAATGGGAGCAAAAACATTAACTGTGTCTCTTCGACCTGCTGGAGTCTGTCGGTGCTCTGAATCCTTTGGGAGCCAAGGCTCTGGCTCAGAATTTAGGTCAGGACCATGCAGAGAAGTGGCCATGCAAGGACAGGACCGGGAGGGGACAAAGACCTCAGGGTTCCTAAAACGGGTTTTAAGGGCTGCCCCAGTGGTGTGTGTGTAGGCACACGGACACAAAACTGCAATGAGTCACTTAAATATTACTATACACAAATTAACTGCTTTCAAGGCCTACCCTAACTGGGCTGCCCAAGAGGAAAGGGGAAAGAAAAGATCCCAGAAACAAAATAACTGAAATAATCCCTTCGGATGCTAATGAGCGAACAATTACAATGACTCATTGAAGTTATATCATAATGATACTTCCAAAGAAAAGAACTTTTTGTGTATTGTATTAAAACCAACAACAATAAAATGATCCCAGATTGAATCAAGACCACAATTTAATTTACACAGCAAAAGGGAAATGACCTAATAGTAGCACAGAAAGATATTCTCCTCATGTCAAGTCTTAATCTTTGGGTTTTATCCCAGCTTCAGTTTTAGAGAAAACAATGAAAAAAGACCCATAGACACATCTGGTTCAAAAGTGTTCATTGACATTAATGCAATGCATTGGATTCTGTTTGGCAGATCTTCATACTGGGAAATATTCCACATAAGCAATGTTTATTAATTTTCGTCTGATTTTTTAAAAACACAGGCAGAATGTATTTCAAAAAGAGAGGAGTGATCCAGAGAGCTCTCTGAATATTCATTAATTAATATTTTGTCAGTGTCGGTTGTCTCAACAAAAGAAGGTTTTACAATTTACTCTAAGCCCCATTTAATTAAAATTTAAATGCTACAAAAATACATGGCTTTTTTTCTTTTTTTTTTCTTTTTTTTTTTGCGCCTAGTAATCCTTTTCTACTTACAATAAACTGCATTTTACTGCAACCAAAAATGCATTTCAAAACAACCAGCAATTTTTAGGCTTCAGAATATACAAAGAAATCCCCACAGGAGGAAAAAAAAAAATCCCCAAACTTGACCTTTGCCATATCTCTGGATCAGCTACAGATGTTTAATAGATTATACAAAAACCTAGATGTCCTTAATCTGACATTGTGGGTTTTTTCCCCTGCTCCGATAGGAACTGTCAGTAACCTCTCCGAGAATACGCCGTGTGAATTCCACGTGCAGCTCCCGGGTTGGTTTCCGAGGTAGTTGCAGTTTCTCAGTGACAGGAGCAGCTCAGAAAGGAGCAGACTCTTGCCCAGCGCTGCTGACAGAAAGTCTGATTTGGACAGGAATCCTTCAAATACACAGACAATGGGCTGGCTGACCTGTCATGCATGATGGATGAGTTAAGGGGATTAAAACCACTATTTGCATTAGAATAGATAAAAATTAGCAAAATAGAATTTCTCAGTAGGTGGCTTCAGTTCTGTTTGTTCGCTTAGGCAAAATGAAGTTCATTTTTAAAGGAATTACGATTGTTTAAGTAACGCTTATTTGCAGAGAAGAAATCCTGTGTGCTGGTTTGCTTCCTATTGTTTATTCTTTAAGAAAAACACTTTAACTATCACGAAAGTATCCTTTTCTCCCCACGTTTATTATTAGAGCATTACACAACTACTTGTGTTGGTGTTCTAACCACTTTAAACTGTATGTACACCTCAATGCTTACATGTTTCTAAGCTGCACATACCCCCAAAAATGTGGTTTGAGTTCAGGGAGAGATGATCAAAAAGACCAAAAAAATTACATTAAATTGTGTTTTGATGCTTCAGTGAGGTTCTGAGTACGAGCCTGTGACTCAAGAACTGTAAAAGGCAGATGCTTGAATTACTGCAGGTTTCTTTCGACCAGATTCATATTGCACACAGTGCTGGTACTTAAAAGACTCAGAGATGGCTGCACAAAGTGACCTAATGAAAGGCTGGCCTCACAGAATAGCATTATATTGTTTATACAGCATAGCTGTGAGAGAAATCTGTATGGCCAAATCGGCGCACACAGGCAGGCAAACAGATGCAGAAACCGCAGAAACCTCCACGGACCGTCTCCTCCTCGCTCCTGCTGAGAGCAACCAAGATCTGTCTGTCTGTCTATCTGTCTGTCAGACCAAGGCTGTGGAAACCGTGGAGGTCCTGCTCCTTGCAAGGCTCACACATCCAAAGTGCAGGCAGCCAGGAGCCTCCAGAAAATCCAGCACTTTTTACTTCGTGTACTGCCAGATCTGTTACTGAACTCTGCCTGTTTCACCAGTGAACTGCAGTCACACCAGCGATGTGTCCCACCATGCCCTACAGCAGCACCAACAGAAAGCAAAGCTGAAGCATTAAGGAGGCACATTTCTTCCAGGGATGACATTACCCACAGGAAAAGCTGTGACGTGATTTCTCAACTCAGCATTTACGGTAATGAGATTTTAAGAGAGCAGGTCACTTCTCTCACTCAGTGGTGGGGGTTCTGGCCACATCCAGAGGTTGTCTAAACCAGGGCAACGCCAGAGCCTGCAGCCATACAGCTCCGTGCATCCACTGGTGAGCTGCCTTGATTTCCAGCTCTACAGGCCCTGCACTGGGATTTCATGCAACTCTTTGCAAAAACTGTTTGTTTAGCTTACAACTTACTTGGTGTCTGTGTCCCATGCAGTTAAGATGCTTTATTTTCACAGCAAGTGCAAAAAGGTATTTAAATTTTCATTATGTCCAGGGTATTTGGCCTTGGTTTGTGTTAGATGACAGCTCCTGACACCAGATGGGCCAAGTAGAGGAATATTTGACCAGCATATGAAAGAGCTTGGGATGCATCCAACACCAACCTTGGTTTCCAAGTTATTTCACAAGCACGCAGTAGCATTTTGTGGAGATTTTATAGCTAACAGTGTCATTCTAGCTACAGTACAATAAATATTTTGCACCAATTACAAACCCACAAGAGAGACCTACAACATACTTGAGTTACAGGGTAAGTCATTTCTTGCAAACTCAGTCTCAAAACACGTTTAAAATTGAGACTCCTTTAACTCTTTTTTTCCAGCCTAAAGAAAGACCTCTCCATGCTTCCTTCCCATTAGATCAGCTGCCCATTCCTGCCTCCCTGCAGAACCCAATTGGTCACTGATGTTTGAGCTCAAGTGGAGGAGAACAATATTGCTGCACTTCTGAAGGATTCCCAAGACACCAGTCCAAGGGGAGAAAAAGAAACCTTAATGTCATTGTAAACTCAGGTATCAGAACACCACAAACTGTTAAAGAACAGAAGACACCACTGCTTATTTTTAAGTTCAGCTAAGAGACACAACAATGAAAAGCTGACTAATCAAATAATACTGTACCATAATGCATTTTGTTTAAATTTGGAAGTGTTCCTCATAACCTACTCATTTGTCAGAGAGAAAAATGCCTGCCTGGCTCTCCCTGCTCCTCTGCCCCAGGCTCCAGCATCCCACTGTACATCCCAAGCAGGGTAAATACCATGCTGCTGATTTCATTATAACTGAAAAGCCCCATTCATGCCTTTCAAAATCTGCAGAGTTATCTTGGAGAATCATAAGAAAATTTTGCTTTGTGTAGCCACCAAATGCATTAGAACCCTAATATTTGTAATCTTTGTTACATATTTTTTTAGTCAAAGTGGTTGTTTTGGTTGATGGGAGGGCTCTTTAAAGAAAAATAATTTAAGGGGTAGGACATGCCAGGGAACCGAAAGAAAATCACAGTTATTTATAATCTTTTTACCACTTATTTGTTTCTATAGTAAATCACTACTTTCTTTTGCTTCCCAGCTCATGGCTTTGCTTTACATAACACTTATTCAAAAAGTGTACATTTGGAAACCTTTTCTTTGTTTGTTTTGGATAAATGAGTAATGAAGTGCAAACAGTTTCACGCGTAATTCTTAATCCCACTTTCTTTAGGCCTGATGCAGCAGGAGAGAAACTTCACAGGTTGTTTTGTTCTTGACTACCATTGACATAGGACTGGAAGAGGAGACTGGGCTTCCAGCTGCAGCTCTGTCGAGTCCCTGTGCTGCCCTCACAGTTTTGCCTGTTACAGATGTTAGTTTGTAGTGAAAAAGATTCACAAAAGATGCCTCTCCTCCACCCACATCCATGGTTATCCTACGGAGCAGCCCCAGACACCAGTGGCTTCTAGTACTGACAGCAACAATGCACATTTCACAAGGAGCAGAAGGACTTTCCTTCTCAGTTCCATCACAGAATCATAGATTCATTAAGGCTGGAAATGACCTCTGAGACCACTGAGTCCATTAACCCAGCACCGCCGTGTTCACCACTAAACCACGGCTCCAAGTGCCACATCCACACTTCCAGGAGCTGAGGGCTGAGGGCTGGCATTAGGACCAGGATGGGGGCACATGTCCCCACACAGCCCCCACAGCTGGCATCACCAGACCCACTGGCAGGAGCTTTGAGCAGGGCAGATCCATGCAGCAGAGGAGCAAAGTTTAAATACACACACACATCTGGAGCTGCAGTCAACATTTATTAATGTAGCTTAGAGATTTCTGCGCCTACCAAGCTCCCAGTTTGCTCATGAGACTTTATCATCTGTTTAGTCTGACCTGCTGATATGGTAATCAGTAATTTCTGGTGCATAAAATTATTTCATTTTTCTTTTAATCGCTGGCACTTGATGCGTTCTTCTCTCCCCTCTTTCCATGTGCCGTCTCTCCTATATCTCACTCCCTCCTTCTCCTCCCCCTGCCCCTCTTCTACAGCAAGGACAAGTAACACCAATGCTTCCCCTTTCCTGGCTGTTTCCGGGATAACCCTCCATTCCATATGGGTTCATCTTGAAAGAGCACTTCCCTTCTGCCTGGTCCACAGTGTGCAGTCTCTATCCTGTGCAGGCTGTCACACACCACAGGAAGGCTGTTTTAAGGGTGTTACTCTCCAGTGGGCAAAGTTCTGACCAAGATTCCTGCATCTGACTTCTACCTTGGCCAGTGGTTGGCTGGATGCATTTTGACACAGACAGAAGAGTTTCAAGTGAGGAAGAGGTCCTGAGTTACATCAGTGAGCAGCTGAGACCAACAAATGAAAAAAGGTTTTAAAGTGTTAAATACTCTGTATTTGGATTCAATATTCTAACACTGGTATGAATCCAGATGCATCCCTTGGCCAAAGGGTATTTCAGAGCAGGGCCAATGTGCTCAGCATCCCTCTTCCTCAGTTTCTGCCTCTGCAAGCACAGAAACAGCAATCTGTGCTTTGCTAAAACACAGGCAGTGTACATACTACACTGTACCTCAACTTCTGCCAACTCCACAGGGCACCAAATTCCTTAGTTTTACAAACTTCGAAGCACTGCATTGTATTTTAAACTTTATATGTTTTGGTTGTAAAGTCATTTTCCCTGAGGCAGCTGGCAAATCCATCCTGAACCTGGCCATCACACCACTGTCAACATTTTAACACACACAAGGCTTTTGCTACTAAAACACAAAGAAATAGTCATTGGGTCAGCCAGAGGAACTCCACCTGACATCAAGCTTAGCTATAACATGTGCACAAAGAGAATAAATTAGTGCTGCAGTGACTTATCAAGAGTGCTTGCAGGAGTGGCACCCCTTTCATCTTTGTGAGATGCATATGAATATGTCAGGACTCACCACTCCAGACACTAAATTGAGCCACAGACTGATTTTCCATAAGAACTGGTGGACATGGTAGTGTTAGGTTAACAGCTGGACTCGATGACCTTAGGGATCTTTTCCAATCTAAATGATTCTGGGAGTCTATGACATAAGAACATGAAGTAAAAATATACTTACTTACCTCAGAGGCTCACAAATGTTTATATGAAGCTATTAAAAAGCTGAGATTTAAAACAACACATCCATTTAAAAGAAAATGAAAGGTTGTTTCTGGTATGGCCGATGCAGTTATATGTTTTCTGTTGGGGGAAATTTACAGCCACATTATTGCTGTCAAGGAGGGTAGTGAGCCACAAGGATTTCCAGATGCCATGTGTGAAGTTTCTCATTTCCCCTACCATACTAAAGTACATTATCACCCAAACGCAAACAAGCTTTAAAAAGTGTCTGTCATTAAAACATGTGTGGCCCCCTTTCCTGGACTTAAGAGATTTGGGTTTTTTTCTTCTCCTTTCCTTTCTTTTTAAGCCAGATGGGAGAGGGCACTGCAGCACTCCCAGGGGCCCAGTGCTGATCATGCTGATGTTGACAGCAACACTTTGGGCTGCACCCAGAGTGAGAGGTACATGCTGCACCCTGTCCGTGAGAAACACGGCTCTGCCAAGCAGTAACATTTCACTTGCTGGAAGTCAGGCAAGGCAGGGGAGGAAATGCTGCCATGACATTTCTCAGAGCAGCTATGAACATGAAAACAGATTTAAGAGGAACACAGAAGCGTACTGGGTTCGCATGGCCAGGTTTTGGCAGCCTGGGGACTACAGGGGTGGCTGCTGTGAGGAGCTGCCAGAAGCTTCCTCATGTCCAGCAGTGCCAATGCCAGCCAGCTCTGAGAAAACAAAGTTATTGCACTGATGTAACTGCAGTCAGACAAGAGCAGGGTGAGAACATGTGAGAGGAACAGCCCTGCAGACACCCAGGTCAGTGCTGAAGGAGGGGCAGGAGATGTTCCAGGCGCCAGAGCTGAGATCCCCCTGCAGCCCCTGGTGCAGCCCGGGGGTGAGGCAGCTGAGCCCCTGCAGCCCCCGTTAGATCAGTTTGGGGAGAACTGCTGCCCATGGGATGGACTCACACTGGAGAAGTTCCGGGAGAGCTGTCTCCTGTGGGAGGGACCCCACGCTGGAGCAGGGGAAGGGCTCCTCTCCCTGAGCAGCAGCAGGAACGTGTGATGAACTGGCCATAAGCCCCATTCCCTGTCTCCCTGCCCCACTGGGGGAGGAGGTAGAGCTGGGAAAGAGGGAAGGTGTTTTTAAGGTCTTATTTTACTTCTCAGTATTCTGCTCTGATTTCCTTAGCAATAAATTCAATTAATATCTCTAATTAGAGCCTGTTTTGCCCATGACAGAAATTGGTGAGTGATCCCTCCCAGGCCCTATGTCAACTCATGAACCCTTTGTTATATTTTCTCTCCCCCTCCCAGCCGCAGAGGTGAGTGATAGACTTTGGTGGGTGCCTGGAATCCAGCCAGGGTCAACCCACTACAAGAAGATAAAAGGAAAAACACATTCAAGTTTCTCCTGTACCTATAAACCCAACTTGCAGCAGGCAGCCGAGGGACCTCTCCCTGTGGGCAGCTGGGACAGCCGCCTGCACAGGAGACCACCCTCACACCTACAGAGAAGGGAATCCTGTGCCAAAAGGACTTTCAAAGGCTTCTGCAAGCCTGAAGCAGAACAGCCTCTCCTCGGGCTGTCTGGGACTGCTGCACGCTCAGGCATGAGGCTTTCAAGGGGCAATAGGTGCAAATGAATGCCTTGCAATCAATCACCTTTCCAGCTCTTACTAGCAGAATGTTAGGAGAATTAAAGCTAGAAAGTCTTATCAGTGAAGTTTTGCTCCCAATAAGAATTGTTTTAAAAAGAGGAACCACAGAATTTATGCAAAGGTCCAGCGCGATGGTGCTGAAAAGAGGATGGAGGTGGAAATACCAGAAGGCTGATGCCATGTAGTCCCTGCTGACTTTCTCCTCAAAGTAGGTGTTTTGTTAAATGATGTTAACTTGAATCTTTTGCTGAAAAATCAAAACTAAATGGGAGACGCTGAGTCCAAAGCAGAGCTGACCCTTCTGTCTCACATATGGGAACACACCAGCAACAAGATTCTGAGTGGGTGCAAGAAGAATGGTTTTGCTCAAAACCCAGAATGAAACAAAGTTAAGGAAAGAGGGCGTGCTGGAATCCTGCACTCCAGCTGGAGATCTTTCCCTCTCCTACAGGGCCATGGGTACAAAGTGGCACCTGTTTCTGATGCAGGCTCAGCAGACTGAAGGCTGAGGAGAGCCCCATGCCAGTGCCAACCAAACTGACTGGAAGCCTGTTTTATGACACAAGCTTTTTACTTCCAGAAACATCTTCCACAGCTTCAGTCCTTCCTTACAGTCCTCTCAAAGAGGGTATATACAACATAAGCCTCAGCTCTCAAAAGGACACTCTTAGAAACACTAAAGCAAATCCCTGAAGCCACCTTAATCACATCAGACACTCAGCTTGAAGTTATAACATAGCATTTTCTGAAAGAATTATAGATCTAAGTAACAAAAAGGGTCCCTCAGAAACTCTCACACTCCACATTAATACTTCAGAAAAACTGAATTTCTGCTTCAGCAACTGCTGCAAATAGCTGAAGGCCCCAGTGCAGAGTGTGCATGTTTGATGAAACAGAAACAGCCAATGTAATTATTTCCAGAAACTCAGGACAAGTCAATATGGACAAATCCCTTTTCAAACCTACACAGGGCGGATCATTGCCTTGCTGATCTGCCTGAGACTTCATGGCACTCACTCATAGATAAAGAAACTCATCCAGAGTGTCTTCTGCACCTGTCAGTGCTTGATACTCCGATCTTGTTAAAAAAACAAGTTCATAGATTAAAAACAAAAGTGTCATTACAGTGCTTTTAAAACAATCACCCTGGCTTCTCCTTCATCTTTTCATTTCCACTAGATTAATGAAAGACTTCAATTAAAATGTAAGCCAATTTATAAAAGATTTTAAAATTCAGGAACTCAGATCTTTCCATCCTAGCATTTATTTTCTATTGTAACATCTGCCATTCCAGCAGGCTTTTGTTTGCATCTTTTCCCATTCTTACCTGGACAAAAGGCTCCTTTTTAGTCTCCAGATTAAAAAAAGTGAAGATGACAGACATTTCTGTGTGCATAAGTAAGGTCATTCAACAGTGAACATGAGCTAAATATACTCAGCAGCTATAAAAATTAGATCACAAACTTTTATGCCTGAATTATTTGTTGATTCTCTGAGCATTGGAAATCCTTCGACTAGTGCATCTGAGAAAGTGAATCTCCACAGAAATCAGATCTCAGTCAGTTTTCTTTCTCTATATTCCCAAGCAAGACCCCCAAAAGAAGACCCCTGGGTCAACTACTTGTTGGGTCTCTCTCCCATCTGCCCTCCTTCCTGTTTTCAAGAAGTTTCTAAAGGCGTTTCCTAAAGAACATCACCTCTCCAGTTAACATCAAGTAAGGGATTTGCAGAAGTGACTGGGGAGAACAGACAGGCAGACACTTGTGGACCACTTTGGAGCTGTAGCCAAAAGAAAAATTCAAGCGAGAGAGTCTTGTTTCACTGTTGCATTCAAATTTGAATCTAAAGCCCAGCTGCTTATGGCATTTGAACATGAATGCAAACAGTGGGCTTAGAAAATTAATCTCAGCCATCTAGATCCTCTGTCCCTGTGGTAAGCAGTAAAGATCATAGGAAAAGAACAACAGGGACCAAAGTGGATCAAGGAGTTTTCCTCTTCTAAGCTTGTAGTTTCATGGCTGTGCTTGAACAGAGGAGATAACAGAAACCTGCAATAAATCTCTTTATGCTGGAGACATTAGTGGACAAAAATAACAAGTTCAGTCCCAGTTCCTACGTCTGTTCTTTTATACAGCTGATGGTTCATACTCAATCCATACATTTTACTAAACTTGGGTTTAAAAGAATTTGGGATTAAGTAGAAATTATTAATATTTTACAATGTCAAAATGTTTATGGGTGAAAAGATTTGAGTTGGTAAAATTGTTGACTTTATGAGGTTAAATAAATATTTACCTGGCTTTAGGAATTAGTGAATTGTATTAAGTTATATTAACTATTATAATTTATTCTAATTTGAGAAGCTTTAAACCAGTGCAAATTATATAAATTAGGCAAACGTAATCCCTGTGCTTAAGCCTCCTTAAAGTCAATTGCATTCCTTAGTACTTGAAAGGTTTACATTGAAGTAGTTGTCAGTGACATCTTTAAGGTGCATGTAAAATGAAAACCTTGATTTTAAATGTAGTTTAATTTTAATTGCTGTCATAAAATAAAACACACTTTTAAAAATATCTGTTTTCTTTCATATAAATGTCTTGTCTTTTTCCTGAAATGTGGGAAATAAAACCAGCTAGCATTCAATACCGGGCTCAGTAGAAATCATTGGCCTGAAAGTTCAGCATTGCTTTCTACAACATAAAATCCAATACCTCCAATAACAGATCCCATTAAATTTGATCCAACCTGTGGGCAGGGTTCTTTACCCAGAAATAACATCCCTTTGCACAAAATCAGCATTTTGAAGGATCATAATCTTTACATGACCTGTGGGAAATACAACACCTCTTGTCTGCCCGAGAAGATTGCACTGAACTGAAGGATGGGATATGCCCACATCCAACAAGGCAGACACACCCACTGACCCAGGTCTCATTTATAAACACCCAAGATTTTTTTCAGGAACAAAGAAACCACACCACTTCATCTAGGAACAGCCTCATCTGAAAGAGGCTCGGTCTGTAAGAACAGAGAAATGGACCCATTTCACAAGAAACTGACGCATTCCCAGAAGACTTTCTCTGGTTCAAGATTTTCCCATTTTTCCTGTATCAACTCACTCAACCTGCAACACAAATGCAGGTATAAATTCCAAAAAAAAAACCATACCAGCATGCTGAAGGCATCTGGGATAGCAGTAAATTACTAGGAGATTGGAAAGATTGATTTGTGAAGAAGTTACAAGGAAGTGAAGACATTGCAATCAGCATGTACATGGTGTAAAGGCCAAGTTTCCCAGCAATCCCTGAATGCCCTCAATTCCCACTAGAAGACTGAAATCAGTGGGAGCTCGGGACATTCAACAATTCATAAAAATTAAAGCAGGGCAACGACTGGTTTTATTGTTTGTTCTTGGCAGTACCCACCAAGAGCGCGACGCTGAAGGAATGCATGATCGATGTTGTGACAACTCTGCAATTTGGAAAGATTTAAGCAAAAGGGATAGGGCAGTGAAAAGGGGTGTAGCAAGTCAATGAAGTGATCAAAGCTGATGGTGGCTGGCATTCTTTATTAGTGCAGCAATCTCTGCATTTCGGGCAGAGACTACTCCCAGAGCAGCTCAGCCTACCTGTTATTGACATCCTCATTCCCTACAAATCCCCACAGAAGTGTCTCTCCCGTGTTTCAGAGGGCTGTAATCCAGAGGGCTGTGGCTGTGGGATGTGGGGAGGTCTGTGGGACAGCTCTGGCACCACACTGCACACAGGTACCCACTGCAGATGGAATGAAAGGGGCTGATAAATGGGGTGGGAGAGCAGCACAGGGGGCCAGGGGCTGCCTCGTGGGCACAGGCAGAAGTGCTGCAGTCTGCAGGGGCAGGGAAGACATCTGAGTTGCATAAAGACAAAAGAGGAACTGATTTTTAAAAAATTTTTGTGAGAATATACACAGAGGAATGATCTTCACAAAACAAAGTTTAAATTTTAAGGAAGAAAATACCTTCCAGATTTAAAACAAGCTCCAAAGAATGTCCCATGTTAAGATACTAAAAACGAAATTAGCAATGCTCTAGAAAATACACTGAGAGGAGGAACCTTTGACCAATTTCTTTTTTTCCCCCTACTAGATGTATATTTGATATTTTCTTTCTGTATGACCTAAAAACCCACACCTGTAAGCAGACCCCAGGTGATAGGTACACCATGAACTGTGAGATACGCCTGCAAGACAAATATCCCTGAACCAGCCCACACTGAACACCCCTAGGACACCAGTCCTGTTCTTTGCTTCAGCTCCTGTGCTTTGGTTTTGGGTAGTCCTGTGATGAGCAGGGAGTTTGTATCCATGATCCTTATGGGTCCCTTTCAACTCAAAATATTCCCTGATCCTGTGTCTCTCCTCAGTTACATTTCTCTAAACCTGAGCCACACCCAGCAGACCCTCCTTGCTTATCTTTATGGCTTTCTTACACAAAACAGAGAGTAAGAAAAGTAGGTGATAAATCACTGAATGATTACTCCCCAAGAGGAGCTGTGGCAAGTTAGTATTGTTTTGATGTCACTCTTCTTGTTTATCTCACTTTTTCTAACAAATTACACTTTCAATTTAAGCACAGGCTTTGCATTTCTTGGACACCTGGAATATGTAAAAATAATTCCACAAGTTATCTTCTTTTCTGAGAGGGAAAAATAAAGTAAGAACTTTCTGTAAATGTGAGGGGCTACCTCTAACTTCCTTCTAACACTAAACACCAGGCTTAAAATTCTATGATATAAACACAGAAAAGCTGAAACACCACGAGCAGCCCTTCCATCTACTTTGCTTTACACATTAAACCACTATTCAAACAGAGTCCATTAAGGCATCTAAATGTGACTTACCACACATGTTAATTGGGTGGGGAGGAAAAAAAAGAAAACACAACCCTTGAATGTGGACATTTATGTATTCCCATTATTCAGACCCTCCTGATGCCACAATCTCCCACTTCTATAGTTTATAAATGTTTGATTTAAAATATAGCCATTTTATCATTTGTACCACATTTACCTCATCTTACCACTGTTCTGACTGGATGAGAAGCTAATGTAGCCTACACTGTCTGGTCAATTATTGCATGGACACCAGGGACCAATTAATGCCATCCATAAAAGCCTGAATCATTCTGTCAATTAACTAGAACTAACTATGTCATCAGATATATTACTGGTGAGCAAGTCTATTTGGTTGCAATATGTCTTGAAGGAGAGCAGTATCAAATGAATCACAATTGACTTGGACAACTGCTAGCATAATTTCAGAAGATGAAAAGACAAATGTGGTAGTTATTAGTGGTCCCCTGAGGAATTACGGCCAAGCAATTGTAATGTGCTAAGACTGTACTAGCAGGTGCCCACAGCACAAATCAGGCAGAGGGTTAAATCAATATTTTCAATTTCTTAGGATCAATTCAGTGTTTGAACAAGATGGAAACTTGTTAGCAATTGGCAGAATGTGTAAATGAAAAGTCAAACTTCTTATTATTTGTTAAAAAGGAATCAGTGCTCTGCATCATGCCCTTGGCACAAGGTAATGCTTTCATGATCCAGTTGCTTGGGCATTCACTAAAAATCTAGCAGTTCTTAAATTTTAATAGAGTGCAAAAGGTTACTTTAATACATGCCAAACATTCAGGATCTTTAAAAATGATTGAAGTGTCAATAGGAAAGTTTTTGAGCTGTGACAACAGCATAGTTATTAACGATTAGTGCAAGAAGCAGAAGAAACCTTGATTGCTTTAGAAAAGTCTCACCAGGAATGCAGCCTGACATCCTTGGTACAACTTCACATTTATTCTGTTTCATGCAGGAGAACATTTGGATCATCAAGTGATCCTTTACCAATTAAACACAAAAGAAAAAGCCACCTTACACAAATTGATTTCATTTGTCACTGCTGGGTTTAAGGATGCCTGTAGCAGGACCTAAAGCACTGGCATCATATTCTTTAACACAAAGGTGTACAAATGAACTGTTACATCTTAGTATTGTTTTACAAATAATAAAATGGTTGAGAAACCATATTGGCATGCCTCCAGCCACCCTGACAATCAGGGTTTGGAAAATAAACCTTATTTTGAGTGAGGGAGGCATGCCCTTCAAATGACACCTTAGATAGGGCACAGTAAAATCTCTGGGATTTGGAAGCAGAAAACTGGCAAGTAAAGCTATTGTATGTGGGAAAAAAACACGTGATCTCAGGGAAAGCTATTTCCATGGTGCTCACCCAATGCTTTAAGTCCATTATTTCAAACAGATCAAAAACATGAACCATTTTTCATGCTACAAAACTCCAGCAATATTTATTAGGAAAACAAAAAGAAAGCTCTGATGGGTAATTAAAAAGAGGAAACTCAACAAAACAGCTTTGAAATACGCCTGAAGAAGGCACCTGTGCTTCAAATATGTATACAGTTCTCTGTATGTTAGGCTGGTATAGGAATTCTTTGAATTGTCTTCAGTGTTTGGACTTCAGCTCATGGGTACAGACAAGTGAAGAGGTAGGTGAAGCTCCTCTTCCACAATTGCTTGGCATAGAGACATTCTTTTCAATATTCTTTGTTCTTTAATTGTGAAGATAACAATATTTACAACATTGGAAAAATGGTTCATCTGACTGAAGCTTTTTCATCCAAAGGACTTCAAAGCACTCTAAACACAGAGCAGGGAAATGATCCTTTGCCCAGCATATGGTCAGCCTGTGAGTTCACTGTGACAGAAAGTTACCACCAGCAACTCTCTAGCTGCTGTTTTTAAATAACAGTAGCAGCCTTCACTGATACAAGCCAAAATAAAGAGCACTTGAACTTCAAGAAACTGCAAACCCTCTTAAATCTTTACATTAGATGCTGCAGATGAAGTAGGAGATATTTTTCATTTTTTCAGCCTTTTCACAGGAATAAAACGGTGCCAAGTCAAATGAAATAATGAAAAAAAATCAAACCAAATCAAAATGGATTTCCCTATTTCAGAGCTGGCCCAGATAATCTATTGTCAGTGTCTAACTCACTGCAGCTTTGTCTGATTTGTGCAATACATTTATCAAGGAGACCTTTCTCTTGAAATGCATTTAGCACAACATGGGGGACATGCTCCACGCCACAGGACAGCAGGTCCAGAGCAGGCAGACACACACCATCAGTGTCAGATGATAAAACACAGAGAACACAAAACATCGCAGTGCTTCCTACTGAATTGGCCCAGATTAAGTACAAAAAAACCACCAAAAAAACCCAAAAAAACCCCATAAATAACTCATTAGAGTAATGATACAGTTATTCTTCGAAAAGTAACACAGGAAAGATAAACCCTTTCATCCAAGACACGCAACCAGTAGATTTTTTCCTTGCCCAGCCCCTGTACCTATGCACAGTGTGTCAGTAACAACACGTTTTTGGCTCCCTGCACACACCCTCAGGTGGAACCATTCCCAGGCTTTATGGAGGATACAGAGAACGGCCTGGGGAGCTGGAAGAACCTGTGCCTTTAAGAAGCACAGCGAAGCAGCGCAATGGTTTGAATGCAATGTTCAGCAAATAGGAGACAATGAAATATGGAGTAACTTGAAACCAGCCCACGAGCTGCCCAAGAGAAATCTCCAGCTTGTCTGGCTCTCAGACACACCCTTGCAGCTCTTCTGGAAAGCTGGGCCCCGCTTGCGAGACAAGGAGCTAATTGATTCCATCGTGTTGTGTATGTGCGAGTATAAAGTGAAGTGCATAAAGGACAGAGGGACCCGCAGCTCAGCTGACCGCGCTCAAAGCCGCTGCTGTCTGACAGCGCGCCGCTCGCACAACAAGCGCCGCGATTGTTCCCGCCAGACGCCACGGGACCCGGGATGCATAATTCCAGTGCCTGCATGTCCAGCTGTAGGATATATTGGCGGCGGGATAGCAAACTGGCTCTAAGTATTGTTAACATTCTTCTCTGCCGTGCACGGAGCTGCTGAGACACTGCAGGAGCGGGGCCGGTCCGTCCTCTGCCACCAGCTCGCACACCTGCGGAACGTCTCCTCTCCCTGCACACCGAAACTGATCTTCCTCTTCACAAAGTGGCTTTTTTTTTTTTCCCCCCATCTAGAAATTATCTTCATTAACTTCCTCTGTAACAGCCCCTGAGTTGTGGTTTCCACAGAACCGGAGTAAACAAAGTCAATCTTCTCAGACTGAAACTGATACACCATTCAGTGCCTCCATTTGTTCTCTTTCACAGCGTGATTTATCTCACAGGCTTTCTGGTTCTGGCCCAGTAAAACTCCCTCCAGGCTGGAGGGAAACTGCCACTGGATCTGTATGGAAGTTCCTGGCAAGTCGTGTGCCAGAGGAACACGAGGAGAACACCTCTGCTGTGTTCAGCCCGAGGTGATGGATGCAGGGGCTCTCCCTTTTCATCTCTTCTGAACCGCGTGCTTAAAAGCAAAATGGCATGACATGCACTTCAAGCAGAGCGAGAAACGTGCTATCTTTGTATCCATGTGGCAATCTTTCTGCTAAGCAAAGACATCAATCAATTCCACTAATGATAAAAGGGAGAAATTTTATGTCAGAGCCCATTCTGCAAACACGGAATTCAAACACTGCTCTTGGATCTCAAATACAACAGAACTCACTGTTAATTAAGAATAAACTATATAAAGCTATATACTAAACGCCTAAAAACACAAGGCTCCCGATATCTTTGAAATGTTTTCTTTTTTTCCAGAAATAATAATATGAAAACATATTTAAAGTATGTATTTATTTTGTGTTTGAGAAACCATATTGAAAATTCTGAAAATCTAAGGAAAAAACATACAGCAGGAAAATAATTCCAAGCTACTTTACATACAGTCATTGAGCTTCTCATACGAGTTCTTCTGGTTTAAATATGGAGCAATATCACCAAACACAGTAACAGAGTCATATTGATGTAAAACTGCAGTCTGTCTGTATTTATTTAGCAGTATTTATCTGATCTCACAGTATTATCAGATTTCACAGATTTTGGACACATCATTTATAATCCCCATGAATACAGTTTAGTAGAGAACCAGCAGTTCTCTGACAGATAAACAGGAGCTATGGTTTTGGTCAAGCTAGAGTTTAATTTTCAGGTCTTGGCTAGATAAATTGAGCAAACCATAAAGACAATAACAAACTAGTAGCCCATGAATGTCACACCCAACAAGAAGCAGCCTGTGGCCAGGAGTCTCCATGGACTTCATGACAGGATTTTACCTCTGGCTCTCAGTTATCCCTGCCCCAGAAATGAGTGACTTCCCCTGAAGTTGCCAGCAATGTCCCGATCTGATTCACTAAAGTTCTTGCATACAGTTAAAATCAGACAAATTCTGGAATACAGGCAGGGTTTGAGGATCACACCACAGGCAGGAATATTTACATGTCGCACCTGATTTCACATGGGTTTGAGTTCACTGAATTCAAAGGCCTTAGTGACAGTTTGATCCCGAAATAGGGAACCTGTGTTTTCCCTTCCGTTGCCTCCTTGCCCAAGCCCCATGCCCTACAGTAACAAAAGGCTCCCCTCATAACAATAACCAGCAAATAGGTCTCCACACTCACACCCAGATGAGCATCTGCAAAGAAAATAAAGGCAAGATTCTCAAGCTTGTTGCTACACAGAATCTATTATTTCTCATATATACTATTATTATTGCTATTGTTTTCATTGTGTTACCAGTATATTTCCGCCATGTAAAAAAATACACTCAAGTAAAAAGATTTAAATATTTTCTTTCTAAAATTACTTGCTTTGAAAAGCAGAATCACAATTCTGTACACTCTTCTTCAACTAGAATTTCTCTCCCATAGCGCTATAAAGCAGAGATTGGCATTTTACCATAATCTTTTAACGTTTTGCTTGGATGTGGTGCTGTTGTTAGCTAAAATGAAGCACCTCAGTAGTCCTGATCATCACCCAGAAAAGGCACCAGAACCAGGAAAACCATTGCAGCTACATAACAATAAGGAAACTAAACAAAACCATCTTGTGATCAATTTTATGTCTAACATTTCATTAGAATAGTCATAAAATTGTATCTGATTACTTACAATTAAAATCTGGCATGCAAGGTCAAAGTGGAACCTACTGCACCCAAAATGCTGTAGCTTTGAAATCAGTTGAGAAGTTATTCCTGCTCCCACATAACTGATTCTGAACCCTGTATACTTTAGTTCATGCAGATACACTGAACAAAGGCACTCAGCATACAAAGGCTGGTTAATTCTTATTTTATTCACAAGGCAGTGCCAGATTTAAACAAATGAGTTGAGTTGCAAATGATTTTGATGAAGATGTTGAATTGCTGCATTGTGTTTATGATGTACTGCAAGACAGTTGTGTACAGCCTGAGTGATTTAGGCTTAGCATAATAAATATTATATTCTTATGTTAGATAGGAGTACATCAATGAAACCTATTCTAATTCTATCGAAGGCAATGAAATCATCTGCCTGGGTTATTCATGGAAATAGGAGTCCAACCACTTTTGGAGTCATGCAGATTTTATGCTTATGGAGAAGAGGTGACTTCCATAATCCATAATTATAGGTGCAATACCATTCGCTGAACAACACGGCTTTTCAAATTTAATTATAAACCCCAAATGTACTTAGCTAATCAGATCAATTGCAAGTCACAGCAAAGCACATTCTAATTTTCAAGACAGATGAAATTTTGCCACCTCTCAGCTGCTGTGAGAGCCAATGTCAGGTGAAAAGTAAGAGAAAACAGACAAGCATGTTTTCCAAGAACTATTACAACAAATTTTATGACTGTGTTTGCGGACATGTTCCCTGCAGATCTTTGATTTGCTAAGGCTGCTTTTATTTTGCTGAGCCTCTGCTGAGCAGCAACCACCATTTCGAGGAGGCAACAATGCCTTTTTTGACAGGTCCCATTATCCTTTCTTGCCCCACAAATGCAACAGGCCAGTCCTCAAAAGCCTCTTTATGAATTTATGGGGATGAAACTGAACTTCTCCATAGAGAAACATAGGTTCAATCCCAAAATAGCCCCTGAAAGGCCCTGCTCCAGCCACAATTGCTGCACTTACTCTAACAGACCTGCAGCAGAGACTGAAGCCAAGCCTTTCCTCAGGGACTCGCTCCAGCACCGTGACTTTGCCCCTGTTCTCCTCGTGGTGCTGAGCTGAGGCTGTGCTGCCAGCCCGGCTCTGTGGGATCTCTGCTGGGTATCCAGCCCCTCACAACGGGAAGGTAGCTCACATGTTGTGACTCTGGATCATCAAACCCCTCTGGGTTCCCTTATTTTTTCCTGTAATACAAACCCATTCTCTTTTCTGCAGTAGGGAGTTCTTTCAGATGGGCACCACCTCCTCCCTGTGACATGCAGTGATCAGTATAATGAAAAATAGAGCTTAGAGTACTGCAAGACCATCCTATTTTCAGTGCTTCAGCTACCTGAGGAGCCACCAGAACGTGTGATATACAGCACCCCTCTTCAGAGGCCTGAGGTAACTCTGCTTTGGTTGCACATACTATCATTCATATGAATGGTCTTGAGGGTATTCCAAGCAAAAGCGGCAAAACTGAGCCCAAAACAACTGGTTGGAAAGGCTCAGATCAATACTGCAGTCAGTCTACTGTAAACAGAAGGCATAAATTAGTGTATACAATAATCACCAGTTTGTTCTGTGGTTGTGTTTCCTTTTACTGTAAACATAATCACAAAAGCTCCTGATGACACAGCAGCTGCAAAATGAACTGCTCGAATCACAGCACATTCTCAGGTTGACCCAAAGGCACTCTTACAAGGAATTAAGTATCAAATTATAATTATGTAGCTATAATATTATTTATTATTTGCAACCTTTGCAGTTACTTTGAAGTGTCAGTTCCATGGTACTGGCTGTTTAAAAACACAGTTTCTCAAAGAGCTTGCTTAGCACAGAAAATCAGAGACTACAGGTAGAGGTAATGGGCTGGTGAAAGGCACAGCAGAGAGGTAAGAGCAACCCAACAGCTGTGCCACATAAAGTAACCAGTATTTCCCTCTTTTCATATAAATTTTGGCACACATAGGGGCAAGCAAATCAAAGCAATTCAAACACTGCCAGAGCCCTATTGACATCTATACAGTGTGCTGCTTCTCTGTGAAAAAACTGAATTTCCTCTAAAACTCTCCACAGCCTCCAAGGACAGGGAACGTGCCCCGTCACCACCCTCTCTCATCTCTAACATCTCTAACAAATAGAGGATGTATGGGCTGGGAGAAAGGAACTGAGAAAGGAGAGGATCCTGAAGGAAGACAAACAGCTGGGTGATCAGGAACAGAACAGCAAGGACACCCCTGTTGTACAGGAGCACTGAAGAGCAAAATGGTCCCAGACACGTGAGATGAGGTGCCAGGCCTGACCAAAGCCCAGTGAGGGCAGCATCTCACCCCCTACCGAAGGAGGGTGAATGCAGAGACAGCTCAAGAAAGTCCTCCCAAATTCAAATAAGTTGCAGCTCAACTGTGTCCTGAGTCAGAAGCAGTGCCTCTGGATATAACAGGGAATTTTTGCGTTCTGACCCTATGTAAACATACAGCTTCCACTCTGTCTTTCAAAGGGATTCACAGCTGCACTAGAGCTTGTCCCCAGAGCTGGTGCCTTTTGTTTGTTTTGAGCCTCTCACCTAAACCTTAAACATGCAGAAGAAGCAGTGAGCAGCTGCTCCTCATTCACCTTCTCTGTGCATCTCAGTTCTGCAGATTTCTACAGCCTTGTCTCCCGTGAGTCACCACTCCTGGACCCAAGAGGTGCAGTCCACTGAGTCACTGCTTGTGCTGAAGCTGTTCTCAAGAAAATTCTTTGATCCTCCTTGTTGCACTCTTTGAATCTTATCCAGGTCTGCTGCTCTCCTTTTTGAGGGAAGGAACTGAAGTGCACAGAGTATGCAGGGCTGCCCTGGCTTCCAGACACAGCCAACCCTCAATCCTGCAGCACCCAGGAAAAGCCAGGGCTTCCAGACACAGCCAACCCTCAATCCTGCAGCACCCAAGAACAGCCAGAGCTTCCAGACACAGCCAACCCTCAATCCTGCAGCACCAAGGAAAAGCCAGAGCTTCCAGACACAATCAGCTCTTAATCCTGCAGCACCCAAGGAAAAGCCAGGCTTCTCAAAAAAGAAATCTGCAGTGCTGCCACAAAGATTCTGATTTCTATCACCCAATTAAATTTAAGGCAAAAAATCAAATAATCACTCGCAACTTTAATTTCTTCACTTTTTTTTCCATTGTTTGTTTACTTGCAAGTATGGGAACATTAGCATGGACTGGACTGTTTCAGGTTTTGAAATGTGTAGTCCTCTCACAATATCTTTTGAAGTTTTATGGACTGCCAGACATGCTCAGACCACATGGTGAGTAACACTGCTGTTCAGTGCTTCAGCAAACAGCCAAACGGGAGCTGAGGGGACAAAACAAGTTTGACTCAAAGTGCCTTCCGCAGTACGAGTAACTGCTCAGGAATTCTCTGCATATATTCGAAACCACTTGCACACAATCCGATGCTCATTTCCCATGCTCTAACTCACACGTGTGTGCCCAAGCGTGGCTCAGTGTTTCAGACCCGAGCCACGCTTCCCTGATAGAGGGTGGGAGGCAAACGCCAGAACCACAGGGTTCGTAGCTGAACTGGCTCTGACCCCCCAGACACAGCGTGAAGGATATGGCCAGACCCCTGAAAGACATCGTGCCTGCGCTTTTAGGGCAAATACTAACAAACATCAACTATTTTCTCACAGTAGCTGACCTATGTGCAATATTTTATGACTCATGGAAAACTTGGAACAGCTGTAAGAAACAGTCAGTAAATTTAAGCAAGACCAGAGTGGATCAGCAATTGTACTGAAACAAAAAGCTACAAACCTGAGTGATAAATTGCATGACATGCCCATAATGGAAGGCTTGAGGCTGCTGTTGCAAAGGATCACCCATGAAGGCAGAACCACTGGACAAGAGACAAAGCCAATATATTCCTATGGATTTAACCATTTTACTGCTTCTAACTAGTCCTGCCTAACTTTCTACGTCATAAACTGCAACAATTTCAGTTCAATTTTCTTTATCATTGAAGAATGAAAATCTCACATTTGCTTGAATTTATTACTAACTGACATCACAATTTCAGAAATTCATAAATTTCCACACTGGTCAGCAAGCTGTGACCCACAGGGAAAATGTTATGGTGACCTCACTGCAACAGCAGTAGAAGAAGTAGAGTAGAAGTAGAAGACACAGTTATCAGTATTTTAGCAAAGGGTTTTAGATGGATTCTACTAGTTGAAAAGCTAGTATGATACTCATAAGTAAATGCTGGGGTTATGGAAAATATAAAAAAATTAAGATTGAGTCTATATACAAATAGACAAATACATAGGATAACAGCTCCTTGGGAGAAAGGCTGCAGAGAATAAATAAGATACAATCTACGTATCTCGAGTTTACAAATATTTATTTTATATTATTCAGACTGTTTGTATATCTAAGGAAGCTGCAGAACAGGAATTTATACTGAGAGAAAGTCAGATGAAAGAAAACAATCCAAACAAAATCCCCAAACTCCACAATGGAGGACATTGTTAGATTTTTAGCATTTGATTTCACATAGTCTCTTGAAAACTTAAGAACTCCTGTTCTGCCTCAATCAGCAGCTCCCCACGTTTAATACCCTGTTTTTGTTAATTATGAGTCAGTTTTACTGAGTTGATGGGAGAGGGTACTCAGTCATGCCTGAGCATCCTGCAGCTCATCCCTAAAGCTCTGCAGGGAGGGAGAAGGAGACTCTCAGGGTTCCCCACCCCAGGAAGCCACTGCAGGCACTTTATCCCGAGTGCACACCAACACTCATCCAGCCATAAATGAGGGTGATTCTTCCAATCAGTGAGAACCCAGATGCATCCAGTAACAAAGCAGCCATCCCAAATGACAAATAATTAAGCAGAACTGTCTTTGGGGACTGGGGGACAGAACCATGCCCATGAGCTCCTGGATGTGTGTAGAGGAGGGTGGGAAGGGAGCTGTGTCCCACTTGCTCCCTGGCAGCGCAGGGAGAGGGAGCACCCAGCTACACCCCAGTGGTGCTGTGAGTCCCCACTAGCACCCCTGTCCCCAGCCCTCACTGCAGGGCTGAGCACCCCACTGCCCTCTCAGAAAGGTCTGTACACGTTTAATTACAGGCACATGCCAGGGGAGAGCTCAGCACTGCATTTTCCCTCTTCTTGCCTTGTTATATTTTGCAATACTTAGCGTTCCATAATTGATTCCACGCAATCTGTCCCAGCTGTAGCTACAAGGGTCTGCAGGTCCACTTTGGGTGAAGAGGCAGTGAAATTAGAAATGCTCAGACCACCAGTGCAATTCAATGAATACGTCTGCCAAGAAGGAGCCAAGGAATTAATGCACTGGAGACTAACCTTTCAGGAACAAGGCAGGTTTACTCCGAGCATTAATTCTGAAAGTAATGAGGTTGTGGTTTTTGGTTCAGTCTTTAATAGTCTTCATCATAAAAGCACTACAGTTAATATCCCATAATCAGTGCTTTCTGATCAGGAGAGTCCAATAAGCAATTTTCCATCACATACTGGAACTAAGCTACTGCTGCAATCTGAACAAAACAAACAAAACAATGCTCCAGTCTACATCTAGTAACAGGAAACACACAAAGCAATTTAAATATTTTGGCTGTGGAGCCATTGAGGGTCTAGACACATCTTCCATTAAAATTAGCAGCCAAAAACTCCAGTTCTGCTTGGGAGTCTTCCTCATTTAGAGTTTTCTTAGTGTGTACAAACATTATCTTTTATTGTTGCTTAGCAGTGGTGACTCCCTCACTACCACGCTTGGTTCAGAAAAGTAAAAGTATTCCAATTTAACGCAAATTAGTTTTTTTAATCTGTTTTCCTGGAAAAACCGTTGGAAAAAACCAGTTTGAATTAAAATCAGTTCAGCAGGAAAGTTCAATTTTATATCCCCTCCTTAAAATTAGTGTATATGGTTATTATTAATTTCTGAATCACGCCATGTGCTCTTTCCTACAGTAATTGCTAACTGAAGTCAACAGCAGTACTGTCATCTATTTTAATGGGCTGGGATCACGCCACAAGACACAAAATAAAGACACTTCTTGTTTCGAAATGCTTAGGATCAAAACAAGAAAACCACAAGAGACACACTGGGAAACCCAAAGGGATGAATGACTAGGAATTTAATTTCTCATTTATTGCTAATATTATTGTTGACTCGCTTGTTAATGTAATGTAGCACTTACATTAAGGGATCTGTGTCAGAGTGACCCACTAATGATGATTTGTATCTGCTGCCAGGATAGGCAGACATAGAAGAGACTATTTCGGTGGTGTTCAGGGGCTATTTTCCTGTCATTTAGGGGATTTAAGGCTCTTAAGCAGTTACAGGCTTGTTTATTTTTTAATAATTAGAGCTGGCTGAATTGTAAGTCAAAGAAGACAGGCAGGATAAGGGGCCTCTGCTCTCTATAGTGCAATTGCTGCACAAAAGAGGAGACAGGAGAGGTACAGGGCTGGTTTTCCTCCCCTCCTCACCAGCTGGGGAGGTTGAAAGGGACTCCCAAGTTTCTTGCACAATGCCCCAGCCAGCACAGCTACATCCCTCTGCAGGTAGGGCAGCCCCTCATCACCAAAGCACAATGAAAACCAGGATTTCCTAAGCCACAGCCCTCTCAGAGCGTGTGGGACTGGTATTTATTCCTCACACAGGAACCACCAGACCTCCCTGCTGCGTTTTTGCTGCACTGCTGTGTCAGGCACGGTCACCAGTGATGTTCTTGGCCTCACGCTCACAGAGCTGCTGGAACTGGGCTGCCACAGGAGCACACCCCGGAGCAAGGAGCTCCCTGCTGGCAAATTTCATACTTTTTGTGCCATGCTGACACATCCTCTCAGCTTCCAGGTCAGCTTGGCCAGCCACTGTGAAGCCCTGGCAGTGGATCAAGGGCGACCGGGGTAGGGACCATGGCAGGAGAGGGAGAAACCTCAACTTTGAGTAACTAAACTAGGCCCAAAATGGGATCTAATGAAGCCAGAAATACTAGCAAAAAGTGAATTTCAAAAAAAGCCCTACAGCAGATGTATCTTGTCTGAAGTACAAGCCACAGGTGGTGGCCAATGCCCTCTTTTGCCAGAACAACCTGCGTTCCCCATGGAGGGCTCGCCAGCACAGCTGTCCCAGCAAACCTCAGTCACAGGGATTCACCTCCAGCCAAGCTGTTCAACACCTCTTCCACCACATTTACTCTTCATTAGGGGTCAGTGATCCCGATTGCATAACAAAGAGCACTGGGGGAATACGCATTTAGAAACATCAGTTTGTAAGACAAGGCAAAAACAGCTGCCTGCAATGGCAGGCATGGCCGGATGCACAGGGAAGACAGCCCTAATTCCAGTTTGGTTTGGTTTTGTCTGGTTGCTTTTCCAACCTGTATCCAACCAGGAAACTGGTATCACTTCCTGAGGGCATCTGTAACCCTTTACTACACCAAGCATTCGTGACACAAGCATCCAGGCAGAGCAGGCTGACCGAAATAGGCAGAACACAATTAAAAATATTTGAGTGGCAAATAAACAACTGCTGCTTTTAATCATGGGTGATGTTTCTATCTGTGCAAGTGGGTGTAAAATTCTTCTGTTATTCAGGCAATGCAGTGAGGAACCAAGCCTGTGGCTCACCCTGCAGCAGCAAAGACTTTATCCTGTCTCCCATCCTTGGCCTCCACTTCATCTACAAGAGCCAATACCAGCGATACATCAATAATTCTCTACTCCTCACATCTGGGTGTTTGTTTGTTTTTCAGTCAGGATCATACAGAAGCCCTCACATATCTATAGCAAACACTGGAAGGAGAACGGGGCAAGAGATATTATCCAGGCCCTTGCAGGGCAGATGCAAACCCACAGCATTTCTTGCTGTTCTCTCCTTAGCTGGGCTGGGGCTTTATCCACTCCATCTATGACTATTTAGACTGCAGGCTCTTTGGTCCAGGGACCACCTACTGTGTGCATGTTTCTGCAGTCTCCGGAACAAGACTTCCATTTTTGCTGGTTCTCCCTAGGCTAGACCATAATAAATATGATTATTTTAACAATAACACACATTAATAATCGTTAATGCATTGCTTGAATTTCCCTTTGAAATGCAATCTGTGCTCTCCTCCCTCTCAGCAGTTTAATCGCTGGCTGAACTTTCTCAGTTAACTGAAAGTGCCATAGGTAAGATTTTTTTCCCACTATCAGCACTTTTAATCTTTGCGTAATTTAAAGCAAATACATCTTTCTTTGTGATTGCAAATGAGCCCAACTGTTAGGGGTTTTCTTTGTGGTTTTTGTTTTTGTTTTGGAGTTTGGGTTTTTTTTTTTTTACTTTTCTGATCTTTTAAGTTATTTTCTAACAGCAACCTGGCCTGGCAGCAGTAAGGCAGACATGACATAATGCTGGCTGCTAATGGCTTCCTAACCCTGACTGTCAGCTCTCCCCATTTCAGTGAGTGCTCTCAGACCCTCCCAAACTCACTGTGCTCCTGTGCTGCGCCTAAGTCACAGCTCTGTATAAGAATCAGAGAATAGTTTAGGCTGGAGGGGACCTCCAAAGCTCATCTAGTCCTCTGCAGTAAGGGATGTTTTAAACTAGATTAGATTGCTCAGAGCCCTGTCCAACCTGGCCTTAAATGTTTGCAGGGATGGGGCATCTACAGCCTCTCTTGGCAATCTGTTCCAGTGTTCGACCACCTCATTGTAAAGAACTTCTACTTCACAGCTAACCCAAATCAACCCTCCTTAAATATGGAGTTTAAAGCCATATTACCCCTTTTCCAACCATCTCCTTTTAAAGCCTGTGTGCTCCTGGGCTCAGGGATGAGGCTCTACCTCGTTTTAGTGCTCCAGGCTGGCTGCTCTTTCATAGGCATCTTCAAGTTCCTGGGGCTGTGGGAGGCCACAGCACTCTCAGCTTTCCAGCACGTCGCTGCGGGAGCGCTGGGAAACGTGCGGGGGCGTTGGGGGCGCGGGGGAACAGCTGCCTGCTGCAGAGTGATCACCTTTCTGGGCAGGCATCCGCCAGCCAGAAAAACCTGCCTTCTTCCCAGCTTGGCTGCTGCGCTGGGGAGAGGAGGAGAGTCAACCAACACCACCCTGGCCCTGGAAATAGCCCCGCTCCCAGTGCTGCCGTCCGTGCCCCTCTGTGCCGCCGGCCTGCTGTACCCCAGCAGGGAAAATGGCCAGGCGCCTCCAGGAGAAAAAATTCCAGCGTTTTAGGTGGCTGTCTGGGCTTTAAATGACCTTCTCTGCACGAAGAATTCCCCTCACCTTAGTTCACGTCAAGCACGATTATTTATGGGAGCGGTGTGGGTGGGAGAGGAGCACACGGCCCCACCACGGAGCAGAGCCCCACTGTGCTGAGCACAGGGCACAGGGATGATCCTTTCCCCAAAGAGCTTACAGCTGAGCATAACAGGGAAAAATCTCATTATTGACAGATTAATGGCAATCTGTCAGAGCAGCCACTCCTATTAGGAGTTTCTTGAGCAGAAAAGTATTACAGGGCCCTTATAATCAGCAAGGATACCTAATCTGATCCGAAAATTGAACAGTTAAATTTAAGGACTCACCTCTGCGGTAACATTGCATTAAAATTGGTGAGCGTGGGATGAGTGCACGGGAACATTTTAAACAGAACATACAGATGGGTAACCCCCAGGGAAGAGGTCAATGCATAGATTTCTTTTGTGAACTTCGTAAAAACATGCTGCATATATGATCTTAGAACTGGTGTTTTTAAATAACATCTGGGGATTTTCCTCTTTCAACCCAGTTCACTGAGTTAGTTTTAATACTAATGCTAGAAAAACAAATAAATCACTGACAGGCTGTGAGATGTTTTTTGTTTTTTTTTTCATATTAGTGCCACCTTACATATATTTGTGAAAAGAAAATTTTCTTCAAATTAATTTTACTTTTGCTTGACCATCTATAATTCATTCATAACTATTAAGTATTGGCCAAACACAGTGCTAAACTTCCTGAGTCAGAGAGCTTTCCTAATTGCAAGAAGTTAGTCCAGCAAAGGTCATAAGTATTTGTTCTGCATGTCCAAATCACATCCACACATGGGTCTCACAACAGCCTAACTACCCTTGCTGACTCTCCCAGCTGCCATCCGAGATGGAGGAGCCTTTTGATATTCAATACAATATTTGACAGGGTTGGCACTTAGTTGACATTCAAGAAACACAACTAGAGGGAGCTTAAGAAAAAAAAAACAAAAAACCCCAAAACCAACTTACATCCTCCTGTGGTGTAAATGGGCACGCACTGATGCATGCCAGTGAAAATCACACTGATTTACATGATGTGAGCATCTGGCTCTTTTCCAAGGGTAAGGACTTACTGCCCAAGGGCAAGAAACAGCCCTTGACGTTATTTCAGATGGGCATATGATTTTCCCTGCATTATTACTGTGAAGCTCCCACGTGCCTCCTCCCACCCTCAGGAAGGAATGACTGTGACCTCAACTTCCAATGGAATTATTCAGATCAAAATGAGCCTGTCCATTAAGTGCTCAGGCCCCCAGTTAGGGCCCAGAGAACTACAGTTGTACCATCAATGCCTGCCTCGAGCATTAAGACTTCTGAATTTTCACACATTTATTGTGACCAGTCTTGCTGCATATCCTGTTACACAATCACCAGGATACACAAGGGTGTTAAGGTCTAATCCTGCGGTCCTGACATAAAAAAAGCCCACCCCAAACACTCAAAATTCTATTTCAGTACTGCATTAAGCCATTCATTACAGACTTGTGAAAGGTGGCTAAAACCAAACACAGAGTCAAGAAAATTCTTTTGTACTGAAATGCAAAATACATGCATTTTCAGTAGTTTATTAAAACCAAGACAATCATTACAAAGTACTTCCTGATCAATAGGGTGAAATTAGTTTGTTAATATGAGAAGAAGCTTGGAATTAACTGAAAGCATATGACGGAACACAAATGGAGCAAATTCTACTTGTGTAAAAATCAAGATCTGTAAATTTTTGAAATGACAGCCATTTGTACTTATGGAACTTTATTTATGGCTTGTGCACTGCTTAAAGAAACCTCCAAAGCTGGATAAACTGTTCCAGATTTCCTACAGTTAATGTATTCTACCAGAAAATGTCTATTTCTGATGTTTTTCATTGACACACACTGCTATACATTATGCCATTTGAAAAAAATGGCAGCTTTGTCTGTACTTAATAACTACAAGGCGTGGGTACAAAACAGCTAAAGCATAAAACCCTAAGGACAAGGCTTCATTGTAAGCATTAAATAATTATTACAATGCAAAATTAGTCAGAGTAATATCTCTGTTTTACTTCAAGCCATGTGAGGTCTGATCTAGAGCTGAATTTACTGTCAACTCCAGTTACAATGGCATTTCACACTGTACTTTTTGCTTATAAATAAAGGGACAAAATACATTTTAATTTTTAACCAACAATTTTCATTTATTAAATCCAGTTTCTGATGATTAGTATTTTAGAGTTACCCTGGTTTTATTTGTAAGTGTATCCAAATTTGTTTCTTCTCATGTGAAAAGCTCTTTACCATAAGAAATTGACTGCACAGGGGAGAAACTGTGGGGTTTCTGTCTGACTTCCCCCAAAAGTGACAAATAAATACTATTAGAAGTTTTAAAATTAGTAATTTTGAGATGAAAATAATGTTCTTTTAACTACCCATTGTAATTTTTACACAATAGGGTCTTGCAGCTGGCACTATACTTTCAAATAATGCCTACATTTAAATTCAGTCAGCCTCTATATTTGCTAAAAGAAACCTGCTACATAAATTCTCCTTGGGAGAGGAGCTGTGGAAATGATTCATGAAAAATGCTGCATTACGCTGAATGTTAGCATTGAGAAACCTGTTACACACCTATCTAATTATTATTTATATGAAGTAGCACCCCCATTTCAAATCCAAGAGCAGAACCTAGCTGTGCTAGATTAAAAAAGAAATGAATAAATAAATGAATAAATACAACAATTGGCAGGGCCTCCTATTCCCGCCACAGCTATGGAATAAAAAAGCCCACACCAAAAACAAGGCAGAAAAATCCTGTCAGGATCTGCCATGTGTGGCCCAGCACCCAAAGCCTATAGTGGAGGGTCTTCCCCTCCTGCAGACTTCCCTGGAGGAGAGGAAACACTCCTTTTTCCTGGAGCACACGCAGATCCAAACGGGCGACAGCTGAAATAGATGTCATTCTAATGGGCTCTGTCATAGCTGGGCAAAACACAGCAATGTTAGGAAGCATTTATCAAAGATATGACAGGGCTTTCCAATTATGCTGCCTTTCAACCCACTGCTTCATAAAAACGTGCGAAGTGATAAGAACACTTTACCTCATCAACATCACTGGCAGCGACAGACTTTCTTCGGGGAGCAGCTATTCAAAAGTAACTTGACTGAACTTCAGAGTCATAATTACAGAGAGTGGAGGGTTCCAAAGAAAAACCCACCTGTGCAACAAAGTAATTACATAAACTAATTTATCTTTAAAGCAAACATTTCAGCTTTAATAAAGTGTCTTGCTTTCCTTTCCCAAGACAAGCAAAAGTTTCTTTGTTTGTGCCAGTCCTTCTGCAGCTCCCATGAAAGGGGAGCCTGGTCCGAGCAGGGCTGGAGCAAGACAATTTGGGTGGATTTACCACCCAGACTCGGGTCGCAGACTCTGTAGAGCTTTCAACTCTACTCAGCGTTTCTTACACGTGACCTTAGCACAAATAAGGCTAAAGAATACATTACTGTAAGTTTTCAAAATCTTACTATGAAGACCACCCTTTACCTCTCCGACGTCCAGAGTTTTTGCACTGATTTGAGCAGGGTCAGGAGGAGCTGGAGCAGCTCATGTGCCACCAAAGACACTGATGAGCTTCCACTAAACTCAGCTACAGAAACAAGCCCCCATCTCGCACCACCCTCCGAGCACACAGCAAACATTGCTCAGTTTTCTCACACACACAGGACATCTCCAAAGTCTGCAGATTTCAGTGAAACCATGAGCTCACCAACAGCGGTTAGTTATGACAGACTGCAGGTCAGCAAAGTGTGCAAGAACAGGTCTAGCATTAGTTGCTCGAAGGTTTTCTGGCTGGCTTTTGGGATGTGAAATGACCTCAGCTACAACCTTGTATGCAGCAGTTGTTTGGAAAGCTCAGGTTACTGAGGTGGCACAGCAACACTCTGAGCATCTTTGTCAGACAGGTCCTTTTGACTTCTTGCCTGTTAATGGATTTAGAGGTCTAGAATTGAGCAATTTTGTACATATATTTTGCCTTTGTGGTCTGAATCTAGCTGTTATTGCAAATATTAACTGTGATTTAAAGTGTTGAGAAATACAGCACATGAAAAATCTGATTATACCTTAGTTTTTGTAGATGAAGAACTCCACTGATTACAAATACTCATGTGTTTCCTTACCTAGCAACTCTGTGTGTTATGAACATCTTCCCTTTGTCTGTTTAGTATCAACCTGGAGTCAAGAACCCTAGCACCAAATTTCCATTGCTTAAGTTCCAAATGCTTTACATTTCTCTCATGGCCATTTCACTCTCTGTCTTCTGCTTACAGCACAGAAACAAAGTCAAAATACATGAAATTTCCTCCTCCAGTTCCCTACTTTATTTCTCTGTTTCTACACACAGGCTTGAATTTCCCTCTAAGTGAGACATCAATGCAGGAAACTCAAGACAAAAAAACCTGTCTTTCTCCCTGGGTTTTCATTTATCCCCCTGGGTACCAGCTCCTCCTGTCCCAAGTTCAGCCCATTCACAGATCCAGGGATCCACTTTTTTGTTCCACCACACCACAGCAACTTCAGCCTCCACCACAGCCTTGGTATCTTAAGTTTCTGAACCAGGAGGGTGATGCTGTAAAATAAACTCACCAGTCACATGCCTCTTCCTGGCTGATTTCTCCCAGAGCTCCTAATAAATCCCATTATGCTCAAACACACATGGAGTGCCCAGGCACACAGACACACATGCACGCACACCCCTCTTTATTGGGCACAGTGGCTTTATTTTTAAGGCAGCATGTCAGAGGCCTGCACAGAATTTTGGATTCCTGTATTAAACAGTTAGTTCTTTGGCAAGAAAAATTAATTTGAGCCTCCCTTTTCAACAGGTTCCTGATTTCGTGTGGGTTCTCCAGGGGTATTCCAGCTAAAGCATGTGTGGCACAGGTGTTCAGTCCCAGCTGCCTGAAGGGACCTCCAGCAGAGCAGCAGCTACCCAGACATAGGATCACTGTGTCAAAAATCAAACTCAAATTCTGATTGGAATTGTGCAGAGCGGGCTCATGCATACAGCACCCTCGTACCCACAAACCTAATTTGGAGAGAATGCCATTGCAAATAACCCATCAGCTCAGTTCAGCCTTCCACAGCCACACAGTCTTGCCCGAGAGTGGTCTTTTACTAACATTCTATAGGTGAAATAAAATAAACCACCCTCACAGTTTTCAGGACAACGTGAAATCCTGGCTTGTGACTTGCCAAAGCAGAACAGTAAGAATATTTGCAAAAAAAATCTTGTCAGCACTCTCCTGACTGTGGTGGCTACGGGCCAGATTTTCCATGATGCAGTTTCCCAGAGGAGCTGCTTTTCTGGCCACAGCCTCACCTCATCTGTGCTGAAGAAGCTCCGGGGAGCTGCACAGGTGAATCTGGCTTTTCATGTGTAACCTGCTATTACATTTTTGTCCAGAGAGTTTTGTTCTGTATTTCAGCACCATTCTTCTTAACAACCTGTAGGACAATTTTCTACAAGGAAAGCTCTTATTAGGCTTTATATCTATGACCTTAGGTTATCTTTTATAGTTTAATCTACACAACCTTAGAAATCAAGCTTTGCCTGTGGTAGCCAGCCCATCAATTCATTCGATTGTCCAGTACAGCTTCCAATTCTCACAAGCAATTTGACAATTGCAAGTATTTTGCACTGCATATTATGAAGTCTAGTGCTGCAAAAATAATAAGACCTGGAATTACACACAGCACTGAAAGTCTACTCATTTAACCATGAATTCTCAGGTCATTTAGATGTTTCAATAACAGGCATGCTATAGGCCAAGCTGTCATATTATTCTTATCACAAAAATGTCATGTGCCTGTTCCCTAGCTTGCACACATGCCAGCTCTCAGACTCTCATCAAACCTTCCCTAACTCCGAGGATACACGAGCAAAATACATTATTTTAATGGATGGTTTCATAAACAGCAGAGCCCTAGAGCCACTAAATAGTGCTCTCAAGTCATTTACTATGGTTTGTAATTTATTAATAGGGATATATGAATTTTCCTTGAGGGGAAAAATGGAAGAAGCCAGCTTAGCCCGCTAGAAGCACAGAGCTGGATTCTGCTCCTGGTGACTTCTGCCTCCACCAGGTGAGAAGAGGGGTACCCTACCTTTCCCTCTCAGGTCTGCATGAGAAAGGCTCCTTGCTTGGCTATCCTGGGGTCAAATGGCAGCACAGGCTGGGAAGCTATCACCCGTGGTCATCCATCCCCACCCTTTGCCTGAGGCCTGGACGCTCGTCACCAGCTCCTGAGGATCGGACTGGCCACAGCACACCTTGTGCACATCCACTGCTGAGAAAATAACTTAAAGGTGGCCCACAAGGTGGGAGGGGGCAGCGATTGCAGGAGTGGCTGGGGCCTCAGTCACCATTGCAGGGCAGCAAGGCCCCATTCCTGCTGGGAACTGGGGAGGAGGTGGCGGGATGGGGTGCCCAGGTGCCCCCGGTGAGAGCCAGGCTCCCAGCAGCAATGATCGCTGCAGGTGGCAGCATCAAAAGCAACAGAAGTCATGTAACTGACCGCAAATCACATGATTTATGGAATGTGAAGAATTTATGAAATGTCACGTGGTTATATGAAATCATAAAATAAATCATAAATAAACAGAAAACAATTAAGAAGGCAGCCACCCGGTCGGCAGGCCGGAGCGCCGCCTGGCCTGGCTGCACCCACGCAGGGATGGCCGGCTGTGCCGCGCCACCAGACACAATCTCTCTCCCACTTTCTCCTCCTTCACTCCCTGCCTAAATCACCACGTGCCCCGGTGGGTGGGAGCAGGGACAGGCTGCCCGTGCATAGCTCAGCGCCCGCTCCAGAAACGTGACATCACAACTGTTTGCATGGCCCAAGTTTAGCAACCTGTAACAACATCTCACATCCCTCTCACTGCTGTTTTTAAAGTTAGCTTTCCTTCTTGCTGCTTTTATTTCTGCACCTGATCTGCAGCTTGGAGCCAGTGAACTCTGAAGCCTCACAATATGCTATAGTATGGGGTTAACCTGCAGTAGCTCCTTAAATCACACAGATGGTTTAATACAAAGAGAAATGAGCAGGTACAGAAAAGGCAGTCTGAAAGCAGATTGTGAACACTGCATGGCTTTCAGCAAGTTCAATTCACTTCCAATTCTGACCCGATTCTTTTATAGATTTAATGAATCTGTCAGGTTGATACCATGAAATGGGACAAGTGAGCAGTCAGCTTTGTTGTTCAGGCTTTGTTTTCATGTTTCCAATTAAAAACAAAAAAAAAATCCAAGCAATTAATGGGAAACATTAAAATGTAAGAATGCAACAGCTTTCAAACATATGGGAGATTCCATCTGAGCAAGAATTTTCACTGGAAAAGACTGAGGTGAGCTCACAACTTTCAATCAAAGTCCTGTGCATCGAAAAAACTTAGTTAAAGTTGGTTAGGGTTGTCATATAATAGATGAATTTACACAACTCTAGAGACTGGCTTTACTAGAATGAATTATTGATGTCTCACTTTCATAAGTGAATGACTTGCAGAAACCAGCACAGAGTACGTCCCACTGCTGCAAGATGTGCAGACTTAATGCAGCTTTGGAAAAGCGAGCCAAATTCTTTCTCTAAATTGCACATCAACAAAAACAAGACTGTAAAAGATCCAGTTGCTTTGGAAGTGCATCAGTCTTTAAAGCGTTAAAAACAACTTCTGTACCTGAACCCCACTGATATTTCTGTGGTCTTACAGCTGTTTTTCCTGTTTTCAGAAGTTTTTCTCTTCCCTGCTAATTGACAGAAGCTGAACATCTATTTCAGTGGAGCTCTGCCAGTTTATACAAGCTAAGGATGTGGCCCATATTTTTATAAAGGGAGGTCTTTTCCACTGTTTTGCCATCTGCCAAGCTCTACTTTAAGCTAATTAAATAACGTCAAGTTCTAGCAGGCTTTTTCAGGCCATTAGAGTTTTCCATTCCTGGACCCCTAAGGGTACCTAGCAAGTCTAGCTTCAGGAGAAGTGAGAGGTGGATTCAAAGGTGCTGACAATGCTAAGCGCCTCTTTAAAAGCTGTAAAATACCCTGACAGTTTGGACACTCTCTTTGGTTTCCATACAAAGAGAGTTTGTGGAGGATCTGTGCATGTAAGCAAACAATCTTACACACTTGGAGAAGTGGGGGATTGACTTCAAGCATCTGTTGATTCAACTATGTCAGTGACCAAGAGGGATGGCACGGGAGAGCCTGTGTAGCTCCGTGTGGCAGCCTGAAGGCGCAGCAGCTTGCTCTGGATAAACACTGAGGCCATTTATCACACTGAATTTTTTCCCCCACTTCAGCAGCCCTTTTGTCGCCAACGTC
Source organism: Pachycephala philippinensis (assembly GCA_013397055.1). Classification (NCBI taxonomy): domain Eukaryota; kingdom Metazoa; phylum Chordata; class Aves; order Passeriformes; genus Pachycephala; species Pachycephala philippinensis. The sequence continues at coordinate 782,631 of VWZT01010170.1, forward strand.
ACCCGCTCTTGGGTCTGGCACCTCCACAAGTTGCTCTATCCACCTCCCCTTCCTGTCCCAAGCGCTCCTGCTCCCTCACAGTGCCCTGTGCGGTGCTGGCTGCGGCGATGAGCAGCAGCAACCGCCCTCTATGAAAAACAAAAGCATTTTATTTACCTTCAACTCTACCGCTCCAAGGGTAACAAATGTCACCCAAAGTCCCCGAGATACATAAATGAGCAGTTACTCCATTTAACCATGGGTCTCCAATCATTTGTAGCATTTTCTCTCCCTCTATGCTATTCCTATGATAAAACAACTTATGCTACTGGTCTTAAAGCAGACCGTAAAAACCCGGAGCAGAAATTGTCTCATCTTGTGAGCACAAGACCTACTACAATGGAGCCTTTATCCTGCCTGCAGACTTTCGGCACTGCCGTAATTCAAATACTACTAATAATGATGGTGAATGTGGAATAGCATGAGCGGGACATCAACACGAACAGAAAATAGCCCTCTGTGAGGCAGAAGCTCTATAAGAATAATGGACTACACCAGAAGTACTGGCAGTGTTTGCATGCCTCCTGCTTTTTATCCTGAGAGAGCCCAAAACACCTTCTCATATCTCTGGAGAGGCTATTTCAAACACATCATATTGAATGAAGCCTTTTTATCAAGATGCAGCAGCCCCTTGTGCCATCTGGGGCTCAAAGGGAAAATTACCTCTGCCAGCTGAAAGTGTCACTGGGAAAGGGAAGGGAGGCCAGTGCATGGTGGCATGGCAGAATGACAAGTTCTGGTTTCTGGTCTGCCTAGGATAAAATGAGAATTACCCCAGTCTAGATCAGCCTCTCATCCACTCCCCTGGCACCTAAGAAAAAAAAAAAAAAAGACAACAAACAAACCACAACAAATCAAGCATTAATAAGCAAGAAAATGGTTCTTCTCACATGGCCTCTCATGCAAGTACCATCCTGGTGTCAGGCCAGACACAAATGTTGGATTGACACACCTGTTAAATTTCACTGTCATTTCTGTGACACACTCACACCTTCAAGGAAGCCTCTACAGAGGTGTGTGAATATGTGGACACACCTCTGTCTAAAGTTCAGACATGATTTAAATATGTCATCCTACACTGACAAAGTTGTATTAGCACAAATCTGAGCCCATTGTAACTGCCTGAGTCATATGAGTACACAGCAGGTATTTTAACACCACTGTGATGGCTGACATGAATAAATCTCAATCTCCAGTGTATTATATGACCACAATAGCTCTTCCCCTTCCCTTCCTAACTAATTTATTATATGGTAGCAATGCTCACAGATTTCCCTTGAAATTATACCAATATAAAGGAAAATGAATAGGACAACAATGATGGACATAGCTGAGCAGGGTACAGCAGCATCCCCTTAAAGAACAAGCTGGAGCTGCCTGGAAGAGCCCAGGTTTGGAGGGAGGCAAGTTTCCTGATGGCCCTGGATGAAGGTCTGTGCCTGGGAGGGTCATGGGTTTGAGAGTAAATTACAGGCAAGGGAACACCACGGAGGGCAATTTGTAAAACAGGCCCGGAAGTACAGCAGTATTTTAAAATGTACTATATTCCTGGCAAGTCACATGCCTTAAAACTGGACATAAATCATGGCAAACTTCAACTTTTGTTTCCACAGAACTTTTTTAATGTTTTTGGTTCCACACATAGGGCCCTGTTCAGCATCTTGCTGCCATGGTGTTTTTCTATCTTGACAATTCACTTCCGTGAGCAGGCATGTAGCCAACTCAAATGAGACTCAACGCAGTGAAAAGCCTTTCAGGTAAACAGTGTGATAAGCTAAACTGCAAAAACGAGACAATGTTTTTGTACTATGAGGCAGTTGCTATGGAGACGGTTGCTAATTAACTGCATTCAGCCAAGAGAACAAAGGGTTTAAGGGCAGACAGGACTCTGTATCTTGGAGTGAGCAATGCATAACGTCTTATGCAATCTGCACATCTATCGTATCTGGAATACCTGAGCCTTTGCTTAGGTTGCAAAATACCTCAATGACAGCAGGGGGGTTTACTCCTTTAAATTTCAACTAATATTTAGGTAGTTAATGACTTATCAGTATTTAAAAAACAAACAAAAAAATACTTAAAAGCCACACACTTAAAAGTCACAGGTATCACAAATCAGTGCATCAAGTCAGGACTGTACTAAGCATTGACCTGTTTTATGTTCATTCAGAGCTCCTGTTTTTACAGAGTACCGGGTTTGGATGGCCAGGTTTTGGCAGTGAGGGGCTACAGGGGTGGCTTCCATGAGAAGCTGCCAGGAGCTTCCCTCATATCCAACAGAGCCAAAGCCAGCCGGCTCCAAGACAGACCCACTGGTGGCCGGGGCCGAGCCCACCAGTGACAGAGCTACCGCTCCTGAGATAACAGATTCAGGAGGGAGGGAAAAGCCCTGGGCAGCTGTAGCCAAAGAGAGGAGTGAGGATGTGTGAGAGGAACAGCCCTGCAGTCCCCCAGGTCAGTGCAGGAGGGGCAGGAGCTGCTCCAGGCGCTGGGGCTGAGATTCCCCTGCAGCCCGTGGGGCAGCCCAGGGTGGGACAGCTGAGCCCCTGGGCACAGGGAGGGCACAGGGATGCTGGGATCCACCATGAGGATGGATATCGAGCAGGTGGATGCCTGAAAGGGGCTGTGACCTCAGGAGAAGCCCACGCTGGAGCAGGTTTGTGGGCAGGACTTGTGACCCCCCTGCTGGAGCAGCCTGTTCCTGAACGACTGAACCCTATGGAAGGGACATGCTGGAGAAGTTCATGGAGAATTGTGTCCCGTGGGAGGGACCCCACACTGGAGCAGGGAAAGAGTATGAGGAGCCCTCCCCCTGAGGAGGAAGGAGCAGGAGCAACGGTGTGTGATGAACTGATCATAGCCCTCATGCCTCATCCATCCCGCTGCACCACTGAGGAAGCAGAGAAATTGGGAGCAAAGTTAGAATAATTAACTCTTCAATTCATTCCTAAATGAAGTTCCTAAAAATGTACCTTGGACCTAAATACTGTATTTAAATTAAAACTGGCTATTCCAAACAGATAATTACACTCTTTTAAAGGGATCCTATTTGGTGTAGTTTTGTATGTAGTTTTGTTTCATACTCCTTATGATTTCTACAATGCACTGTAGGCCTACAGCACTCTAGAAAAAGCATACACTTGTCAGAAGTGCCATAAATCCCAGAGCAGCATATTTCCAGCTCACAGAGTGTGTTCCTGGGGAAACTGCCCCTGCCCACAGCATCCCCCTGCAGCCCCAGGGAAGGGCCAGGGCTCCCCCAGACCTGCTCAGCCTGTTCGGTGGGCGAGGGCTGCCCACGCTGTGCTCCGGCCAGACCAGGCACCCCCATACAGGATACGGGCACATCCTAAATCACTTCTGAAAACCTCAAAAGTTGAGCTCTTCCCTTAAGTGGAAGCTGAGAAAAACAATAAAGAGCCCATTAGAAAGAGCCTTCCTTTAGAGAAGAAAAGCCAAGGGATAAAATAGATCTGCACTAATGTAAGATTTCTTTAGGTCTGAATAAAAAAGGCAGTGTTTTTCCTTTTTAAGTCATTAAACACATGATTTAAATGAAAAGAAAACCAGGATTTTTTTTTTTTTTTTACATGATTTAGTTACTGTCAGGATATAAAGGGTCACAATCAATTTTGAAGTCCTTACTAAGGGGAATGGGATGAGTTCACACCTCATATGAGGGTATTACCTCAGCAAAGCCTGCTGCACACTGAACACGCAGTGTATTAATTTACTACATGAAGGCCTAAGGTTTGGGGTTTTTTTGACATTTTAAATTATGAGGCATCTGCAAACAGATCCTAAATCTGAATTGCACATGGATTTTCCACACCAGCCAATTCCGATTGCCCCTAGACTTCCCCTCCAGCATTAATCACTCACCCACACTACTGTAGTTCATATTTCTTTTACAGAAACAGAGGTCTGCAAAATTCTTAAACTCTTGCCTAGAAAACAGGAATTATTACTTCTGTGGCAAACTAAGTTTTAAACATAAGGGACCCAATTCTGCCTTCAGTTATACTGCCATAAATCTTTAACAATTCCATTAGATTTATAACAGTGTAACTGAGGAGGAAATTGAGCCCAAGATATTTTCTAAATCGGTAATTAAATAGCAGAATTTTAGTTTGGCACAGAGTAAAGACCTCTTAGATTACTTCTTTGGATAAGGCTACATACTTTTTTGTTCCTTGAATAATGATGTTATGAACAAATTAAATCATTTTATTTTCAGCAGCCTCTCTCTTACTGTGTGGAAGGACCACATCATCTCATGGAGCATCAGTATGGGGCTAAATATTGTTTCCCATCCACTTTCTCTTCTCCATATAAATCTTAGATTCCTGGTAGCTCTCTGTTATTTGTACACAGTGTACAGCACCTCGAGGACCTTTTCTTGTTTGGTTTCAAGGAACTACTATATTAAGCAAATGTCTAATAACAATAAAATGGCATTTAGTCAACTCCCTTATTAGAGGAGCAAGGCATCCTGTGGTCACATTACTCAGAGATTGTACTTTCCAGGAGATGCAGCCGGCTCTCCCTGCACACAGGATGTGGTGCAGGAACATGGATTTGCCACAGTTGCCCTAAACTCCCCAAGGGTCACTGGATAAGCTGTGAAAGGACCCCCTTCAGCATTAAAGCTTAGATGGCACTGGAAGGAAGAGGGCTCAATTCCCAGCTCTGCTATAAAACCCTAGATGACATCAGACAAATTATTTGGTCCCTCTAGGCTGCTTTTCTTCATTGGGCAAGGGCAGCTTGTAAAATTTCCTGTCTCGTAATTTTAATAGAAGTGGGGTTTTAATGGCTGTTTTACCTCATTTTAATTTTTGCTCAGCATTTCCAGCCCTAATGCATCTTTTCCTATTATTTCCCACTTTGCTAACCCCACACACCAGATTGCACGCCGTCCCCACCAGCTCTGCGTGTGTCACAGTCACAGGGGTCAGTGGGAGGCTGGAACCTGGGACAACTGCTCCCAAATGGGGGCTGAGAGAGATCAAGAGCCTTCGGGGCGGCCAGGCCAAAGGGCTTTCTGAACTGTCCCACCTGTTAATGGCACTCCTCTGGCCACCCAGCTATGTAGCTCCAGTGGCCTTTTTTCCCTGCCTGGCAGGATGGAAAATTCTGCGGGCGGCTCCTGCGTGCGCTATCCCTTACAGCAATTCTCCTCAGCACGCGCCCAGCCTCTGGTGATTGGGCCTCCTGCAGCTAAAAATACCCCGTGCAGTCCAAATATGTAACACACAATATATGCCTGCATACCTCACCTATCTAAATATATGCCTACATGCCTACCTAATAACAGCTACAAATATGAATCATACTATTTCTTCGCAGAGTGCTCTCACGGGAGGTTGCTCGCAGTTGCCAAAGCAAAGGAAGGTCCCAGGCAAGAGGTAGCCAATTCCTCGTGTATAAACCTCCTGGCTGAGGACTCCTAAATACATTTTAATTGGCTGGAGGGGAACACATTTTATTCACACACACAAACCTATTTGCACATATATGTATGTGCATATATTTTTATATAGCTATTAGTAAACACTTCTTTCACCATTAATTGTACTAAAAGGTTTATTGCTGACAGTCCATCCAAGGAAGAATGAAACAAATGAAAATGCAATTCTTGTTCAAAGAATTAAATGCTGAAGTTACCAGGCCACATGAAGGCACCTGCTAAAATGATCCAAAGACTACTTTCACTATGGAAAATTATTAGTTGTCAATTATACCCAGCCTGCTGTCCCCAAGCCCCTGAAACTGGGACCCAGTTGGGGTAATGTTTTCCTTATCTCAGTGTCTAAGACAGCAGTTTAGGGGTAAAACTGGTGCTGAATCCAAGTGGCTGAAGATGCTTTTCTCGTCTGTGTTCCCTACTCACATGCATTGCTAGAATGACAGAAAACGCAATTCAAACTGTGATTTTTATTTAATTAATCCTTTTCCTTTCCATGCTAACCAAACACCAGTTGATGTTAAAGTAGAAGTAAGAAAAAGCGAAGCAGCTTCAGGCTAAGAGGCTTCAGATATTTTAGCTCTGCTGCAATGATTAGGCAAACTGAAAAAGCATTTTCCTTATTATCTGTGAATTTGGCATACTCTCCCTCACCTACTTCCACGCTATTTACTGGAGGATTACTGGAATATGCTCCCTAACACCTCTAGGCATGTTTTCTGTGCTGCTGTCCCCAAAACTGTCAGGCATCAAGGGTGATACAGTTGTCTACAGACAAACCAAGATTCAGCCCAAGCCAAATCCATCCCTGGCTGTTGGGTTCCCTGCGTACCCCCTCCTCCAAGGAGGGCAACAAAACAAGGAATTGTGTTGATGAGCTGATCTTTTTTGAAGGCCTATACACCTGGTAACCTCTGGCAAGCTCACTGCCCCCTTCAAGGCAGAAAGGAGATCTCAATACAAGCATGAAATCTACCCACATCCAGAAAATCCTCAGGAGGCCTGACCCAGTTGGAGATGGCTGCTGTGGGAAGGCTGTAATTAAGCAGTTGCGATAGTGACGCTGACTTCTCACACCAGAGAAGGTGCGTGTTGATCACAGTTTCTATTAACAGTGCCTGAGCACCCTGTAGATAAAATTGTAATGGTGTTTGACTGACATCCCAGCAACTCCCACAGCGTGCAGTGCCGTCTCAGGCCTCCAATTCCCTCGTGAGTTTGGGATGCATTGCTGTCCCTTTTACATTAGGTTTAACAAGCCATGCCACTTCTCTGTGTTTAAAAGAGCCTCATGAAGTGGAATTAGCACATTCGTATCCCCAGTTTGTATTATTTTTATTTACAAAAACATATTCCTTAGTCAAACAATGTAAACACTTTGTATGCCTAGAACAAAACCAGAAAAATTGCAGAAGAGCCTTTTTCTACTAACTAAACCATTATTTCTACTGAAAGTCTGTAAACTTTTAATCCATTAGTGTCTAATTTCTTAAACTCAAATTCCAGACTTGAATCATCTGGAAGCCCAGAGCCTGAAGTGTTTCCCTCTGATGTTCCAGACCAAGTGCCCCACATGAAATTGTCTGTAGGATAGGAAAATATTCATACAATGGTATTACTGCAACTTCTCAAAGGCACCAAAAAAAAAAAAAAAAATTGAAAAAAAAACCCCTTCATGCGTCTGTTAGGAAATCCCCATATGATTCAGATAAGATACATATTAATTTTGAACAGCAGGCCCTCAGGGAATTGTGTAAGGCTTATGTCACAAGCCAACAGCTAGCCCAGGATCACCCCTGAGAGGTGTGGGGTGGGACACAGGAGACTGCATGTCCCCAGAAAACCAAAGATGCTGTAAAATTTCTTTGTGTTCCCACTGTTCCTTGTTCCCAACAGTGTTGTTATCACACCATGAAGAGGAATTCAAACCTCACAGCCCATCATAATCCCCAAGTGGGCCTTACTTGTCCAACTCAAGTTGTCCCCAGGTTGCCTGAACCAGAAGGTGTTTGCCCTAGGAGCGATCCCAGTTCTATAAGGAATGAGATCAAATAAACAAGTCAATTTCCTTTCATGCTATCTACACGCAGGGTTTTCAATTATCTCGATCTCTCAGTACTGTGCAACCAACTAGCACACTACATCAGCCTGATCAAGCCTCTTTTAACTACCTCCTAGCACGACAACTATTTCTTAAAGCTGCAAAACTCTGCAATGACAGGATCACAAGTTCATCCTGAGAAACCAGTGCTGGAAGAAAAACAAGCTAGTAGAAATCACACTAGACAACCACCTAAATGTATCCTGGATGTTCCAGTGAGGTTGCATCACTTCAGTGCTCTCATCCTGACGTGTGTCAGTTCTAAACAAGGTTATTAGCAAAGGAACAATGTCATAAAGGAAAGACACTCTCTTGCTCTGTTTAGTATGGCTGTTTGAAAAGGAATAGCCACTAAATGACTCTGAAGTGGACAAATGCCTGATCTGAACCTGTCCTGGCAGCTTCCACTTAGCTCCAGGCAAGAACTGATGTTGTCAGTACCTCCTCCATGCAGTGCCTACTGAACACTGGGGCAGCAGCCGTACTGTTGTCCTTCCCATGAACAGGCTATGAGCAACTGTCTGCGAGCTCCCCTTTACATGGGTGACTGAAGAGAACACGTCTAGTAGAGCGAGGACAAAGCCCAAGTGCTAAAAATCACATTCAAAGGATGTCCTGCTCTTTCTGATGCGTAATTTGTCAGCAAAACTTTCTAGTATATTTTCCCAATTCATTTGGAACACTCCTAACCCAACACAGCCAATACAATACCCAATTGCTGTGCCACGCACGTTCAGGTGTGGTGCTTACCACAGCCTGCTCTCCTCTGCCTGCTCCCCAAGTAGGAGTTGATACTCTTATCACACACAACTCTCACTGTCCTACTTAGACTTTCTCTTTAGGATAGCAGGTTATGGCAGAGGGAGAAAAATAAAACAGAAAAGAAGTTCTCTGTCTTGTGAAGACTCGCACTTTATCTCAAAGCATTGACAATTACTCTTGAAAGCCCAAGAAGAAAGATTAAATCCTGTTCCCCCGCATTTCAGAAATCCTCGAGGACGAGCAAGCCAAACAACCCCTCGTTTCCACTGACAGCAGGGCCTGTTGCTCAGCTCACAAAACCAGATCTTGCCCTCTCGCAAGCACGGCCCGATGATGTTGCAAGAACATCAGCACATTGCAGGAACGATCTCAGGCAGATTTGCTCACAACCCAAGCAATTTCAGCAGTAACTTCTCCAGCAGACACCGTATCCCTGGCCCTTCCTGCCCTTCCCTGCTGGCTGAGGGCTCAGCGCAGGCGTCACACACGCGCCGTGACGCGGCGTGACACACTGAGCAAGCCCAGCACCGCCAGAGTCTTTCCAGACAGATTTGTTTACAACCTAAGGAACCCAAATAGTGGCTTTCAGAATAGGAGTCCCATCTCCATTGCATTCATTTGGTGCATGTTGCTGAGAGAACAAAAAAGGGAAAAAAAAAAAATTACAAGAGCGTATCTTTGCACAATGATTGCAGGAACAGATGAATAAACATGAAACCTGATACTTCACATCTGGTATTTCATTTCTCCAAATACCTTACTCGCATTCAAATATCTTTAATACTGTGGAAATTTTATAAGGTAACAATGTCTTTATGGAGGCAGTAACTTGCATGGAACTTTTAAAATTAAAAGCAACAGTAAAAATAATTTGTAACATGTTAGTGTACTCTTCATAAAGCTATTTTGGTCACCTAATAGAAACCCAGAAAAACACCAAATAATAGCAGTTAGCTACAGAATCAGGCAAGCCTACAGAATAGGATTTCTTTTGTCAATGTTCTAGTTCAAAGTTCAATTTTAATACCCAATTTACACAAGGTTCTTTGGAAATGAAGACCATTATTACTCATCGTACAAAAATTCAATTATCTGAGCAGAAATTTTTATGAAAGTATCATTTTCCCTTTACAGTGCATACCAAGAGATTTTCTGTATAACCTAATAAACATACACAGTTCTGAAAGGCTGCTGTGTAATTTCTCACATTAATTAGTACTCATTGTTCTCTGTAAAACTACCAAACATGCTGAAAAAACTTCCTTTTAATAATCATTACACACTCTTAAGCAGTTTTGTTGCAGAGATAAATACCTCCAATGCAAACTCATAACTGATGAGCTGTTTACAAGTCTCAAAAATTAATATCAAATTATTTTCCTGTCTTAAAGGCAAAATCCACCTTTGCTACCTCGAGGCTAATTTAGCAGTGCTGATAACAACATGTCTGCAGGCATATTCCACTTGCTAGCAGCTTAATGGCACTTTGGCATTGTCCCTAGAGCTGCACTAAAGCCACATCTTGCTGTAGCTAAATTTCAAAAAAAAAAAAAAAAGAAAAAAAAAAAAAAGATGAAAACGTGCACACAGAGCCAAATCCAATCCCGTGGTAACTCCAGTGACTTCAGTGTTACACCAGGGATAAAAGTAGGGCTGCATTTCACAGCAGCTTTCATTCTTGCAATCTTTTCCAAAACACTCTCCCAGGAGCAAAGACAAGCACAGGCAAATATCTTGCCAATAAGTGAGTTCACAGGGATTGCTACAAGTTACTAAACTGTCAGCAGTAAAAGACCAACAATTGGAACAAAGTACAAATACAGGACAGCCAATGCCCTCTAATGGGCTGGAGTTTTACTATGAGCTGGAAAAACAAGGACACGGAAATCTGTCGGAATGATCTCTGAGAGGGAAGGCAAATTATAAGGTGTCCTACTTTGTACCAGAGGATGATATTTGTGTTTGATCAATACTTCTTTTGAAACAGTGCAGATGAAAAAAGTCTTACCAATGCCTTGGCAAGACAAATGAAAATGGGTCTAAGAACTCAGTCTTTCCTCCGTGGCCTGTGCTTGACTGCTTCCACAAAGAGTGTGAGCACCAATTTATAGATGTGTTCCTCTATCCTCCTTCAAGCCTCCACATTTATACCCTCCTCACCTTTTTTAAAGTTTATTTACTTTCAGTCAATACTGTATTAGGGGCAAAATCAACACGGCTGGACCTTCACAACCTCTCTCACAAAGGAAAGGGAAAAGGAGTGATGGATAGAGCTTTCCTGCAGGAAACTTATCACGGGTCCCTTGGCCTTACCGTGTGTTCCCTTTCTCTCAAGAATTTCAAAACTAGTTTCTGGAATTTGCCCATCCAAACCAAAACAAGTGTCTTTGCTTCTTACCCAATCATTTCCTATAAATTTGCAAAACAAGTTTCATTAAGCTTTCATTTTGTTTTCTGAGGGTTTTTTCAAGGAGCCATAACCCTGGGCCAGCAGCAGCCCAAAATGCTTCTGGTCTTGCACAGGTCACAGTTTGTCTTTACAGCCTGAGGATGCCCCAAGGCAAGAAAAAAAAATGTTAGGACATCCCCTTTCCTCTCCCCAGCCAGGGGCCCCTGCAACCCTTTTCTGTGGGGATAGGATCAAAAGTCTTTTGTTCGCATCATCCTCTTGTGCCTTAAGTTACACTTTTGGGAAGGCAAGGGGAGAGGAAACCACCCTCCCCTTCCCTTCCCTCCTTCATCAGAGGTCTCAGCTGCAGAGGAACAGCTGAAGTGATTCAGGCTGCCCGGAGAGGTCAGCACCACGGGCACAGCTCTCCCATCACGAGCCACCCTGCTCTCGCCCAGGCACCCCTCAGCCACCCCTCACCCACAGACTCCAGTCCCCTCAGTCCTCCTTGAGCAATCCTCCAGGCCCCCCGGAGCCAGCCGACCAGGAGGCTGAACACAGACCTCTTAGAAACGCCAATTTAAGGATGAGTTTTAGACCACCACAAAGAACAGTGAAGAAACTGGCTGCTTGCTTACATGAATGTCGCAAACCTCTCATTAAATCAAAGGCAGAGACTTAAAATATTTCTTCAAGCAAAATCTCTGCTCTTCTCTAAGTCTCCCTCCAAAGATCAAAAACTACAATTGCTTAACTTAATCCACACAGAGTGATCATTATATTTGCCTCCATAAAGATCAGATTTGTTCTGGTGCCTATAGCTAAAGGTAATTTCAGTTAGAAAATGAAATGGTGCTCTCTTGACCTTTTGTCTTACATGGTTCATGAGTTACTGACACATTACAATATCCCCCAACACTATGGAAGCTTAGCCATATTGCAATGTCTCTCTTGTAAGTGAAATAAACTTGGTATGCCACTAAAAGGCATTAAATTATTTTCATTATGCCACACAGAATGTAAAACACTTACACTGTTTTGATTTCAAAATCCTTGGAGAACAATTATGCTCTCAGGGCCATAAGACTCTATTAGAAAGTCCTCAGAAACCTAGCATGGTTTCAATAAATCCTCAAACACTACAAAGCAGTCACTCAGTTTGAAGAATGAAAACATGAGTTTATCCACTGCAAATTCAGGATGTAAATTCTGCTCATTCAGTACCCTGCACTTCCTAACACATTTTTTTTCTACTCAATCAGGGCAACTTTTTAAGTGACGTTTTCAGCATCAAGCACACATAGCTCCTTTTTTGATTGAAAATCAACTGTATTTGATTTAGGATTAGCATAAATATGAGATGTGCCTATGCTTATGGTATTACTAGCTACCAGTATTAATCAGCAATTAGATATGCACAAATAGTTTTATACATATATAATTTAACAAATGTCAACATTCAGGATTAAGAACCATTAAATGAAATCAGTGATTGTCGCAATGAATGGATAAATATGTTAATTTCTTTAATTTATACAATGGCACAAAAAAATGCTTCAAAACACCAAAAAGCAGATTTCAGGGGTGACTAGTGTGGTTGTAGGGATCCCGATTAAAAAAGAAAAAAAAAACGCAGCCAGCCTTATTTTGGCTGGTGGGCTGTTCAAGACTAGTAAGGCTTTAGAGCATAACTACACAATAAGCTTGTTTGTACATACATGCTTATGTGCTCCTAGAAGGAGCACAACCTTCTAATTAGGCAAATCATCTGCCCTTTCCAAAGGAAAATAACAGCACCGAAAAGCAATCAAAACAGGCGGAAACGGGCGAGAAGGAGAGGACAGCAGCGATTGTATTCCCTCGGGCAGGGGGAGAAGAGGAGTGCGGGAGGAGGGGGAAAAAACAAACCCAGGCAGGAAACCAGGCCCCGGCAACTTTGTGCCGAGGGCAGCTGAGATGCTTCATCCCGACTCTTTTTTCCCAGACAGGACGCTCGGTGTGGCCGCGGGGGTGACACGGCAGCTGCGGAGGGGGCCGGGTCACCCTGCAGTGCCCGTGACCCCGGCCGGGGCACAGCTGGTGGCAGCTGCGGCACCATCTGCTCGGGGCCGGCCCCTCTGCCCCGACAGGTAGCGCCGAGGGACGGGGGAGCATCCCCGGGGCACTGCTAACCATCCCCGGGGTACAGCCATCTACCCGAGGGTACAGCCACTCATCCCCGGGACACATCCACCCATACCGGCGTACAGCCACCGACCCGCGGGGTACAGTCACCCATCCCGGGAACACTGCCACCCACCCCGGGTACAGCCACACTCCTCAGGGTACAGCCACCCATGCCGGGGTACAGCCACCCATCCCCGGGACACATCCACCCATACCGGCGTACAGCCACCGACCCGCGGGGTACAGTCACCCATCCCGGGAACACTGCCACCCACCCCGGGTACAGCCACACTCCTCAGGGTACAGCCACCCATGCCGGGGTACAGCCACCCATCCCCGGGACACATCCACCCATACCGGCGTACAGCCACCGACCCGCGGGGTACAGTCACCCATCCCGGGAACACTGCCACCCACCCCGGGTACAGCCACACTCCTCAGGGTACAGCCACCCATCCCGGGGTAAAGCCACCCACCCCTGGGACACTGCTATCCATCCCTGGAGTACGGCCACCCACCCCGGGGTACAGCCACCGACCGCCCCAGCAAGGGCACACGGGAAAGGGCTCTGCCGGCCCCAAGGAGGAGTTTGGAAAATGGAAACGAGAAAGGAACGGAGCAAGAGAGAGCTCGGAGCAGCGGAACGAATGCTGCACAATCCCGCGCAGCACATGCGGATGTCAGTATCCCTCCGCGGAGCGTGTGTTTATGGAATGCTGGCAGCACGTCATCTCATTTACAGTGGTTTGCACGGAGGGAAGGGGGAAAAAAAAAAGAGAGAGAGAGAAAAAAGAAAAAGAAAAGATACAAAAGCACCCCTAACTTGCCTCTTTCATGGAGAGGCTCCTGAATGCAACAAGAACTTTATCACTTTGCAGTTCAGTATCGCATAATCTGCCACACCACCATGCAGACTGCGCCTCCCATTCCCGTGTCTTCACTGTTTAGTGAAAAATAAAGAAAAATGCCTATTTTTTTTATGCCCGAGGAGTGACACATTTAAATGCTTCTTTTAAATATTCGCATTCAGCCACAGCATAGAATTTGTCAAAGGCAATTATATAAGGTAACTAATAAGACAATTCTGTACAAATACGGTTTCCTAGAGCCACTAGTGAAGGAACTGGCTTGGACAGTCCTGACCACAGCATCAGCTCAGCTGAGCTCTCTCAGCTTCACAGATTTCTTCACAATTTACTCCAAAAGTACCAAAATCAGAACCAGGAATATTGTGTAGAAACAAGCTGGGCTTTACAGTTCTCATCTTGGAACAATTATTTCCAAAGGCTAAATGTGTACCACTTACCATACATTTTGCCTTCATCTGATAAGATGATTTTCCTCCTCCCACATGGTGGATAGATAGCTAGAGCCTCCTGAAAGCTCTGTTCAATGTCAGGACTCCAGACACCTTCTGCATCATTGTCAATAGGTTTATCTGCAGAATCACTCATTCTTTCAATATCTTCGGCAGGACTCTCGCTGCCGCTCCAGCTGCTGGGCTCAATGGTGATGGCTGGGGTCTCCAAGCCTAAGCCTGGAGTCTTCAAGGGAATAAACCTGCAACACAAACAACCAACCCCAAAAGGTGTTAAAGGCATGGAACTCCAGGCAAACATTTCTGCCTACTTCTGATGCTAAAGTTAACAGCGGCTGAGCAGTAACGTGAGCACAGGATGCACCCAGGAAAAGTGAAAAATTAAGAAACATTCTACCTCAGATGAGCAGAGGTGGAGCAATAAGGCTGTCAGAAGGGGAACTCTATCACATTTTCTGCGTGCAATTACATGAGGGCATAGAGAATCAGATTATTTTTCACAAATAGTCAAAGTGGGGGAAAACTCTCCAGCCACATTTCATCTGGCTGAAGACTGGCACCCTTAAAATAACAAGCCAGATCCTCGGGCAGGGGGAAATCAGTGTACTTCCACTGGCTGGAAGGGAAGCACACCAATTTATGCCACAGTGACCACTCGAGCCAAAAACCATTTGAACCTAAAAACAAAAGCAAAAACTATTGTTCACATTCATCCGGATGTCAGTGGATTAAATGGAATTAAAACAGCAATGCCACAGCTCAATGTAATTAACTGGAAAAGGCTGTAATTTTCAGATCTTACCCAAATAAATAATACAATCGGAATCCAAGCTACACACAAAAAGAAATCTTTAAAATGATAATACCAGAGAAAGGAATTACAAGAGAAGATATATGCTTTGCCTGATTTAAAAGGTCTCTGTCACAGAACCACAGCAGAACAAAAATTACAAGCTTCAAGTTGCTGAATCAATTTAATAAGAAATAATTTAATATAGCTGCACCTGCTCACACCAGCAGAGCTGCAGATCTGTCAGTGTTCCTTTTATATTTTTGAGAGAAATACAACTCTGCTATAAAGACTTGCTCCAGGCAAAAAAGCTGCTATACCAGACCACATTCACCTCTGGTGTAATTCTTCGGGAAGTCAGTGAAATAACACCAGGAACAGATTTGGCTCAACATGTCTAGGCATAATGCAGTTTTATTTTGAAGAAAAGAAGAAGTTTTGTGACTCTAACTGATCTAAGTGGATGGGAGTGTTCAAACATGCACGTATGAGCTGCAAACACAGTTAAAAATCCAGTTTCCTGGCTAAACACCCAAAACTCCTAAACTATAACATTTTTATTCCACTGGGGCAGAAGAGAGGGGCTTCCCCTTGCACACACCTCCATCCTCCTGCTGATACGCCTCTCACTGGGGTCTCAGGACGTCGTAAAACAACAGGTGAAAAGCAGCAGAACAGCATTCACCCCACGGAGAAAGAAGGGGAGGGTGTACATGGAAGGCCATGACACCTCTGACAAAACACCTTTGGGCTGGAGAACTCCCTGAAAGAGGAAATATTTACAGCAGCCCTCACCCGAGCTCCCTGGCCAACCAATCGCTAGAGATAACCAAAACCTGACAGTCCGGTCCCTCGGAGGCCACGGTGTCTTGCAAAAAAACAGAGCTGCAGCTGGGGAAACTGGGAGCAGGCTCTCAGTCTCACAAACCAACATTACCAGTTTGACACAAAGTACAGGGTATTTCCACTTCTCCAGGCTCTGACAGGAGCTCAGAGGGATCAGTACGTGCGAAATGGGCTCCCATGAACTCAGTTTTCCTTGCTTGCCTGTCTGTTTCTGCAGAGAGGCATTTCTTGCCTTTGCGTTGGTTTGAACATTTCAGCACAGCTTAGGAAAATGTGAGTGCCTCCCCATCTGTAATAGCCAGGCTAATCACTGTCTCAAACGCCTTTTAATAACTGATAATGAGGGAGCAGATGGATTCACAGGGAACCACACACATGTAAGTGGGTGAGAACTCTGGCCAAATGCACGTCTCATAGTCTGGGAAATCCAAAACGCACAAAATTTTTTAAGTTGTCATCACACAAAGGGAGATGCAAACTTTGGTAAAATACTGAAACCCTATCCTTCATAATCCTCAGAAGGTTGAAGGGTTGATTGGACCTCTGGAGGAGTTAAATCTTGTATGCAAGATTTAGCCAAAGCATAAGCACAGCGACACTGGGAAACTACTGACAAAAACATTCATGTCCACTTAAGCCTTCACACAGAGGGAGAATTTTTGGTAAACGAGAGGTAATTGAATGTTGATTGGGATAATTAGGGGGAGGGGTCAATTTTATTGCAGTAGTGCAGGGGAAAATGGCTGCTGGAGGGTTTACTGGCCTCACATGATGGAACCACGACGAGTATTTCACCAGAAGACAGCACAGAGTGGGGCACATCACTGGCTCTGTCTTCCAAAGGTGTCTATGGGAGGAAATCCTTCCGCTCCCTGAGCCCAGGCCCAATGCCTTGCAATGCACAGCACAGCCACAGGCAGCTTCTGCTCAGCTCAACCACCCTCTGCGTACAAAATCTGCCACAGTCATAGCCTCAAGTCCTATTATCATCCCATAAACCATCCCTTGTTATTACATTATGCTGAAATAATAATTAAAATGCACAAGGAACACAGTGAGGCTCTAAAGTAATTAATGTTACTTGATAGTCATGTTATATCTTGCATTGTGTTTACTGGTGAATTTTCACTAATGTGCTATCTCCCTTCCCATTCCTTTTTACCTACTTGGATATCATCTTGAGGCACTCACAGCTAATATTCCAGCCTCTAAAATGTAAGATAACCAAGTGTTCCTTGCAGAACATCTGTACAATAGGGGTGTGGAGCAGCCTGCTGGAAGAAAACCTCTCATATTAAAGGTTATTTCCATTTTGGTGAATGCTGACACTGCAGATCAAGCCAGGGGGCCGAGGAGGAAAAAACCTTGTATTACAACTGCTAAATGGCTCCCTCTTATTTCAGGAAAAAAAAAGAGCTAACTCAGTTAATCATTTCCAGCTCATCTCTATGTATCAAAAGGCAATTCCACCTCCTCCTTAGCTTGAATTCTAAGGACTCAACTGTGATGAAATATTTCAGACCTGTTATGCTGAGGTTCAACACGATTATCAAAAATAATACAAGCTGTCAACAGATGAGCTTTGTTGCACATTTCTAATGAGTTATAAATCTCACGTGAAAAAATGTGGATTTACAATCTGATTTAGATTTACAAAAAACTTGAAAAAGTGAGCCTTCTTTATATTGGCAAGCTCCAAATCTTGCAATGCCACCTTTCAGCAGAGAAAGAGCTAAGCTCCTGGGGGCAATTAGCCCCACCTCCCCTGCCCAAAATCAGAGCTTGTACACATGACAGATCAAGTTGAAGAGCTCTGTATGTGCTTTTTATCATGTTAACTTTCAGAGAGCCAATTTCCTGCTTGCACTTTCTGTTAACAAAACTAAAACACATCAACACTACCTAAAAAACCAACCAACCGAAAAAAAAAAAGCCCCAAAGCCCACAAAAAAAAACCAGAGCAACAAAAAAAAACCCCCAAACTCAAAAGATTTGGGCTCACCTTTTTGGACATTCTAAGTTTGCTTAAAGCACACTGCTGCAGTTTAGGAGGTCTCTCTTCAGAGTGTTCCTTTTAACACCAGCCTTACATTTCAAGAGAACTTCCCCTGTGCATAAAACTCTTTTAGCTGCAAACCAAATGCATCTGTCTTGCAGTTGCTTTCTGCTCTCTGCAGTTAAGTCAGTTCTAAATATATCTGTTTTCCTCATGCAGTTATTAAGACACTTTTTCTCTGCGTGATGGAGGTATGTCCCCCCTGTCAAACATCACAATGTCATGCTTAGGAACAGAGAAACCATTAGGGGCAACAGAGGATTTTATAAACATGTTTTATAGCCAGGCCATTCAAGACAGCTTGGTGAGCTACAAGATATGACTTACTGTCATTATGTTCACTCACTACAGTAACTTGAAAAATTGCTTTAAAATCTCAGAGAAACAAGTCCAGCTGTTGTCAGAGCCGATCAAACCAATGTGTTTTAACTAAAACCAAATGATAGCCCGCAACTTCTTATCAAGGGAACAGTTTCTTTACTTACACAAAACATTCTCTTATGCCTTTCACTTTATGAGCAATGCAAACCTGGACTTGCCCAGAAAGCTGCTGCTCACAGACCAACAACTGAGATCAATGGCACCTCACAGCAGTGCAGGACAAGTGCAGATTTACGGCCTTGATATGTTTCATAGCCTTCAATATTTGCACAATGAACTAACATGGAAATGCTGTCTTTCAAAAGTCATTAGAGCTGGGTCTTATTTTACAATGTCTTCCAAAAGTTAAACCATTTTCTCTTTTGTTTAATTAATTTACTTCCTTGAATTTAAGTGTACAGGTGCTGAATGGTGCCTTCTCTGTGTTATCAAACAACCCCTGGAAAAGGATTCATGCTCCACAGAAACTGGTGCAGGAACACAAGAATGACTGAAAACATGCCTTGATTCTGAGACTGTCTGAGGAAAAAAACCATTATGTTTCCCAGCTCTTCTAAACTGTGTCTGCTGGAAGGGGATCAAGTGCAGGCATTTCTGAGACTGAGCAGCAGTGTTGTTATCCACACTCATATTCTGGTTACAAGTAGCTGCAGGTGGTTACCAAATCATTCTTACAACCAGATCAATACTTCTAAAACATGTATTTCAGAAAAAAAAAATCTTAATTTCTTCAGGTAAAGATTTTAAGTGTTAGAGGGGTAAATTACCCTTTTAAGAATACATTATATTTTTAGTTCGTGAACAACCTCATCTTAGCCTCAGTTATGTAAAAACAATGGACTGAGGAATCCAACAAGCTTTTCATAAACATCAAGATGGTAATGAGCAGATGAGTGCAAACCAACTAATTCTAAATTTGCAGATGGCAGATTTTCTCTGAAGACTTGAAAAGTTGCAGGCCCATGGGATTTTCCTTCTGCTTTGTTCAGCAGTGCAAATCCACAGCTGGAGCGCCAAAGCTCTGGAGAGGATCCAGAGGAAGAAAGTTATCAGATCTAGAAAACATGACCTACCAGGAAAGGAATTGGGTTTGTTTAAATTTAGAGAAGACTGATGTGAGAAGATAACCACTTTCAAATAAGGAAAAGGTAAGAGCAAAGCAGAGAAGCAGCTTTTGGCCATTTCTACCAGGGATAAGATATGAAGCTAAGAACTTCAGTTGCAGCAAGAAAACCACAGGTTGGGAATTTGGAGGATCATTCTGACCCCACCAACAGAAGTGCTCAGCTTCTGGGGGCACTGGGGAGCTGCTGGGGCACAGAGGTTGTCCCAAGCAGGTGACACAAGCATTTCTCAGGAACCAGCTCAGCACTCTGTGGGCTAGAGCCATGAGCTGGGTGATGCCATGAGACTGAGCAGTAAAAGGCCCCAGCACAAGGAAGCCTGCAGTGGGAGCACATCCTTGGCTAGGCATCGGGGAATCCAGCTGCCTGAGAGACTTCCCAGATGTCCCAGTGACCAGACAGCTTTGGCAGCTGCAGGGCAGAAATCCAGGCACAACCAGGCCTCCTCCTGCGGATGCCTGTGGAGCTCCTCGCCCTGCACAGCTGCTGGACACTGCGGCAGGAACACCACGGGCTACAGCCACCTGCGAAGCAGCTTATCAAGGCAGCCAGGATGGGAAGGAGCACCAAACCACCAGGCTGGGGAGAAGAAGGCTCCATCTCCTTCTGGTGCTGTCCATGGGGGTTTTGGGAAATGAGGCTGCCTCATCCCCAGACACCCCATCCTACAACACACCTGCTGAACTGCCTGACCCTCCCTATCACATCCAGGTTTCTCAAGATCTTTCTGCTCTGGTTAAAGTAAATATGGAATTGGTGGGAAGCTCTAATTTCTCTAGGATTTTATCTTTCTGCTTCACCGTGAAAGTACCTTCGCAGTGTTTATGCAAGTCAAACCTGCAAAGAAATTACTTTTTTATTTACGAACAAATTCACGGTGGCTTTTGTAGCTGTGATGTGTAACTGTGTATGGATTTTTCTGATTCTCTGAGGCGTTCAAATGGCATTACTTTCAGGAAAACACTATATGTATTCAAGCCCCTTCATATATAGCTTCTTTTTATGAGGAATGGATATAGCACAGTACGAAGAATAAAAATGTAAACAATTTACAGATCATCCAATGGTGAAATCATTAGATTAAAATTACTTTATATTGTATTTTTGTTACAAGTTCTACTTATTAGCAATTATTCCCTCTAAGAAGAAAGAGCATAGGAGAGAGATAAGCAGCCCATTTCTAGGATAAAGTATTCCTTTAAAAGTCAGTCAGACTAATTCAGCCATTCGCATTTGCCATTGAAATGAAAAAAAAAAGAGGTTTTCTCTGACTGCGAGAACACTTCAGGAAGAAATTCTGATTCTGTGCTTTTCTGGTGATCAAATAGTTGCATGCAATAGTGTTTTCATGTATTTCCTATCATTCATATAAACTAGCTTTGTTACCCTAAGACTGAATTTACCATTTCTTGCTTGGGATTCAAGCTATTTATTAACTGCCAGCTACCTGTTTCAGATTTGTCTTTGGGATCTATGCAGGAATAACATGATCAGTCCAACTACAGCCACAGAGCACCTGTGAAAAGCACATGATGTTTTTTCCTGAGGTGAGTACATTATGCAGTGAGTCTGGATGCACTTCCTTCTCCTTGACTACCACACTCAGGGTACTCACAAAAGTAGTAGGAAGACAGTGCCATGCCAGTGTGTAAAACACCAAAAACATGTAACAACATCAGTAAAGTGATGGTTTTCTTCCAACAGAACTTGGCAGCCTGCTCATCTGAGAAGATTTACACGAGTATTTTCACAAACTGTAAGGAAACTTCCTGAACAAAGAGCGACTTAGATCAGCAAGAGTAGGCAGCATATTGGCCTAAATGTGAAATTAGGATTATACGAACTATTTATAAAGAGAAACAATGCATTCTCCTTGAATTGCTCTTTTTTTTTTTTTGCTTATAGAAACAGATTACTCAGCAAAGTGTGGGTTGATGCTAATACATGGGAATTCTTCCCTTTGGAAACAACTTTCATCTCTGCACTCCTTATGCAAGTGAAAAGTCTATTTGGTACCACTCTGAGAGCTTCACTTATTTACTTTTCCAAAGGCTGCTTTTGTTGATAGATACAATTATTGTCGTAAGGATGTCGAGTCATTAGCTCCAACGCAGTTTTCTTGTCCATTAGTTTTAATTTCATGCCATTAATAAAATGGTTCATCTTCTCAGTGGGGAAACGACTGGATTCTGACTGTGCCTACACCACACTCACGGACTCAGGAGGCTTTGTGCTGGCTCACCAGGATGCCTTCTACAGGCAGCTCCAGCTTCAAACCAGGTGTTATCAGGCCAGTGACCAGCAATCCAGCATGCCAAAGTGCTTTCTAAGTGGCTGCACATCACTCGTGGTCCATGGCCTGCGCTGATTACCCGGTTATCACCGGGTAGGTGAATCTCAACATGCCCCTGGTGAATCCCTATCTCGTTACGGTCACAGCTGCTCCAGATACAATTCCTTCCCCATGTGATACTGAAGCAGCCACACTCATCCTAGGTGCTAGTGCTCATTTACACCCAGCTGCTTTCAATTATAAGGGTGTTCCTGGGATTTAACCCAGCTCCAACGCTGCACTGTGGTGGCGACCAACAAAGATTATGGTAAATATGACTTGGCACTCAGCAGAATGAAGAAGAGTGAGCAGCACCATGTCTGCCTTGTTTTTGCTAATTGCCAACACGAAGCAAAGGAAAGGATAAAATATTTACCAGCTCTCAGAAGGAGAAGCCATGCTCCCTGCAATAACCCAGCTGCTGGGCTGTGCAGCAGGCACTGACCATGCACCTCCTGTCACCCAACGGGGACGGCTCGAGATGCAATGTCCACTGTCGTGGTGTGCTCAGCCTAGCTGTGCTCCAGCTGGGACTTCTTCGTGGCAAAAACTGCTAGACTGTGCAGTGGGGACTACTAATATTTCACTCATTCCCCAGTTATTCAGCTTTGAGAAGAAAGGTCCGTGACTGAGGTAGGTCTGTCCATTTGAGGCTCTGCTCCCAGAGCAAGTGAAACAGCGTGGGCTGGCCCAAGGACTGTTCTTTGGCACTGAAAAATGGTCTGTAAGAAACATTCCCAGCCCCAAGACCTGGAGGCAGAGGTCACAGGAGGTCCCTAAGGTCAAGGTCTGCAGCCACTGCTTCGCCTGGGGCATGTTCATGGAGCGTGTGTTTGGCAGGTCACTATAATCCATCCTGCTGCCAACACACGTAAACAGAAAATAAAAACCAGTGTGTGTAACTGTCAGGACAATAAGGTTTTTTGATGTACAAGACTGGGAAATGAGACAGAAAAACAGGTGCAGGTCTTGCTCACGTGCAGTAACTGTCTATTCCTTGAATGCCTTAAGTTCAGTCACCCCGTGGAGGCTGAGGCAGGGATTCAGTGTGCACAGAGACTCTGTGCCTTCCCAGTGACTCCACAAATTACCAGTTACAGCATAAAAGCCAAGAGAGAAGAGGCACTGCCCCTCCTTCAGCTCCAGTGCTGTTCACCTCTCCCTGCCTCTCCATATTTTGGGATCCAGACCTGGATCCAGGCACAAACACACTCAATACCCTCAGAGCTACCCATCTTCTGCATCTATGGGTGCTTTTCCCATCTGTCCCACGTACCTGGGAGTATGTGAGTGATGCAAATGCTGGCGATGGCTTTCACACTGGCAAACAGATGATCTCCTCTTTGTAGTTGGCTGTAACTACCTTGCCACAGCATCGCTGAGCAATTATTTTCATTTTGTACCCCAAAAGCCAAACTGGAACTATTGATACCACCTACCAAGTGTTATAAGTACCAGAATGAGGTACATCCTTGATCTCTGGTGTGTTACTAGCTTCCTGTTGGGACCACATATGATCCATGCCTCACATAAATGATGGACTTGGCAGCAAGTCGTTCTGTCTAGATGTAGTTCTGAAACCCAGTTTTTCCCCCTGACTCCCTGAGCCTCCCTAGTTTTATTTGAGTTCCCATGTCACACAGACATTTGCAAAACCAGATGGAATCCTTCACATTCATAGCTCTCTTATTCTATTTCTGGCATATGACTAACTGGTTTTGTACTCCAGCATTAGATTTTTCTCTCTCTCTCTCTTTTTTTTTTNGTTTTTTTCCACAATGGCTGCAAAAACATGAGTGTTCACTCTAACAGCTCTGAGCGAGGTGGGGAAAGGGACAGAAAACCACCTGCTTGAACAGCTTTATGTAAGTTCAGTCAGGAAAGGGAAAACCAATGCTATTTGAAGGGTGGTCCAACATCTGACTGGTTCATATGTAACATAAAACTTTCGCCTATATAAAAAATGTTTTATATAATGATTTAAGTATTCTGTTAAACAGGTACAAAAAAGGCACAGTAAAGTAAAAGGTTCATTCATTTACTCAGGTGCATTTGTTTAAACAAGAAACAGCCACAAGGTTAACCCTTTCCCTATTCCAAGCTGAAGAAGGTCCTTTCTTTTATGAAGCAGGAGAAAAGCAAATTTTGGACAAACTGCAACATCCAATTGGCGAAAGCCACCCCTGGAATCCAGTGCTGGCACCTTTTATCCCTCAAGCCCACTTGTTCTCTGCTTTGCAGAGATTATACAAACACTCCTTTGTGTAAGTGCAAACACACACACACACAGACTTTCTCAAACATTTGTTGGAAGAGCTAAATTGCCACTGAAATTCATTTTACAAGTTTAGAAACTCTACCAAACACTGTCTGTGAGCTCTATCCCTCTAAAGCTGCTACAGAGGTTGCGAATGTCTCACGCTCACCTGAATGTGCTGGTTTTGTACCCGGCAAAACCAGGAGAAAACAATTTTATTCTGCTTTGGTGTTACTACTTGAGCTACAGCCCCGGGCTCTGATTCTGACAACAGAGCCATTTTATACATATGAATAATCACTCCAAGTTTAATGAAGCTCCTCACATCTCCATTAGCAATTGTTTTGGCTGCAAAAAGGCCCTGCCTATCAGCCCTGGAGGAGCCTGGAAACAGAGGAATGATAACACTGGGAGGCTCACTTTGGGAAAGGCCGTGGTTTTCTGGTGATAGGACACAGAATTGCAAGACAAAAAAAAAAAAACCTGAAGGGGTGAAATCACAGTGCCACGGCCCTCAGCAAGGCTGAGATTTAATCCCGATTTTCTCCCTTGTTCTCACCAACTCTAAACAGAAAGAGATTTCAAAAACCAGTGTGTGAGATCAGCTAGGACTTGGGGTCCGTGTCAGCTAGTCACAACATGTCTACAGTCTTCATCACAAGCCAGCACTGGAAACCCCACCTCGGGTTTTTGTGTATACAGAAAAATCAAAGCAACAATTTTGTTTGCAAGTGCAGTAGCCGTCAAATAAAAATATTTTAACTCATTTTGTTTTCCAACTGCTAGCAGTAGTGTTATGGGCAAATTACCAGCCAAATTTAATTTTAAGTCTGAGTTGTTCATCTGTCTATTACAAAGGAAGCCTTCTCTGCAAGGAAATGAGCATTACTAATACAGCACTTCTGCACTGCAACTTCCTTCTTCCATCTCACTCCTGCCTCCAACACCTGTCCTCCCACAGGTGGTGAATGCCTTGGCTTCACTGATGTCCATATGACTGTTTCACAGAGATAATGACAGATCTATAGCTTGCACTGTGCCCACAATGGAAAATTTATTTCTTGCATCTCTCATAAGATTCCTCTGAGAGTTAAGGGTGCTTTTATGCAGCAGGACTTGCATCTTCTGCAAGGGAGTAGTAGAAAACACTTTCCTGCTGAGATCCTGAAACAATCCCAAACTGTGGCAATCTTTAATTGCTGAACGTAAGTAAAACCTGCAATGACTGGCTGTAGCATTTTCAAAACTCAATATAATAGTTATGCAGTTATTCTGCACTTCTCTTGTAGTTATTGCCTGTTGAGGAAGCAGTTTCGGTCTTAAGCTCTGACTTATATTTCCAGTCTATTTCAACTCCTTGTTCACTGTAGTTTAATCCTACTTCAGGGGATGTCAATCTTCCACAAAAATAACTTTACTGGCAACCATTAGAATCGTGAATTCACTGGACGCCAGCAGAGCTAAAGAAGACATGGCTGAGTTCAGGCAGCAGAAAACAAAACATTGAAAAACCCAAACAAAAAGCACAAGCACAAGCCTAGGAACTAATCCTGATAATTCTTCTGGACTTTAAAAATCTTGAATTTAACACAAATAGCAATTTCCCAGCACACTCATTTCTGCCACAGCACCCCTTCCTCCCCTGTGCTCACCACTCACATTTTCATGGGCAATCATCACCTGCCTCTCACTCTGCCTGAAGAACGGCTTCCCTGCCCAAGGCCTCGCTCCCGGTTTCCAGTTCTGACTGCAGCCACAGTGCCCCTTTCAGGAGCTGTCCCACAAAGGTGTGATGCCTTCTGGAGGGGCAGAGACCATCACCTGCCCTGGATCTGCCCAAGCTCAGCAGACCCTGGCCATCTTCCCCTACTGAGTCCCCCTCCTGCTGCTCCCCAGCTGGAGCTGTGTCTTGGAAAAGGAATGTTGGACTCATCCAGCTCCACGTGGAGGTCTGTGCTGGGGGTTTTCACTGCTCTCTGCTCCCTCCTGCCTGCCACTAACATCTGTCCCTGCCCCATGTGGAAGAGGGGGCTGGAAGAGAGCACCAGTAGAAATCCTAGCAGAGAGGAGCCTCTCCAACGAGACAGTTTTGTGGTTATACGAAAATATATTAAATTCTACAGATTCCCCAGGGGAAGGTGAATATACAGCAAAATGCCGATAATGTTTTCAAATGACAAAAGAAAAGTGTCTCTGCACACAGTGGTCAAGAATACCTTGCTAAAACCAGCCAATAGTTGAAATTTCTGGTATAAATACAATGCCTCTAACACAGCATTACTTAGCATCTGAAGGTTACATGGTACCAAAATCTGTTCAGAAACAGCAGCTAATGCTCTTGCATGCACACAGTTCTATTCAAAATGTTTAGTCAAGCTCAGAAAAAGACAAACAGACTCGATTATTTATACATTTAAATTATGTTAAATCACATTAGCTTTTCAAAATTACCTCTGTTTTTCATAAAGCCTATGCACAAGTGTTCCTTGAACTCAATGGATTCTTTTGTTGCAGGGAAAACTGAGCACCTGTAGCATGGCTTCTCCAGTATGTTTTGAATTAGAGGTTTAGGGTGGCTTCATGATGACAGCTGAGACTTCGAATTTCACAATTTAATTCGCCACCACAAAACACCATTAAAACCCTGCGCTTTTTTTCTTTTTAAATTTCAAGCTGCAGGCTTTTCAGTCCTTGCAGGGCAGAACTCTCTTTAAGCCAGAACAATTTCTGGACTTGCAGGGTAAGCAAATGGCAGAATGGCAACTCTCTGGGAGATCTGACTATCAATCCTGAACTATTTAGTGCTGTTTCTAGTAAATCTAACACTTCAAGCAAAGCATTAGAGCTGTTTTTTGTTCTTCTCCTGCTCACTTGGTTCTTCTCCTGCTTAGCCACTGATTTGCTATATGGTTCTTTAAACCTTCCTGTGCTTTACTGTTTATCACATCCTCTTCACTGAGCAGCTCAGTCAGGTTGTGATCCAGTACCCTCAAACCTTACTGCTAGTTACACCCTTGGAAATCCTAGGCAAATATATTTTATTTGAATATTTCTGCTATTATTAATATTAAATGACTACAAATAAGAAGGAGAGAGTGACCCAGGCAAAAAAAAATGACCCAGAAAGGGAATGAGCCAGCAAATGACCCAGAGAAAAGGAAGTATTTTGGCTTTCTTCCTCAGAATAGCTGTTGGTTTCCTCAAGTGACATTTTTTAAATTTTATTTGAAAGCATTAAAAAAATGCTGATGAACATTACAGTAGAAGCAAGCTTGGCTCTTGGTAGAGAAACATTATGACTTAGAGCCAAGGACTTATTTTTCACATGTGAATTATTTTTGAACAGCATTTCCTGGCTCAATGTCACTGCACCACAGATAGATATGACAGCAGATAAGTGTATGAGATTTTAGATCAACAAGAGTGTTACTTTTACAATGAATACATTTGTAGTCAGAGCTCAAAAGTGGGTTTATTTCTGCTGTGCATGAAAGATGTATTGCACACTGTTTTATTAATACACTTTTCTTCTTAAAATGGAATGTAATTCAAATTTTCTGACACTGCAGCTGCAATTTGATCGTTGGATTTCCTAACCATGTGGATTTACAGTAACAAACTCTTCAATTTTCTTTCCCCCTCTAGCTCACCTTTCTGCCACCTTGATTTATTTCTGTTTCACAGCTGTGCCTACCAAATGATTCTTGCTCTCACTCCACACTTTCCCCCCTCTTCCTGCAGCTGATCCAAACTAAAACACAAATTTTCTGGGAATGTGAAATTAAGGAACTCTCAGAGCAAGAATACAATGTCCAGAACTGAAGGGAACAATTTACCAGAGGGTGGGGGGAACAACCTGAAGGCTGGAGGTTCAAATTCAGAAAAAGTTAAAAATTCTCAGCTTAGATTCCAACATCAGTAGTCACTACAGCACACCAGGAACTCTTCCCTTCTATGAAATACACCCACCTCTGGGTAACCACCGTGAGCAGTAATTGCTTGAGTTACATAAACAAAGCCCCAAATTTTCCGCTCTAAAAATCGGTGTTGCTGCTTTTAAAACTGGCACCAGAAAACCTTAGTAGCACAAACATTATCCAAAAGGCAAACCAATCCGAATAAATAATGAAAACCAGGTCGAAGCAGAGAACAAGGGAACACCGAGGACCAGCAAAATGAAATTATTGGGTAAAATCTGATGAAAACTGAGGGAGCCTTCCCTCAGCTCCTTCCCCTCTCCAGAGCAGCACAGATGTGAAGGAGAGCTGGATGCTGTGTCCATCCAGCAGAGAGCTTCCCTTTCCCAGTGTTACACAGGGATTCAAAGGGGCAGAGCCCAGGATGAAACTGTAGCCCTGTGTTTATGTATTTAATTACCGAAAAGTTACTCAACCTTGAGCCATATCCTAACGTAATGAGCTGGGCATCCTTAGGTCTCTCAGAAAGGGAGCTGAAGCCCTCTGGCTTGTCTTTACTCCCGAATATCCCTGCCCTGGGTCCTTGGTAGGGACACTGGGACACTGCCTGCCAGGGACAGGCTCTGAGGGAGCAGCAGAGTGTGCAGACCTCAATTACAGGGACGCTGCGCTCGCAGGGCAGCCCAGCTGCCAACCACGCAGAGATTTGCAGCGATAACAATTATACTTAAAAGCCTCACTACACGTCTGAATGCATTTACACATTCTCCTTTTACTCTCTATTTATTATTAATGGCAGCTCGACTAATATCAAGACCCCAGCGTGTTTGGCACTGTAGGTGCACAGAAGGGCAGCAAGTTCTTGCTCGGAGGAGTTTGCAGCCTAATTATAAATGACAGCAGATGGAGGGCAAACACTATGAGCTGTTCTGCTTTTCATTAGGAAACTTAACTCAGGTAACAATTTATAACCAGATAGAAACAATTACACATTCAATCACGGGCCACAGCCCGGGCTGCAGCTGTATCCTGGTCAGTTTTACACACTGTGTGACAGTGGCCACTTCCAGGACGGATAACTGGGTCCCAGGAGATTTGGGGCTTTACAGATGACCACCTGTACGGAGATTTTGCAGGAAGCAAACAGGAAAGCATGTATTTAAATCTGCATCTGTTCACCAAAGGACTTAATGTGTAAGCCCAGAACATGCATCTGATGGCATTTTGCACTTCGTCACACTTTAGTTGTCATTCCTAAATCTACCTTAAATCAGCTGCCTATGTAACTTCATATTAATCATCTGTGAAGTCATTAAAGTCACAGGTTACCAATTTAGATCTCCACAAAAAGAGGATTTTGAGGTCATTAACTGATAAATTCTGTCCACCTGAGGACCATACTGGTAATTCACCAGGAAGCTGCAGCCAAGCTGTGCTTTACACATCTTGAAACTCTGCACCCACCCTTGCTGTGGCAGCAGACCCATACCAGGGGCACCAGGCTCTGTGGGGCTGGGTATGAGCTGTACACTGACATTTGAGGACCCCTCAGGTGTAGGAAAGCAGTGGGGACTGAGCTGAGCTAACAGCGCGTGGGGGAACAGCTCCCATGGACAGCCCAAACACCAGGGAATAGGATAACACTGTATTGGGCCCTGAGGCTGGAGCATCAGCAGTGGGTTCAAGTGAGCCCTGTACCTCCTAGAGCACAGCTAAGCCTTGTGCCCTGAGTGGCAAACACAGCTCTCCCCTTGCTGGGATGTCCTGAGCAGGATGTTTTTGTGTTCAGCCCTCTCAGAGGCCATACCTCAGTACCGCAGAGCACCAGAGACCCACCAGCTGTGCTTTAGATCTAAGAGATTAATGTCCTGCTGAGACTTCATCTGCTGCATTTCCTACTGCTTGACAAGGGCTCTGACTCTGCAGCCTGTCCTGTAGGATTGGCAGCTTGCTGAGCCCTTCCCGGGGCCCTGGGAGGACACCCTGGGAGGAGCTCTTGCGCAGAACCTTGTTCACCAACACCCAACCCTCAAGTGCAGGAGGTGCCAAGCACCGCACGTTCCACTGAAGCCAGCCGGTGTCACAGGGGACTCGCTGCCCCAAATTCAGGACAAGAACTGAATTTGCTAATACGAGGTACAGAATCACAGCGCCCCTTCCCGGGTCTGACAGAAAGTGGGCTTGTAAAGTTCAGATTCCCTAGAGGGCATGCAGCTGTTTTAGGAAGCCAGAAGTACCTAGCAAGCTACTGATTACCAGCCACATCCATGTAGAAGAAAGGTTATTTATTGCACCACACTGTGGGGATGACTGCATCAGCTAAGAGTCCTGGGCTTAAAAATCATTTTGTTCCCATTAGCAAATTCACAAACAACTCATAGAACAGGGGCAAAGTTCTTTATTGCTCCCTTACTTCCAAGGCCTCTTCAGGCTACCTTTGTCCACCTTCCACAGCTCAGACACCTAAGGCTCCTGTGACCCTTCCCCATGCAATGGGAACACTCTCAGCCACACATTTCCAGAGGAGATCTCTTTCCTGAGAAGCTGCGACGTGTCTATGCCAGCTTGGGATACTGCAAGAACCAAACTCTGGCTATTCTCTGTTCTCAAATACTCAAAGCTCACAGAGGAAGAGGGGCAGGTCTCTCCAGAAGTCCCAGAGTGCAGATGCAGGCAGAGGGGAGCTCAGTGTTCACACACACGGAGCCCTCCAGCAGCTCCCTGGGCCCAGCCTGCCATATGTGTGGAGGGTTGGCTCTCACACCCAGGCTTCTTCTTGTGGAGCCTAAACAGGGAGTCCAGCTATTGTTCTGGAGTAATAGTACAAATTCACGATACATTTCACAGCACAAAAGGGTGAGAAAACCATTTTGCTACTGCAAAAAAAATGGACAATTAATCTTCTCGGATTTGGTCTTCTCAAACATAGCCTCTGTGCCTTATGGAGATTCTGCAACCTTCTTTATGCCACAGCCACATAAAATGTGAGGGAGAAGAAAAAGACAACTCAGGGAAAAATACTTCATATTTCAGACTTCTCCTTCCTAATACGCAAAAACCTTGATAGAAGACTTTTGTCCCAGCCAGGCTACAAGAATGATGTACAGGGACTGCAGAAACTCTGAATGTCTTTTGAGGATCCTGATAATTCTTCCTCAGAGAAACCACCATGAATCAGCTAAAGAAGAAATTTGAGGAGGAGAC
This sequence comes from Pachycephala philippinensis, assembly GCA_013397055.1. Classification (NCBI taxonomy): domain Eukaryota; kingdom Metazoa; phylum Chordata; class Aves; order Passeriformes; genus Pachycephala; species Pachycephala philippinensis. The sequence goes on from VWZT01010170.1 coordinate 813,780, forward strand.
TGCTGCATGTCCAGATTACACTCCTCCCTAGATATTATCCAGAGGGAAAAAAAAACATTTATACCTTTGGAAGACAAAATAATAATTTGAATTACAGGTCTCTCCTCCCAGGCAGCATCAGGATTAGACAACTGATATAGAAAGCAAAAGATTTGAGGATGGCTTGAGACTTTACCACAGGAAATTCATGGCAAATTTTGAAAAAATCCTCAAGTCGTCCTTCAATCTTCTATTCCTGTCTTCCAATGATTTTTCAGACATTCCAGCAGGCCTGGGGAGAGGGCAATGACCACACGGGCACTGGTGACTTCAAGGTTGCCTGCACAGCAAATCAGCAGCAGAAACAGAGGTCGAAATCTCAAAGACAAGGAGGGTGCTTTCTATCTCCCACATTTAAGGTAATTATGAAGTAGATTTTCTGGGGGGCTCCTGCCTCTGCTGTGACACACACAGCAGCTTGAGGCAGTCCAGGACTGATCCAGAGGCAGAGTACCTTCACCCCAGCAGCTGTGGGCTGAGAGGGTTCTCACCAGAACCGTGAGGCAGAGCTGCACGGTAGCACTGGGGGATGCAGATTAAGGAAGCCACAAGTGGTTTCTTGTTGCCCTGCACCCTCCACTACATCAGTTAGGAGCTGGCAAAAATCCTTCCCCTCTGGCTTTGTCAGGGTTTCAGCATATTCCAAGTAGGGGAAGGGCACCTTGGCTCGCAGCAGCGCACGCCTGGCCTCCTCTCTCTCCTCACTCAGGTAATGCAACTTCCGAAGGACTGTCGGCAGCGAGTCAGGGCTCACAGCATCAGCCATGCCACCCTGGAAGGAGCTGGGCAGGAGATGGCTGGCACTAGGCCTTGTGGGGCAGGGAGAGCTGATCCTTAATGGTTCCTGCCTGTTTCAGTGTTAATTCTGCAGCTGATAGGACACTTTGGAAAAGCAGCCCAAGAGAGACAGAATATTCCATATGAATGGCCTCAGTACTGGGGACTCCACACCCTCACTTAACCTGGGAAATGACTATTGAGGCACGCAGCCCTGGCAACACACGAAGGTTTTCTTTAATATGTGCTCTGATTTCATGGGGATATTAAGGAACAAAGCAAAAAACAAATGCATATACACATTTATGCACAGCTGGAAAATATGAGTTTAATCTTGCAAAGCGAAGAAAGTGTCAGATCTTGTCAGTGACTTCATACTCATTGTGAAGCACAGAAGGTTTAATTTCTACATCCTATTCCAACAAAGTTGCTCTGATTTTCAGGGAGTTTGGCTTTTACAATTGGACGAACATGATTATGAATGATTTGCATGAGGGACTTTCCCAGGCATGCTTTATAAGCTCACTCAGACTGCTGAAATTGTGTCAGCCTTTTCTGTCTCACAGTAAAACTTTAAGATTTCTTTCCCAGGGACTTGGAACTGTGTGCACAGTATTTTGCTATTAAGTGAAAACTTTCCCTATAAAAAAAATCAGAGTATCTGGATCGCTGTATCTTCTTTCTCATCTTCCTAGAGTCTGTCTCCCACCATGCTAATGTTGTAAGTTCTGCAAACAAGAGTTCTTTGGGCAAAAATTAGGAAATGTTCTTTCCAGGCATTTAGCACTGAATCGTTATCTGTGTCTATGAGCCCTCTGAGAGTTTCACATAAATTCCAATTGCTTTTCCACTCCATTCTTTTTTCCATTCTTGAAGATGCTTGTTGCATAAAAGTCTTCAGGATTCTATTTTTTTTAATTATAATTTTTGATTTGTTTCTGTTCTGTAAATTATCTGTTTCTATCTGGTAGTCTTTTCCTTTCAATGATTTACTTTCCTTTGAAGAGGACGAAGGAAAAAGCAAGTTTCAAATATGCAAGTAAATACCTAGATAACTGCAGAAACAGTCCAGTAACTACACACCACGAGATGGAAATCAGAAATAAAAATAAGAAGAATTATGCAGATGATAAAAACTGTCACTTGTTAGGCACATCAGGAGACTGCTGTGACCTCAGGCCTGTGGTCACAGAAGCCAAAATCACTTAAAACCTGCAGAGAGCATTGCAGATTGCATTTAAGATTTCCACTGAGATCTCCACATTAGGAACTCGGCTATTATTTTAATTCTTGATTGATGATTGAATGTTTAAGTTCATTTTGGCTTTTGCTGTTTTGAAAATGAAACCTAACTAATGGTTTCACTGCAGTCTTAAGGAAGGCTTTGTTTCATGTGCAAAGCAAACACTTAGCAAAGGGTAGGATTAAAGCCAAACAAGTAAATGTTTTACAGAGATAGTTTAGAAGCTACAGCACAGCAAAACAAGTATTTAGTTAAATGCTGAAAATCTGACCTGTGTGCACAGATGCCCCTTTTGTCTCCCCATATCTTCTTTTTTTTTTGTTGTTTTTTTTAAAATTCTGTTCTTTCGCTTGGGATTTTATTCAAAACCACGAAGAGACTTTTCGTGGCCCCGAAACAAGTTCTGGTGCCCAGTTTTTCAAGGGGATGTTGCCAGTAGTGAGCAGGCTAAACACAGTTTACTGAAACTGCCTTCAGCAAGTACGGCAGAGTGCAAAAAGGGGGTAAGAGGGAAAATCTGTGTCTCAAGACTCTCAGCGACTGCTGGAACAGCAGAGCATGCTGTCACCTTAAGTGCTTACTCAGTAACTCACCAGGAGGCAAACAGACCTCTCAAATGGGCATTTATGCCCAGACATCAGAGGGCATTTCAGTGAGGAGCACACAGCCATCGCTCCAGGTGCGCATCCACAGAGCCAAGGCACGGAGAGACGCAGCAGAGCCGGACCCTTCTCCGTCTGTTCCGCCCTTCCCCAGAGCTGGGCACGTTCTGCCAGCACAGCACATCGCTCAGCACGGGGCACCCCTCCAGAGCCTGGCACTCTGGCAGGGAGGGCTGAGCCCAGGCCAGGTACCAGCCCGGGCTGAGCCATCTGTGCGCTGAAGATGCGCCCATTGTGCGGGAGCAGCGACCCAGGCGTGATCCTTCTCCGCAGGAAAAGTGCCGCCGACATAAAAGCGCGCTGCTTTCCTGCTAAACGGGGAAAGCACTCCTCGGGAGCAAAGCTGTGCAAAGCCATTTGCTGCACTTCTAAATCTGAGGGGTTTTCCTCTCTCCTCAAAGAAAGTTTCCAAGAAATCCTCGCTGCTCCTATCTGTAAATGATAGCTTATGGAGAGGAGGGAAAACACAGGACAGGCAGTAAATCAGCCACTAAGTGATCCAGAGTCCATTACCAAATGTTTTTCATTACATGTATGGCTTCACTAATTTCTGCAATGCGTTGTAGGCTATTCCTGGAAGCTTTAAAAATGCATGATGCTTCTGCATTTTAATACTTAACAGTATGGTTATTTCAGTTTATTAAGCAAAAAAAAAAAGGGGGGGAATCTGCTTAACTGCAACTGGCTTTCATGTCACAAAAGGACTAAGCCAGCGCAAAAGCATCCAAGTAGGAACCCTATTTAAGTCCAGCACGAAGAAAACCTTTCCAACCTCTTACACCAATTGGGATAATCTGGGTCTTTTGATGTTAAAATCCCCAAGAATCATATGGAAATCATAAAAAGCACAGTATTTAAAACAGACTCAGAATGCAGATAAAATCATCTTTCCTTAACATTTCCCCCAGAGCTGGGGGTTTGCTCTCGGACAGGGATGGTGAGGGAGGCTGTCTCTAAACGCAGCCAATCATAAAACAAGGGAGCACCTGGGAGGCAAAGCTGGGCTGCAGCTGGAGCTGGGCCAGGCAGGCACCAAGGCTAGCCCCAGGCTCTGGATGAAAACTGCTCCAACCAGGGGAAAGGAGACTGAACAAGGACGCAGCTTCTGGAATCTCAGCCCTTGGATGCCTTGGTGGGCTTGTACAGCCTTCCCTAAGCGGATGGCATCCTTCATGACCATAAACGAGGCTAAGGGAATTGAAATAACATGCTCGAATCTGTGCAATCAATTATCTTTAGGTGAAAAGTATTTCAGCCTAGCATTGCTGCTTTACACTGGACTGTTTCTGAGGCATCCAAATTTCTCCAAGTGTCCTGCTTCCAAGGAATCTCAGGGCAAGAATTCTGTTTGCCTTGACGACTTAAAAAAAGACCACAGGCAGGAAAACAAGGGATGTTTTGCTGGATGACGTTTTGCAAAGCTGGAGGGGTGTTTCATTCTCTTCAAATAAAATCCTGGTCAACATACTTCGCTGTGAAATCTGACACACAACAACAAACCTTGGTCTCAAAGCCACATACATATTGAGAGAGACAGAGAAGGTAATTTTACAGTATTCTCCCAGACCATAACATTGTATTTTCTGGAGCTGGTTACATACCACTACCATGTTGTACAAAGCAAAGAGGCAAAGGGACAAGGAGGTGACAAGACCGAGGCGGAGGTGGGGACACCCAGGTCAAGAACCTTAAACTGGCATTCGAATAAACTGAGAAGTAACCAAAACTGTTCGTGTTTATACAAGCAACTCGACTGTACTCTAAGAGAGGACAAGGGTATGAAACTATGTCCTTATAAAGTAATGCTCATCTTTTACTTATCTAACAAAAAGAAACACAGGAGAGAGGTCAGAGGCTGCTGAAGGAAAAATACCCAAGTGTTAAGGCCAGAGAAATGGAAAACAAAGTTTAACAAAGATAGGAATATTTGCAGATGGAGCACACAGAAAACCCCCTTAAACCCAGTTTATTTTTCTATAAAAATAAACATGGAATATTGTTGTCAGTGGCATGCACACCTCTGTGAGAACCTGATATTTAAATTGTCAGATTGACAACCAACAAAAATAACAGTAAAAAAAGAGTAGCATTACAGTTCTAATACATCTATAAAAAGAAAATTTGTATTAGTGTTAAATATGAATGTGAAATCAGCCTTCTAACTAATCATCACAATTTTCAGTTGTGTTACGAAATTCTCATACAGATTTTGAATTTACTTTTAAGTCTTAGAGTAACACCAGAACTGTAATTAATATTAATTATAACTTCCATAATTTCACAGCGCCTGAATTGCTTGCTATTCCTAGTATTTGTAGGAAACAAGCCACGCAGTTCCTGGCACAAATATTATTCCTTATTAGTTTTGCAGCTGAATAATATTCAGCCTGTAACAGAATCCTCCTAGGACTGAAAAGTACTCTTGTGCACACGGATACACGCATAAAAACAACAACTGAAAGCTAAAAGCAAACTTGCCGAGAACTTCTGGGTCAGCTTTTGACATCACCCATAGGAATGAAATCAGACACCGACCAATCCGGCACCATGAGGCTGGCAGCACAAAATAAACAAAAGCCGGGACCAGGGCTCCACAATGAGGAAGGGAAGTGGAAGAGACTATTGTTCCGAAAGCTTTTAAATGATGTTGCTTTATTTATTTCTTTTGACAATGCCTGAACTGAATCTTTAAAAAGGGAAAGGAGCCTGTCCCCCCTGCCCCCGGGCTCTGTTAAAACAGAGTGTGGTGGGTTCTTTGCCCTGTTATTTCTCTCGGACAGAGTTGTGCGCGCCCTGCAAAGCGCACAGCGCTATCCCGGCGTGGGGGAAGGCAGCTTTCTTCCAGCATCTCCACACAGCCTCAGCTCCGACACTCGCTGCCAGATTTTCTGAGAAGCTGGGCAGGCTGGGTGCTAAGCTCTTTTCAAAATCTGACCCTTATTTAGGTGCCTTCCAGGAAGCTGAGGTCTTTAGAAATCTGGCAGCGAGCGCAGATACCGAGCGTTTCGGGAAGCTGGGGCGAAAACTGCGCGGTGACACCGCTTCATCTGGTGTTCATCCCGGGAGAAAAGTGACATAGAAAAGGCTCTTTCCAGGTCTCCTGGCTCCGTGCAGCCCTGAACATGCCCGAGCTGAAGCCCCTGCATGAGCCCATAGGTGATTATTCACACGAGTGGGCCGAGGAGGACAATGCCACAGCCGCGGCTGGTGCGCAGCCCATGGATGATTCACTCCTTGGACACTCTAACCTGTCATTGAACTCCAAAGATTTAGGATTAGGCCCAGCGTTCGCTAAAAGCACACATGGCGTGGGTTTTTTTGTTGTTTTTTTTTTCCAAAGTTCAGCTCAGCTGAACAAAGCTGGCTGAACGACTTCAATCCTCTCAGTGCTTCCCCAAGGAAAAAAGGAAAAAAAAAGAAAAGCAACATGTGTCTGCAGTTCAGACTGAACCTGCTGCCCCTTTCCCGTTCCTCGCCACGCTGCACAGACAAGTGTACAGCGATGAGTACATGCATTCCAGAGGGAAAAGATAAACGTGGACCCTGGAGTTGCACAGGTAAAGGGTATCAGTCATTCCTACATCTTTAATAAAACAGACCTTTTTCTACTCTTGCCAAGAAAATTAGTCCTAAGGTGCACACAAATAATTACATATTGTGGAACAGTAAATTATTACAAATGCCACAGAAATCAAGCAGCCCCAAGTCTGGGCCAGATTTTAAAATGTTTTGCAGATGTTTATGGTTTGCTGCAAAACTTTTGTCAAGCTACCCACACAACACAGCATTTACTGAAGGATTTTGGCACATGGTAATTCATTTTCTTTGCACAGGTGTTGCATTCCAGAAATATTTTGTCTTCTTGTAGAAGACTGCTGGAATTCTACTTAAAAAAAATCATCATGAAAGAAACCAGATCCTCTCGTCTGGGAGAGAAAAAACACCCCCCAAAATCAGTTCATTTGCCTTTTCTTTCTTTTCAGGTAGAGAAAACCTCTGTAATAGGTAAAAGTATATTCGAAATATGTTGCAGAAGTCTGGTATTTCTGCAAAACTCACAAACCGGGAAAGCACAGTCCACTACAGGGTGATGATAAAAATATATTCAAATATGTTTCAGAAGTCTGGTATTTCTGCAAAACTCACAAACCGGGAAAGCACAGTCCACTACAGGGTGAAGCCACAGCTGGCCTCTGGTAAGAGATATTGGAGAATCAGGTCCCAGTAGAGTTCCAGTGGTCAATTTTACTTACTGGGAGTTCACAGCTGGTGGGACTACTGAGGGTTTGCTGCAGTAGAGACCCACGGAAGGAGATTTTGCCCAGCAAGCCCCAGGCAGAACCACAGTGGGGCACACGGGCAGGACCAGCGTAGGCAGCAGCAGCATCCCCACATGCCCCTGCCACCTTGGCCCCCTCAGCCCCACCACAAAGGCACCACGTGCACCCGCAGGGCTCCCTTTTGTCCCCAGCTTTTATTCCACACCGTGTGGGGCAGGAAGCGGAGCACAAAATGGGGCTCTGCAGCACTTTGGACCTTTCCTTGACTGAAAGGTTGCCTGGAGGCGAAGCAAAATGAAACCCTTGGGACTGAAAAACTTTCCCTTTTAAGCATATGGAAATTAAACATTAAGCCTAAAAAATTTTCCAGGAGCAGATATGAATCCAGATATAATATTGCTTTGTAGATATGGAAAAATACAACCAGCTATCTTCAACTTCCTAGACGTGCAAGCCACTAAGTTTTCCTTCAGGGCAGGAAAGCAAAGATGAAAATGCCAAAGGACTGTTAACCTTTAGAGACACATTTTAAGAGATAACATGACTGAACTCAGATAAATCAGAATTAAATTTAATCAACCTCCCACTCCTTAGCTGCACTATCAGAAGAGAAAAATCTACAATTAGGCAAGAAACAGAAGGAAATTCAGACATCTTAAACTGAGCAAGCTTCCATCTCTGCTGTGCAACTTCCTGATGATACTAAATACTGCAATTCCCATGTGCAGTATTACAGACTTGCTGTCTTAACAGTCCTCTTATGAGTAATCAGTGGAAGGGAACATTTAAATAATGTTTTGGAGCGCATATTATCTAGATTTGGCTGTTGTTCTCTCATTTAGAGCAAAATGAGTCTAAATTTACAATTTAAATACTTTGCGTCAAATCCTTAAACCACCCTTCTCATTCTGTGAATGGAGCTGTTAACATTTTTGTGCTCCAATATAGCACCTAGGAATATATAATCCTTTAATCTTTTGCTCTCTGACTCCACCCACAAGTCACTGGCACTAATTTCAGAGTACAGAGTCTGATGTTTCTAATGAGGTAAGCATTAGAGTAAGATGGACTGTCACAGCCAGGAATACGTTGCCAAAAGTGCTGCCATGAAAATAGGTGTGAAGGTACCTACAAAAGGAATCTCAGTTTCTAAGGGATGGATGAGGAGTGTTTCAGCATGAATATTAAAGCCTATATTAAAAGAAGTTTAAAAGAAGTTTAAATATATATCATTAAAATACTGACCCTCCTATCAAGTGCTTTTTTTTTTGTTTTTCCAAATTAAACTATTATGTTATGATATATACCACTATACCACTTTTATCTTATCCTAAACTTGTTTTTAAAGAAATTAATGTGTTTTTATGCATGTGTCACTCTTAATTTTTCTGGAGAAAGCTAAGCCATTGAGTGGACAGCTTTCACTGCCTAGGCATCTAAAACAGCTTATTGAAGCTTTGCCCTGGGGTTTTTTTCCACAGTATTTTTTTTCTGCAAGTTACAGCAACAGCTCTCTTAATTTTCAGGTAGTTCAGTTTATAATTAGTTCACTGTAAGTTAGGAAAACAATTAGAAAAGCAGGAAAGTTTGTTTTCCTCTTTGCATTCATGAATAAAACTGAGATGTGCAATTTTAGACTACATAAGTGGCCCACAAATTTTGAGGCACTTGGTGCTCAGAACCAATGGGCTCATTGCCATAGCTGTAGATATTAGAACAGATCAGCTTTAAAGGCACAACAGATTTCAATAAAAAATTTTGCCTTGTATTCCAGAGCATCAAACATAGACCACTAAAGCAGTCTTTTGAAACATCACTTTTGTGTATTTTAATTGAATTCAAACTATGAATGAATTGCATGAGATTAAAAGATCTTATTATTTCTACTAAGAAAGGTGAATCACTGTTCTCCAGCAAAAGTAGAGTGTAAAAATGTAGAATGTGAGTAAACGTCTGTAAGCAGTGCACGTGTGCTCAGAGAAACCCAACTGTGTACAACAAACAGCTCTGGTTAGCAAATTATATTGACCAATAAAACTGAGCCTTTGTTTAGGAAAGTAACTGGAAAGCAAAAATGCAAAACAAGATTACACTTAATTATTTAAATCAAAGTGCTCTGCTTGTTGATTTAAATTGTGATTAAAATCAGGGATTTAAATTAATCCACTCTGGATTGCATAAACACCACCTTAATAAGAGGGAGCAGTAGCTTCATCACCCAAGTCATTCAGGAAGAGCACGGTGATGGAGCACAAAGGAGACTGAGGAAGTTCATTAGTGGACATCCCTCAGCTGCCCAGACTCTCCTGTTTTTCCCAAAGAAAGAGAAAGTAAATGCATGGGTGGGAGGGAGTGTTGACAGGAGTGTGTACGCATAAAAACACGCACAGGTACTATGAGGTAAAATAATGGTGATAATTTTTCATTAAAAGCAGGATTTCTCTCTCGCACAAAATGAAGCAATTACTCATGCATTCCAATTATTCTTTCTTGTTTTAGCACTGAGGTCCCCAGGATAGTCCATGCTCATACTTGTCCATTAGCAGGAACACGAAGCAAATCCCCGTTTAGCTGATACTGACATTTAGTCAGTGTGTCACTTGAACAGAAAGCAGCATTAAATGTTATGCTGAAAAGGACTTAGCTCTGCACTCAGATACCCACACCCAACCCCTGTTCCAGCTTCTCCCAAATCGTGGACTCAACATTTCTTCCTAGATAGCAGGGAGGCGAGTAGCACAAACCAAACAGTACAACTTACTGTTAAAGGAGACCTACTGCAACTTAACTAAATGTCCAATGCATTGCCGAGATGATCAAAATACCAATATAATGACCAAGGAGCATAAACTCAGGCACTTGACAATGCAACCTACAGCACGATTACTCCAAGGACGCTTTAATATCTTATATGAGAACATCCCCTCAAATAATATGATTTAATTTTCACCAATTACAACTAAATGAAAGCAGCTAAGCCTTTCTTCTTTCTGCTTCGCAGCTCGATTTTGAAGGACAAACTACCCTGGTTGAGCCTACTTCTAAGGAACTACTTTTCTTCTTTGATTTTACAAGAAAGTGTTTTACAATCCAGAGAGGATGAGTCATCAGAAAATCCTTGTCTCCTTGCCAAAAACCTGCCCCTCTTCATTATGAACATAAAGATAAAAGCTCTTACAGTACATTAGCTGGCATACGCCTACACAGACAGTACAAATAAATTAATTGTGCTTAGCCTCAAACATCCAAAGAGGTGTAGTAGGAGCTCAGTCCATCTTGTTTCATTAACAAATTAAACTGTAATAGAGCATCAACAGTTGTCTTATGTACATAAGCTTGGCTCTTGTATAGAAAGGCTTCATAGGTATCATGAATCCTTACAAACGTACATGGCAATTCTTTAGCTACTCACATTAATTTGCACAGACTACATAAACACCAACAAAAATTGTATGTGTTGGAAAAAGCTTATTAAAGTTGGAGTAAAGGATATGGGATGTTGGTCTATTCAGAAACTGCACGGGATTTTGGAACCCGAGACTGAGATAGTGGTGTTTATTAAAAAGGGAATTTTGAGTATGACACTCTTCCACACATGCACAAATTGTCTTGCATCTGACAAGGAAGGCAAGTATATCTGGAAGTGTGAGTGGACTGTGTCCACTCTGCTATATTCAGGTTCATAACTCAGAATTTGAAAATCTACACTATCTGCAAACATCAAGGTTATTTCATAAAAACATACACACACGTGTATTGTACAACTCAGACAATGAGAATACAGATCAAAAGGGAAGTCACTGGGTAAAGTACTGTACATGGACCAGGGGCCAGAATTACTGGAGATAATCAACATTTACCATCAAACTCCTGCTGCAGACAAACTGTTTTCCTTCTGGAATGCTCACAATCTTTAGCATGAGAAAGTTATACACAACCAACTTGAAAAACAAGTTTAACTCTACTTAGCCACAAGCTAAGATTACACCCTCAAACACACCTTTCTAAGATTTCTTATGAGAGGTTTGTTTGTGCAATACAGTTAAGGGCAATTTGTTAAAATTGCTCTGTGATTTTCTTTATCCTTTAACTGCATAATTTAAGCAATCTGCATTTTATAAGTTCAAAGAAATTTCTTTTTGTAATTATGTATTTCTGCTTTTACCTCCTGAAAATAGAAAATCTGTAGAGAGAGAATACAGAAAAAAAAAATGGATGAGAGAGACTGAGCTCAATCTAGCACAGAAAAAAACTTCTTAACTAATGAGAGCAGAAAGTGAGTTAACATAAAACACGAGGGTTCAAAAAGATCTGCACTGTGTGCTACTGCTGCTTTACCTCTTTGGCCTCTGACCTCAGGGCTGGGAAAAGCCAGAGAGAAAGGCAAGGCAAAGCAGTGTTGATAGCCAAAGGCCAGCACCTCCCACCTGTCTGCAGCCCCAGTGATCCCTGCACAGAGCATTTCCCCCCTATGTTTTGGACAGGCAGCTGTTAAGGTGCCACCCGGGGTACAGCAGGGCAGGGCCATGGCTGTGACACTCTGGACAGCTCTCAGCCAGGGCTGCCTTCCAGCTGCATCCCTCCTTGAGTTCCACTTCAACCAGTGTTTTCCTTCTCCTCCTGGCTGAGGGAAGCACACTGCTGCTGTCTGATGTAGGTAGCTGTTATGTGGTATTGCACGTATGGACATGGCCTCAGCGGCTCCCAAACCAGCTCCAAACTCCGTTTGCAGAGGCCAGTGTTTTTCTTGAAGTGTGACCAAAGGCACGGATGCACACCTTGGAGCAGCCTGTGGCTCACTGCTCCCACTGCACATGCACTTTGGTTTTTTCCAGAGATCAGTTTTGACAGGCACCAAGGCCAGTGCTGACATACTGGCCCAGACTCGTGACATCACCTGATTAATAAATCCAAGGAAGGTTTGGCAGCTCTGGCTACGGGCAGCCAGCCCGTGGGAGAGCGGCGGCCATGCATCAGATTATGCAGTGCTAACTCACTGCCCTATGCACTGCTTCAATCAATAAACAACTTTCTCATCAGCCCACTGTAACCATGTGTTTATAGGGCCCCTTCTGTAAGCCCCAAGGGCCCCCCAAAGCAGAGAGCAAACCCTGCTGTCAGAGCTCCCACTCCTGCCCCCAGCCAGTGGGACACACTGGGTGCCCAGGATGTCATCCTCATGCAGCAATGGCAGTGCCTCAACAGGGAGGTGACAAAGAGCCCAGGGACTGCCACCCTGCCTCACTGAGCACCCTCCATGCCACCAGGGCACAGCCAGGCTCATGGCCCTCAAAAATGAGGCCACTGTAAGTCCTTTCTTTTCCCCCTTCCTTTGTGAACAACACCTCATTACTGCAGAATGATACGAGCGTTTAATTAGTGCTATGGGTTAATCACCCTGCCCAAGGAGTTTCCCTCTGTTCCATGAGTAAAGGAAGCCAACCCAGGTTCCCGTTATCCAGCTACCAGCATGGGCTCTAATAAAGCTCCATCTTCAGCCAAAGCCAACCACAGCCATCACAGAGATACATAATGTCTGATGTATAACTGGTGATATCCTCTCTTTTATGGGGTTAATACTTGCCCTTGGGGATAATTGTGCAGGACTTTAGATGAGAGATTCCCATAAAAGGCAGTAAGAGTCACCCAGCTCAAACCACACATAACTCAAGCTAGTTTACCCCTTTGCATTATTTAAATGTCTCTCTTTAATGTGAGTGCATCAATTTAAAGGCACAGTGCTGCCAGCGCTCCGGGCAGGCAGTTCTTCTCTGGCGACCAAATGTGTCTGTTCAGAATTTAAATTTGCATGCATTTCAGAAATGTGCCTGTTCCTAGGCCTCCTGGCTGCCAGAGAGCACAGGCAGGAGCCTGCCATTCCCACTGCTGCCAGGGAAGGGCTGGGATCAGATTTGCTGCCCTGCTGTACTTGGGGTCAGGCAGATTGGGGGCTGAGCCACTCTGACCTGCTGCAGACACCGAAATCCACACACTGGCATTTCCAAATATTGGTGCTGGCAATTCTCCTGAGTCCAGAAGAGCACCTGGACACTCCATGCATGGACCAAGAGAAGGAAGAGAAGCCACCGGCCCTGCTGGCCCTTGCAGTCTGCTTCCCTGCTCCTGGTTCTGGCTCAGGCTGTCCTTGCAAGCACTTCTTTTAAATCAAAATTTACACCAGTGTACAGGCAGGTAACCAGAGACTTTTCCCAATCACTTACAGCTTGGCCTTCCATTTTAAGATTACAATTTTTTTCCCCCCAGGTTTATATTTGCACAAAGACTACCACAAGGTTCAAGTTACAGCAATTAATGAAATTTAACTACATTAATAGGGAGAGAGCCTTTTTAAGAACAATTTTGGTTTTAATGTTAAAAAAATGCAGTAATAAGAGTGAGGTAGAAATATTCTCATTTGATTGCCTGTTTCTTTCTCTGGCTACATGCATGAACTTGTTTCCTGGTCAAGGGGAATTTTTGCAGGTAGGAAAAAATAATTCTTCCATCCACTCAGTCCTTGAGTGTCTTGTTTTTACAAGGCAGAAAGGTTTTGTCAGTCAGGTTACCTAGGAGTGAAAGTTATGTCTCATAATCCATAATTCTATTGCCCGTTACACACCATCTGGTGACACAGTCAAAGATAATCTGATTTCTGTCCTTTAAAACATCACATAGCTGTATCATGTGGTGCATGCAATATGATAAATGACTTATTTAAATATGCTATTTCTGTACAGTTTACAATTCCATGGTCACTCTCAGCTAACATGAAAGCAGCTTTGAACAGGGGTTTTATTGATTGTTATTTCAAATATCTGAATCCTTAACTGAGTTTTTTTACCTATTTACAGTTACACCTAAAATTGTGTGATTAAACAGCTAACATCTAACCAATGTTTCAGAAGCTTTTATTGGAATCGAAAGTTTTGCATCTACAATGGAACAAATATCATGACAAAGCTGTTCCATGTTCCAAAAGCAGCAATGTCTTTTCCTAGTGTCTTTATCAGGAAGAGTCTGATATAATTTAATTCCAGACTACTCACTCAGTCTGTTGCAGGAATTCTCAAGTATTTCCACAGATTCTGGAAGTCTACCAGAAAAAGCTCCTTGCAAGACAATTGTCCCTCAATACATCTGCAGGTTTGCAGCAGGTTTGCTTTTTTCATTTTACTTTCAGTCTCCAGAATGGTTAAGTGAGCTGCCAAAAGTTGAATCCTCACAAAATAAATCAAAAAAAGAGAATCAATCATGCTCGGCAGAAGAAAGCTCTTACACAACTAACCTGGTGAAGGGAAATAGGCCATTTGCTGTTGCTCAACTCCTTTGCCAAACTATTTCAGTGGCCCTTACATTCTCCAAGGCCAAACCTTCACACAACAATCTCGTCCCCTTCTGATGCACAAGACACACCCAAGACATTTTCAGGAGGGGTGGAAAGTAGTAAAAGAAGATTTCTGTGATTTGCAGTCAGGTTCTTCTGGGAAGATTACATATTTCTAGGAGGCTATAACGTACACAAGCATCCGTACCTCTGATACAATCACATAATCACCATTCAGATCTAAATAGCTATTTTTCCATGCAGATTTTTATTACTTTCTCTTCCTGGAATAATTAACAACTTTCAGATTTTTTTAACTTAGGAGAAGACTTAATTTTCACCTGACTCTTCAATTACAACTCCCAATAATTCCCATTTTCCTTGCAGACTGTCAGGCTGCTGTGCCTTTTGCACTTGTAGGTTTTGTTCACAGCAGAGCCTCTGGGCAGAGCTCAAGCCTACAATAACCTCATTTAGTGATACACCTGCATCACTCACCGGGATTTTCCGCAGTCTCAGGCATCATTTGGAGAGAGGAAGGCAGCAGTGCTGCACTGAAAGCCAATTCCTCGCGAGTTTTGTGTTGGGCCTAGCTGCTGGGATGGCAGGTCATGCTCCATGGGGAGGCAGGGAACATTCCTGAAACCTGGCAGGAATGGGGATGACACAGGAGCCCCAGGTGTGAGGTCACAGGTGTTCCATTGCACTGCCCCTCTCTCACACACACCTGCAGAGCCCTAAAACACCAGGCCTCTTCCACACAGCACGGGAAATTCATCCCATTTCCTCTGCCCTCTAAATCCGCTCATCCCACTCGTGCTCCCTCCGACCAGGCTGTCCAGCTGCCTGTGCCTGTCAGGTATATTCTGCTACTAGGAGGGATTTGGATAAAGCATTTAAGTATCTGGCAAGCATTTTCTTCAATGAAGACATGCTAAGAGCTAGGCAATCATATTTTTAACTGTGCTTCCTGCCAGAAAAGTGCACAAACTTCCAATAGCAAAGAAATGAGGTCATTTTGGTCAACTGCCAAAATCAGCACATTTCCTCTTTTGGTTCTGGATGCTGCACCTCCACACTCCACAGTGTGTGACAAGGCGTGAGCGGGAGGTGTAGTCTCCCAGGAAAAAAAATTAAAAGTAAACTGGTGGATGTTAGTTTTTTTCTTTTAAAAAAAAGGGGGTGGGGAAGGAAAAGAGGGGGGAAAAATATCAGGAAGTGTCCTGATGTCACATGACCTCCTCCTGAAGATCTATTTAATTGGAGTCTAGTATAACCTTCCTAAGAAGATGTCAATACCTTATCCTGATGTTATAGCAGTGTAAAAGCCTCATCCTGTTAAGGAATTTGAAAGGCTTACTGGAGGGATGCAGCTTTTGGTTAGAAGGCTGGACTGGAATTTAGTAGATCAGGATTAAACCCTGATCCTGCCACAAGGTTCTGTGGGGCTTGAGCAAGACTCCTAAATTCTCTTGACTGAGACCCTATCTTGAGCCTGGTCTTGTGCATTTAAAAACTAAGTTTTCCTGAGCTGGGAATATCTCTTTGCAGTAGAGCAGAGTCTGGAACAGTTGATTTTGGATGCTCATTTGGGTCTCTTAATGCTAATGCAGCACAAACCAAAATGACAGTAGTAGTAGTAATAATAATAATAATAATAATTATCTCTCAGTCTTTATTTTCAAGTTAATGTCTGCCAAAAATGTTAGAGAAGTTTCTCATTGTGGCAACTACTGTATTTATGTGCATAATTTACAAGCAGCTCATCTGAATAATTTGAATTTTTTATTAAGATTATTTTCTCATTTTCCATTGAGAAGCCTTTTTAGATACTGACTCACTTTCAGCTTTGTAGGGAAAAGTGCCAAGCATTTGTTTTTCTTCTGTCTGCAGTAGTTATTTGACTCCTGCACTAAACTCAGCAAAGCCAAAACTGAATAGGAACAATCTTAATTTAATTATTAAATATATTTCAAGCTTCACTGTGATTTTAAAAAGAACTTTCATGTGGGGTAGTGGAAATATGCCAGGGAAATCTAAAAGAATTGTATGTAATCCTCTGTCCCCACCCCTCCCTTCTTCCAGCCTCTCTCAAAAGGAGGTTAGGTGAGCCCAAATCTAGCGGAGTCAGGGTGAGCCAGTTTCACTTCAGGTTTGCTTGGCAAAAAGTTGCCAGGGCACCCTGCCAAGCCTGCCACTTTTGAGATAAATATGACTTTCTTTCAGGGCAGTTTTATGAGGGGCACAGCAAGAGGCTCATATACTCTGGCAATTCAATTGCAGATTTAGCTATGCAGCAGCTGCCGCTGCTCCATTATAAACAACAGCTCGCTCTGAAGTTCCCTTAAGAAGTTTACAAAAGGGACAGTGTATTTATCTGACGTCTGTTACAGTGCTGTGCAGATACACAGATGGCCTTTGACTCTCACCTTCTGCATCACACCCAGCCAAACCCGGCCCCACAGAAAGGGTTAAGCTTTACATTTGCCTGCTCTTTTCCTGACGACACTCCCTTCATCTATCTGACAATCAGAGCCAGCTTACTTTCCTTGGGAGGGTCAGATTGGCAGATGAACTGCAGTGAGGAGAGGAAACATGTTAAGTATGAAAACATTCTCATAAGCTCTCACAGGAAAAGGATGTAGCTAACAATAAAAGAGAATACTGCATTTCTCTGCCAAACTTTATCATACAAGATTATGCATTTCCAAAACTTACATTTATACCGGTTAAATTTCAGTAGTGCTACATCTGCAGGAGGCATATTCCAAAGCACCCTTCCTATACTCCCCATAGTCAGTCAGTTCTGGAGGTTTCCTTCTGAGGTCAGCAGCAGGCACATGGATCACCACAGGATACTGCCACTGGAGGGTAACTGGAGTGAAACTCCCACCAGTGCTGGGAGTTGCAAAGTGAAGAGCTCCAGCATTGTCTGACCAATGTCATGTGTGATCCTTCAGGGAACACCTCCAGGAGCCACAGGGCTCTCAGGGACTGCATGAAGCAAGCTCCCTTCCCCAGGTCCCCACCCCTGTGCTGATGGCCTGGCCTCATGCTGGGCACAAACACCCTTTGCTGTGCAGCTGGAAGGATAATCACTTAAAGTTCGTCCTTCCTGCTCTGGAGTCCCCTGCACTTCCTCAGTTTTGCACAGCTGGAACAGTAAAGCCGAGGAGCTCATAAAAGGATGGTCTGGGCATGGCTTTGAACAGCTTGCCCTTTCCTGGCTTAGTGACCATATCATCTGCAGTTTCACTGAAAAGCTCCAGCTCTGACTGCCCGGGCCAAGTTTCATGGCTTTTTGTACCTTTTCAGGGAGCAATGAGAATGAGCTTTTTGATGGCCCATCCCATTATTCCCAGAAATGCACCAGTCAGCACAGACCCATTGACCTTTGTTTGGTTTCCTCAGTCCCACCTGGGCAGCTGATTTTGACTTGTTCCTCATTTTGTTCACCTGTGGACAAGGCTGCCAAACAGGCAGCACAAGTGGTTTTTGCTGCACACAGGCTGCTGGACAGACTTTTGCAAGCAGCCCTTGGTTTACATTTCGTGTCTAACGAGTGGAGTGAATCCCCAGGTCAATTCTACAAATTGCACTCAATTCTACAAATGCAAAAGAAAAAAGAAAAGCTGCTGGTGGGTCATTCTCAGAAAGGCATCCAGGGCTCTGTAAGTTGCCTTCTTCTCATGGGTCTGGAATCACTGCACGTGATGAAAGCAGTCTATTAACAGTTCATCATAAAACATTTCTCTGAGATTTTATGTCCTGTCCTAAATTATGCATATGATTGTTTGGCCTGTTTGGTGACTTAGTGTAGTGGGAAATCTAAATCGCTGTTATTACACCTCTAACTAAAGATTTTTAAACTATTATTTTAATTAAAAAGGGAAAAAAATAATAAGACAAGTTCTCAGAAAAAAAATACTCCAAAAAAGCGGTGATCATTCTTTGAGCAGCCTTAAATATGAACTTGATATATCTTCTGGTCCTGGGACACACCAGTGCTAGCATGTTATTTTTGAAAGGACTGAGATCTATCCATGCGTTTCTGCACTTAGAAATGGTTCTTCACATACATTTTCATAATAAAGCACTTTATAACTACCACCCAATTATTGCTTAGAGCATTAAGTAACAAGGTGTTATTACTCCAATTTTACAGAAGGGAACAAATCATGGAATCCGAAATACTTATTCTGCTTTTGCGTAGGCTTTCTCATATTAATTAATTATGAGACTTAATTACACTTAATCTCACCACTCCAAGCCAATTAGGGAAAATTGGGTAAAGAAGCAGGGAAATCTGTCTTGGAGACAATCACACTGAAAACACTTTCCACATAGGTATGTAAAAGGACTTTGCAAATGTTAACTTGCCCCCTCGAAGCAACAGGATGGATCTTTCTCTGATTTTTCCCTACTGTCCCTACACCAGTTATCTGAGCTGTGATCACTTCTCCCAGCTTCCTCTCTCAACTCTGCCCCAGAAACCAAATGCAAATCTCTGCTCCCTGACTTGTGCCTTAATCACATGATCACCTTCCTGCCCAGAAGCAGTAAAAAAATCTCCAGGCATGTTAAAATCACCAGATTAGAAGAGCTCTAATCCAGTGATTTAAAGGGTTGGTCGGAATTGGGGTATGAGATAGAAAGGTAGATACTGATAGATAGATAAATAGATAGAGATATATAGATAGATGTTGCAAACTATTTATAGCTTCCTATTTATTTTGAATCTACAGCAATTTTATTTCCTGAAGTTTGTCCCATAAGGGGAATGGTAAATCCTCTAAAGCATCACTTTAAAGGTTTTTCTTACATTGAAGTATCTATGAACACCCTCTGCTGAAACATTAATTCACTGTTTCCCACAGCACTTAGCCACAGGGACTAACAACACATTTCAATGCCTTCAGCAGCAGCAGCATTCCACAGGGAACCATTCTCCAATTTCCAAGTCATGGCTCTTACAAAGATGGACTAAGCCAAGGCAAACTGGCCTTTTTATATTAATACCAACTGATCCTCCCATAAAATGTGCACATTTAAAATCAGACGAGAAACAAGAGCTATTATCTTTTGCAGTTTGTCTAAAGAGGGCTATGAGTTCAAGTAAGTCTACTTGATTAAAATTGGGGAGAGATATTGAACTAACAAATACTAGATTTTTCCTTAATTTCTTTACTCTGTTTGCCAGTGAGTAAGGTCTTCTATAAAAGACTTTGTGAATAAAGGTGTAAATGCAAGTGGAGGAGACTCCATTCATTTATGACTTCGACTTCTCTGGAGCCAAGATTTCACCCAGTCTTCACAGTTGTGACATTTTGTACTCAGCCTGGCCTATTCCAGCAGAACATTCAGTCTGTGCTCGTAGCAATTATGCCTTGTTTGCATCACACCATGACACGCGTGCTACGAGAGTTTCACACGCCGCAATGTACCACAGTTTATTTTCAACGCTCTCCAGTTCCCCAAGCGAGCCTCATGGCATGGCAGCAGAATTAAATACAATGGGATCTGGCAGGCTGCATTCACAGGACTGCGTTGTAAAAGCAGGCAAAATAAACATTAGCATTTTGACCGTTTGTTGTAGTTTTTCTAAATATTCTTAAGTAAAACAGAAAATAATTTGCTGAGCCTGAAAAACCAAAGGATTTGCAGATGCAGTCAAATTAGGCAGTTTTCAAATATACATTCTTCCTTACAGTGCAAAGATTTCCCCCTTCTTTGCCCAGTGATGCCTCCACTAAGCCAGCCAAGGGCAGCTACAGTGTAAAATGTTCAGAGACAACGTGGGCATTCCAAAGACTGAGATGTTCAAATCCTCACCTGAATTCCCACACCTAATGACAGCATTACCCTCTCCCAAGCACACTACTACACCTCCTAAGGTAGATGCCACCCCGCTTCATCCAGGCACAGAGGGGGGGTGGCCAGGATCGCGTTCTGCAAGCCTTCAAAGGCACACAGCTCTCTCCTCTGATTATACTGATAACTAGAAACTTTCATGGCTAAGACTGGCTTACCAGGCACCAAAAATTTAGCAATCATTTCAGTACACAGTCCTCTTAATTTGGCTCCCATCTTCCAAGCTTCAGAACAGACACTTTCCCCAAATATGGAAGATACAAATTGAATTGTTAAGACAAATAGCAGCACAAATTCTGTGTTAATGAGAATCATGTCTCTTCCATGCTTTTAATACTAACCCCTGAGCTTAATTATTATATTTAGTGTCTAGGGCAGCAACACTTCCTACTCAGCACCTGTCATGGGTCCAGCAATTAATTGCATACCACTGACCTTCACCGAACACCATGGAAATTTTATTACTGTACAACTCAATTCCAGTCGTACGACACTGCCCCAGAACTATGTCTTATTACAAAAAAATCATGTGCTTACAAAAGGGATAGTTGAGCCAACTGAACTATTTATAATTTGCGAGAATAAAAAACATTTCACAAGGTTTGCAACATACATACACAAAAAAAAAAAGAAAAAAATTTGCAGCCTTAATACAAGACAAATGTTACCGAGATTCACATTATAGACAAAAGCGGAATGGAAAATATTCCCCGAAGTCATAATGGCAGGGTTATGCAGTATGCTATTTAAAAGCTATTCACCAATGTCTTCTTCCTTTTAGCCAGAACTCTATGGTAGAAATTCAATTGAAGAAAGCCAATTAATCGAAATTGTGGTTCTACAACGGAGGGATTGGATGTGTAAGATGAAGCAGCTGAAGGAAAGGACTACACTTGCACACCTGACTCAGTACTAGGCCCAGGTCTGCCACCTTGGAGTTACCTCTCTGCCAGTTTGCTGCTTTGAGGGGGCTGCATCCTGCTTATGTCGTGCTGCTGTGGCTTAACCCCAGCTGACAAATCCAAAACACAGCCCCACACCAAATACGACAAAGAAAATTGACTCCATCCCAGCCCAGAGCAGCACATCCGCCTTACTCTCTTCTTTTAACAAAATGCTGCGACTCAGCACATTTCTTCTGAGTTCAAGAGTCTCCTTGCTCCTTTCCAAACCAAAGGGTTCACAAAATAAATAATTATTACATGACTACTCTACTTTCAAACTGGCATGCTAATGTAGGAGCTAATGTAAGTCAGGGCAAGGAGACTTTCTCCCTGGTTTCAAGGGCTGCGTCCAGGATGAAATAACTCGTCACGCCCAGAATTCCAACGCCAGCTTCCAAGTTCCCAGGCTCGAGTGGCCCAGCAGGACACAGCCATAAACCTCCACACTCACACATCTGCACCTGCTGCAGACTCAGGGAGGGAAAGGGACGGTGCAGGAGGTGTCTTAGGCTTTGTGGAAGGTGTACACTTGCACCAGGGAGCACCAGGACCTGCTGCTTTGACAGCTTGCACCGTTCTTGTGCACTTCCAAGGCATTATCCAGATTTCCTACTGGAGTGATTGATAGGCATCAGGCTGGCAACATGCCCACGTGCATGGTGAAGCAAAATACCCATCCCCTAAAGTCAAAACCCAAAGAATACCAAGAAATAACTACGGAGCAAACTGGAGGTCACTGCTTGATTTGCATCTCCCAAACACCTTGTTTGATTTTCCACAAGCAATAAAAAATGCTTCCCACCATGACAAATTCCTCACATCTCAGGCAATGCATTTAATTTCACCAAAATGCAGTTACAGTTGGGTTTGCCACGCCAATCCAGTTTCACATCGTTTTTGGTTAAAGGTTGGTAATCTGTACTGCCAATGACAGTAAGATTACCCAGCAAACAAAGCCCATCAACAATGCTTTGCTTTGAAGAATCGCCTACACATGGAATGGGTGATGTCTGCAAGGCAATTCAGGGCTCTGTGCTGGTTGGGATTTTGTTGTGAGGGTTTTTTTCTTTTTCCTAAGAAGTTCATTAAAATTTTTCAGTTGATATAATAGATTCTTCCATCTCTTCAATACAGCAGAGGAAATGAAGTGAAACTAGCTTCATTGTAATGGAAAAGTGATCTCATAATTTAATTCACTTTGCTCCCTAGTCACAAATGCTCAGAGAGCACGAGCTAGGGAAGGAAGGTGTAAAGTGATGCTGCAATGTACCACCCACAATTAAAAATCTCCTTTCCTGAAGAAGTCTGGGTTGCAAATCAGTATGGAGGACACGTTATTGAGATTACTGAAAAGTTGTGGGCTAGATTGTGATTTAGAGGCAACAACCCTGTTCTATTTGAAACTAAATTCAAAATCCCCGTTGATTTTGCTGACACTTTGGCTTAGATATTCTTGAGGCCTGATCACAGAGCATATTAATACCCATACAGGTGCCTACAACAACTTGCTATGCAGCCTGGTGCAAAAAAGAAGTTACAAAACCAATGCAAAGATGACAGACAAGCCTCCCCTCTCCCAGCCAGGAAAGCTTTTATTGCCACCTCTTCAACACTTTCACTTCTGGCAGAAGTCCCCTCTGCCCACCTGGCCCCTCCAGCTGTCCAAAGTGTCTCCTCCAGACAGCACTGCTGAGCAGGCAGAGCGTGGATTAAACAGTATTACATGTTCTTGCTGTCATTTCGTTTTCAGTAATTTAGAAAATCATTTTTCTCATTGTGGATATTTTTAAATAGGGTAAGGGAGTTAGTTACAGGAAAAAAAAATCTCTAAGATCAGAATATATCAGAAACTTGACAATACTTAACATGTCATTGTCACCATGAATATGTACAGAAACACACACACATACAATTAAAGTCAAGTATTTTGGAGGAGCTTTAAAAAAGTAAAACATGCTCAACAGGAAGAGTCTGTTTAATGTAGGATTTAAGCAAGGCTCTTCCATTTGCATAGATCACTTACAGCAACAGCAATTCATTAAATTCTCCCATAAAATCGTGCTATATTTTGTCTAAAGCGACACATTCCTTGCAGATCACAGTGCCTTTCTCATGCTGTTAATAAGATAATCTGTTACATGAGGCTTACAAATCCATTTAAATTGATTTTAATTAATGAATCAATCACTAGCCACTGATGACTTGGTCTACAGACAGCAAGCAATTCAAAGCCCCAGGCTTCTAATCCAAAACCAAAATCCACATTAGAGCAACATGACATCTCTCTGATCGATAGCAACACAAAGATGTTCAGTTCATACACATTTAAAGTGTATGAACTTGATCAAAATGTATCTCCAGATCTTATGCATTACAATTCCCATATTCAAGACTGTTCAACTAGAAAAGCAATAATAAATCATTTACATTTCTTTGCAAGGGGAAAAAATTAAATCAAGCACAACTATAACCTGTTTCTAAACTTTCGATGCTTATTCCACTTGAAGGTTTTTCCCTTTGTTCTTAAACAATCCGGTTTTTAACATTAATTAATAGAAAATTGCACTTCTTATGATCACAAACAGGAACAATGCTTTTTACATTTGCTTTGATGCCATGAAAAGCCACTGCTATTCTCCACTGCTCAAGTGCTTACATTTTCCCTTAAACAGAAAACAGGAAAGAAGCAAGATTTCTGTCCCAAAATCAGCAAGCAGAAGCAGCAGGAAGAACATCCTTGTTATTGTAGTAAGTTAATTATTATAATTATTGTTATTACAAGAAGTTAATTACAATGCAGTAAGTTAAATCCACAATGGGTGGTGTGATGCTGAACACTGCAATCCCTGAAGCAGCAGCATCTGGCTCCCCGTGGCGGAGGGGACACACCTGAGCGAGGCTGCTTCTGTGTGCACAAACAGCTGGTGCTCCAGCACAGCATCTGTGACTCAAGCACCACCTGAACTAGCCCAGAGAAAGGAAGGAACCATGCATGCCTCCCTAGGATCCTCCTTCAGGGATGCAAGCATCTTCCAGAGAAAGAGATGCTCCTTCTTCGAACGTGACAGGGAGGGAAGGGTGAGAGAGGCCAGCCTGCCTCCAGAACAGTCTCATGTTTATACAGCTACACTGTGCTAAGCCCAGGCCACGCTGCTCACACGATGCTCTGCACTGCACCAGCCTCATGGCACAGATCTCTGCATGTCTGGGATGTGACTCTGCACTGATGCCTCAGCCTCACGTAAAACCTTGCCCCCAGATGCAGAGCAGGAGGCACTTGGAGATCACTACAAACTCCTGGTGCTGAGAATTGCAATCATGGAGCAGTTACACTGGTTTTGATTTCTTTAAACACTCTCTGCACCTTTATGGCCCACTAGCATCCCTTTAAATATTTTAAGAGAAATCCTGATCCCTTAGATTCGACAAAGCAGCTTGCTTGGATGCTCACCGTCATGCCAAAAGTCCCAGCAACTCAGCTCAGCACAGCACCATTATGACAAAACACACGTAGTGGCCTCTCCCTGGAGGGATGGTACCAGCCCTGCTGTGGGGAAAAGAGCAGTTGGCATGAGCTGCAGGAAAAGTGCAGTGAAAACTGTGCTGACACAACCCTGACAATCACGAGGGGACAGCCTGTGCCTCTCCCCCAAGGGCAACCTCACCAACAGTCCCTCCATGGCTCCAATGTCATTGCCTGATCAAGGCATTGACCCTCTCCAGGTCTTTCCCTTGGGCATGGAGTTGCACAGAGAGTGGGAAGAGGTGGCAAAAGTCTCTGTTGTGGATATCAGTCTCCACATGAAAGGGATCTCAGCACCCAGCTGCCTTCAAGGTGGTCTCTGTTCCCTCCTTTCTGTCCCAGCCCAATCCTCCTCTGTCCTGCTAGACAAACACCTGATTCCAGCGGGGACAGCAGCATGGGATGAGCTGTGCCAGCCCTTTGGCTCCGGAACTCTCTGAGCACCCACCATGACACCGAGGTCAACTCACCAGCATGGAGCTGCACCAGCTGAGAGAGGATCCAACTTTTAGCTTGCTTTATTAAAGCAATTTCACATGTTATCTGATACAAAAGAAGGTGTTGCCTAATGTGCAGTAACCGTTCTGCCTGTTTAAATGAAGAGCTCTGTATTTGTTTTTAATCAATACTGCATACACAGTTTAAGTAACCCTGTCAAAATTAGACTTGCTTTTTTTTTAATACAGTATCTACTAATTTATTGCTCTCAATACTCTTGTTCTTCCTGGTTTGTTAAAAACAAAGATGTTTTGGAGGGAAGAATAAAAAGAATAATTAAAGAAGGTGGGTTTGGCTTTTATGTGCTGCTAATTAATTAGAGAGTTAAATTAACTAAATAATAAGTACAAGATACCAAACTATCTTTCATAATATTTAAGAAAAGCATAAAGGGTTGAACACTTTCCAGGTGTAAACACATTAAGATCAACATTGTACCAAGCCTGAATCTGGCCCCATTAGCTCAAAAAGGTAAATAGTGCATCCCCTTGCACAGATGTCAGAGCATACAGGCACTCCAAGTTTAAAGGACAGATTCTGCAGCCAACAATGCTCCACTGACATAGAGACAATCAATGTGTCCTTGATTATGAGGAGGCAAACAGTTTTCGCTGCAAAAAAAGGAGACTGAAAAACAAATCATGTGTTTTTATTTTATAAGTTCCAAGTTTGGGTTGGGTTTTTTTCAAGCCCTTTTGGAGCACTGAAACAGAATAAAAATAGTTTGTTGCACAAGCATAAAACAAAGTAACTGCTAAATAAACATTTTAAATTTACTCCTATGTGTTCAGTTCTCACTCCCATTAGTCTTCACGAGTTGGATGATTTCACTAAAATATCTTCCTGTTTTCTGGAAAACTGATTAGATGGGTTTTGTCCAAGAATTGTGCCATAATGTGTTCCCTTTATTTCACATGCCGAATATCACTGCTGGAAAATGTACTGCAGCACAGAACGCAGTATATGCCAATGCATCCTGACATTCAAATCAAGACCACAAATTATAAACAGTTTCAGCAAATTGACTGGAGTGCCTTTGTTCCTCAGACATACATCTTCCTATTGCTTACAAAAGCAGCGTATACTAACCACGAACACTGCTATAGCCAGTACTGGGAAAGGAAGTTATTGAAGCCTGGATTTCCTGCTTTCAGCCCAAGCCAAGAACTGCGAGGCTTGTAGTGGTTTCAGGAACTGACTCATCTAATGATTCATGGATAAGATACTGGTTTTAATATATTTCTGATCATAAGACTCAAACTTCAAAAACAGTGATGCTTAATTTTTATTTTAAAGTAAGAAAAAAAAGTACATAAATCAAGCAAACAAATATTGTCATGAGAGAAACAGGCTAATAATTATACAGTGATATACAGTATACAGTTTAAACAGTGAACTCTGTTTAAAAAAAAAATGGTGTGTTAAACATCCTGAAAATTAATTTCAAGAGAATGTTGACACTGAATTAAAAATCCACTGTCAAAAACTTGACTACTTTCATTGCAGTCCTGATACAGCTGAAATTCAAGTGGAGAGCAGCTGGGACATCAATGCATTTTCAGATGTACCCTTAGGTACAGGTACGACTGCTACACCCTAATCAATGAATCCTAGAGCTGCCATTGTTAACGCATCTGGTTTCTGTAGCTGTGTACAGAAAGTATCATCAAAGACTGGCTGGCAACAAGCACTCGGTTTTTGAAACAACAGGAAAGTTTTGTTTCAGGAGTGACTGAAACTGCCGAGGTCAATCGTAAAGCAATGACTAACACTGATTTTAAGTGCTCACACACACACACACACACACCTGCATTTTGTGCTAATTCAGAATCCAAGCCCAGCCATCTTTATGCATTTAGCTCTTCCAGAGGGAAGCACGCCTTCCAGAGCATCAAAATGCTTTTTGCCCACAACACAAATCTCATCAGTATGCTGTAACTTGAACTGCCAGGCTCTTGCACCTAAAAAATAGCTGGTGATGGAAGCTGAATTCTGCCAGGCTCATGTATGGAAAAGTACTGGTTTACTTTTTAATTTTTGAACTGCAAGCTGCAGCCACTCACACTCTCAGTGCAGCCTGGTGGGGATGGAGGGGGATGTTAGCATTTCTATATTTCACCCTGCACACAACCAGCACAAGGAAAAAAAATAAAACAAAATGCATCTTGCTTGGAGGAAAAGAAAAAAGAAAAGCAAAGAAAAAACCAGCAGTTAAAACACTTGACAAGAAAAGGCCAAAGTGCGCTCCGTGGCTGGCAGTCATTTTATGGCTATAGTCCTACAGCAGATTTACTTAGATGACGTCAGTGGCTCCAATCCAGCTTTTCTTTGGTAGCATTTACCACTTGCCTCTTGAAGCCTCCACTATGCTACAGAGCAGTAGACCATAATCAAAATTCCCTTTGTGAAATAGAGTTTACCTCAGGGCACAGAGGCATTGCGAGCTGAATTGCAGGCTCTTCACCCTGTACTGCATGCCCAGAAATAAATAACCTACAATACTGTACTCTCCTTAATACAGAAGAACCATTAAAAGCAGCCTGCTACCTAAAAAAGGGTTCTTTAATTTGTTTCCAAAATCTCAGAAGCCAGAATATTAGTTAATTTTCCAAGCAACCGAGAACTACAATAATTCTACTACCCTTTGGACTTCTTCATATTGTTTTTAGAGATTTTGGACGATAAAGTTATTTATGGATCACTGTTTTACCAGCAAAAATTGTTACTAATGCTAGAGGCTAAAGTGAACCTGTATAAGAAGCTGCATATTTAAAACGGTCTTTCAAATGTGCCCCTTCAACTGCTTATCTATAGCTGCTCAGTCAGCATATAGTAAATATGCCAAGGAGCAGAGCAAGAAATTACTGTGCATAAGTAATGGTCAATTTAATGAGCAAAATGCACATTATTTGGAGCTGTGGGTTTCCTATCACAAAGCAGTGGCTGAAACCAATGGAACACCAGTAAAGCCAAGTCAGGGAGAGACCAAATAAAGTAAAACTTCACAGGCTCTGAAGTTTAACCAAAATAACCCCCACAACCATACGGAAGATGCATCTTATAGTACTAAACAAACGTAGATTTGTTACGTTTTAATGGACCCATCAATCCAAAGACAGCCATACTCATTATGGGTGGTAACTGGATACATTAGTGAACTGAAAATTGCCTCTCATAGTTAAGCACTTAGAAATAGCTCACAGGGAAGATGCACGCATGCCTCAGAGAGCTGAAAGTCTCAATACCCCTCCTTTCCCAGGGTCTTTGCTTACCTTGCCCCTAATCACACCAGAATGAGAGATCACAGGTCTAATCTGCAATGAGCCAGAGGCCAAAAAATGCTACTGTCACCAAACTGCATGAGTCACATCATGGACCTGAACTCTAAATCTGAATTCAAAACACATTTAAAATTTGGGGCGACCCCCGAACAAGCTCTAAGTGGACAGACACTCACATTCCATGTCCCTGCAGAGAAACCAGCAGACCTTTAGCAGCCTCAGATGCCAAGCCGAGGGCTGGGAGCCTTTCTCATTTTCTGCAGGTGCCAATGTCAGCGTAGGTGGAGCAGCAAGGTGGGAGCATCACCTCTCACTTCACTGCCCACCCAGTCGGCCCCTGGGTGCTGTGAAAGCTCCTGCCTTCTTCCAGGCAATTCATCTGGGTAGACTGCAGTGAAATGGCAAAGAATGGCCACCGTTCAGACTGTCCGTTTTTCTCTGTTCCAAATGGACAGGAGAAAAATTTACTTCTCTTTGACTTTTTTTCATTGGTAAAAAAAAGTGGTGCCAGCAAACAGATTCAGAAGATGATTGTAAATTTCTTTGAGAGAGAATCTAGTCCTTTCCTTGGTCATTAAGGGTCTGGACATGAAAGGCATGACAGGCACAAGTGGCCCTTTGTTTTCCATACCCAGGCCAGGGACGGACTGGAAGCACCAGGAACTGTGATGGGCAAAGGGACCCCACAGTGACGCCACGTCCGTGAGCAGCAGCACAGGAGATGGGATAAGGAGGACCTAGCAAGATGAATTGCAAAAGGAGGGAAACAAAAAAAATCACAACAATCCAAAGGCAGGAGAGCTTAACCAAGTGCTGCCAAAGTATGTGTATTCCCAAGGAAAAGGAGGGTCCTGGCAGCCAGGGACAGCTGTGGTGCCCTGCAAGGAGCAGCGAGACCAAGCCTGTAGGGCAGGGGACAGAGGAATGTGCTGCAAGGTCAGAGAGCAGCACAGATCCAACCTTAAGGACACCACGGAGGCATTGAATGGAACACTGTATTTATGGCTGGAGATTTCTCCTGCAACAAAATAATGATTCCCAAAGAAAGGCAGGGGCAGGGGGAAGATGAAGGAACTTCCACTGAATCTTCCAGTCTTCTCCAAGGCTTTCAGTTGATCGTGGAAAAAGCAGGAAAAAAAAATCTTCAAAGATCAGCTGACAACAGATATAGCGACATGACTGTTTTAAAAGGCTAATTTTTTTGAAAGAATGAAGGTAAAAGCAGGGATGTGGAAAATGAAACTGTTTACAGAGTTTTTGCCTTTTTATTTTAAACTGTAAACAAGCTTTAGGACAAAAAAAAAGTATGCACTCATAGTGGTGATAGACTAAGTGTGAATACAATTTCCTTTCTCCCATTGATTATTGTCCCAGGTCACCATATTTTTTTTAAATTGAGATACACATAACAAAAGCTTTAATCCCCTAAACCTCTACGAATTTACCTTTTCTTCCAAAGTCTGTTCTGACATTTTCTCCCCTCAAAACCAAAATGTCATTCCTGAATTATAATCTCCCAACAGAAAGACAACCACAAAAAAAAAAAAAAACCACCATGCCAGCTAATTCCGAAAATAAGCACCACTGTTCACAGCACCATGAGGTGAATGAATGGTGAGAGATTCCACCAAGGGAATAATTGTGATGTCTATAATGTTAAGGAATAATTTGGCACCAAAAATACCCAAGGCCATACTGGTTGGCGATTCAAACATGAAGCATATCAAAACACTACTGATAAGCTAAATTAACAGATAGCTTATCTGAAGCATATACTGGCCATATGGTGCCACAACTTCTGTTGCCTGTTGCTGGCATAACAATAGGCTACTGCAGTCTTAGACTGGAAGCACTATTTGACAAACTGTCAACAGCATTTTTTTTTTTTTTTTTTTTANAACAGCTTTTTTTTTTTTTTTTTGCAGAGCTCTAGGGCAATGGCACACTCGCCTATTTGCATTTTTTTTTTTAAACAGGTGAACAAAGAGTAAACCAGATGTCGACTTTAGAAATCGAGCTGTCTGGATCAGGAGATTTAACAGAGGCAGGCATACTGCTACAGCTCAAATCTAGACAATGAGCTTTTCTAAAAACACTCTGGCCTAGGGGAGTGGCTATTTAAAACACTTGGCTTCTTTTATTTCAGCACTATGGAAGTGAATTCTACTCTTAAGTGCCAGCTCAAATGAAGTCATTTTGTTTCACTGGGGCTTTCTTTGCATTTCAGAAATGTAGCATGTACTGTAGTAACGGAAAAGACAAAAAAATGGGGGGGAGTGTGTGATGTGGAAACCAGCAATTTGATCACATACAAAAAAAAAAAAAATGTTTGAAAGGACAATTCAAGTGCAAGTTACATGAAAATTACTTTTCTCTCTTAGAAAAAAAAAAAAACCAAAACCCAAAAAACAACACAACCAAAACAAAACTACCACCAAAAAATAAAACCCAAACCACTTCTGAGCGTTTTAGAAAGACCTGATATTTACAACCTCCTCAAGCTCCACAAAGACAAGGGGAACTGACCAGTAAGGACCATTTGCAATGGGACTTGAATACGTTACAGAAACACGTTCAGTTAATGCCAAAAGTATAATGAAAGTTGTCTTCCTGCTTTACTTGAAAAAATTAAATCTTACTTTTTGAGGAGAAAAAATCTTTGCATAACAACACAGTGATCTACTCAATCACTTCAAAAATTGACAAAATAAAAACTACTGTCGATCAATATACAGTAGATCTGTCTATGATATTCAGTTATGAAAATGTGCTTTTAGCTGTGTTCTGTAGGAGTGTGAAAGACATAATGAGAAAAATAGATAACTTTCTGTTCTAATAATCTGTTCTGCTTTGATAGGCAGTTATGGGAACATATTTATTTTCTGACTTACACCCAGCTAAGTATGTAGCATTTTTAGATTATCTTTTCAAATTGTTCTTGAACATTCTCAGTTAAAAAAAAACAACTCCTTTCATGTTAAGTTGAGATTGCACTTGAACTCTTTCCAAAAGCCAGAGCTGTACTGAATTATGATAATTAGAAAGCTGTGCGCATAAAAGGCAGCACAGTTGATGCATTTAAAAAAGTTCATGCCAGAGAATATAAGTTCAATATGTTCTCACATAATTAACATTTCCCATCATTAGCAGCAGTTTTCAGTTCATGTATCTGTAAAAACAACAGCACTCGTCATTGTTTTAGATTCCCAGTCAATAGCACTTTAATAGTTTTACACATAATCCTAAACTTTCCTTCCCTTCCCCCTCCCCGCACATGGAGATTTCACATTCTACCTCCTGACCTGCTAGCAAATAAACTTGGATTCTGTGCTCATGTGCTGCTGCTGCCGAAAGTTTAGGGAAAACCTAACAAGAGCTAGAAACCCAAGAAGGCAAAGGTCCAGCAGGATGCAGGGGGAACAATCACGTTGTTCCAGTAAACAACGAGCAGAAGACAAAGAACAAGAAGTTGTAGGTGATACCTTCGACTGGACAGGAGCCAAACTAAAATAGGCTGCCTCTGAGAAACCAGGCACAGGCTGCAGGGACCAGGAAATGGGGTCACAGCCCTGCGCCAACCGGGCAAGTGTCTGCAAACCCTTCACACCCTCCGCAGATTTCCATCGCGTTCTGGACGCGTGTACAAAAATTCATCGAACAAATGGGGGCATGAAGCACATGATGGGTTACTCTTTGAGACTTCCTGGGTAGAATAGCTCCAATTAGGTGTTAGGAGCAGGATTTTGACTTCAATCCCTATATTCTGAAATTAATATAATTCTGGTGAAACATTAATAACCCGATCCAGTACGAAAGTTGCTGCATCAACACAGACAGAAATTTTGGCTTTACCAATAACAAGATAAAACTCACAGTGATTGCAGTGGGATCAGGATTTCATACAAAAATGAGAGGTTTGTTGTATTAAATTGGAAAACACTTAGCTGAATTTTATGTGACAGATCTGAGGAGCAGATTTGAAGTTGCTGCCTCAAAGGATTTAAGTCTACAACTTTTCATTCTCTTCTGTTTTGGAAATGAGCAATCATTAAAACCAAACACAAAATTATTCCAGGAAATATTATTCTATCCTTGTTCCACTTGCAAAAGTCAAAAGGAGTTTTGTCCAAGAACAGAGAGCAAGATACGGTCATAAAGTGGGAATTTATTGCAGAGATTTTTCTTCTAAAACTGTGTCTTCAGCATAGCTTAGAGTGAGTTGGCTTTACAATAAATAATGCCAATAATCTGTTCATATATCACAGGATGCAATTTAAATTATACAGCACTTGCACAAACTGCCACAAACCCTCTAACAGCCCTTGCTTTCAGGGAGATGATTTACCTCCTAAAAGTTCTAAAATTTTGTTGAGATTCAAATAATTTTTTAATAGTGAAGGACTGCAGTTTAGGAATATAAAACATCCCTGCTTGCAGCAAGCGCTGACGGCAAAGCGCAACACGGCGACACAACAGTAATTAAACCCCAAATCCCAGAAATAAGGACTACTTCTCTCATGAAAAGGTAGGCCCCTCTGATGAACTGGGGACTTCAAAATCATTTTTAAAGTGCCAATTTGCACCCTCATTACAGCCAATGTAATCCAGCAACAGGCTGTACGAAGTTGATGGAATTAGCCTGAATTTAGACCAGATTTCTAAAAAGTCAGCCCTCACCTCATATTTGCACGTGCTGTGAATAAGAGACCAAATGGAATGAATGATCAGCTGCTAATAGAAATTTGCCTTCAAGTCTTAGGCAGACTACAAGTTAAGCAGAACATGAGCCCCATGCAGAAATTTGAAACAGTATCTGTGTCAAATCAATATTCTTTTAAATCAAAGATGTCCTTCTTTAGACATCAAATATCACACTAACCATGTACATGAAGCATATGCTCTAAATATCTTAGTATTTGATCCAGCAAATGTTTATTCCTATGAGTCATCCTGGTCACTTTAACCTGAGTAAGGATTGGATCCAGCAAGTATTTTCTTCTTAAATAAATGGAATCACTACAGAAAGACAGCTTTTAAACCATCTCTGGAGGGGTACAGGATTAATATTAGTGACATGAAGAAATATCAGACAGAATGAGTGATATATATATATATGGTGTGTATCCAGTAAGAAACCACGTGTTCATAACAGGTTTGAAGGTAACCTTCTCCCAAACACATTCAGAACTGTACAGTAAACCTCCATGTTTTGGGAACAGTCTTAGGCACCTTCTAATAAAATCAGATTACTTCTGGTGAAACTCTTCCAACAGTGTAACCATCCTACTTTACAGATTGAAAACTGACAGCTGTATCATAAAACACGACTGCATATTTTTACCCTTTTTTTGAAGTGAAAGACACCAGTATTTCTCTATAGCTCCAGAAGTTTTTATTCCTGTATTGCCTGTACCTTACTTTGAAAGTTTGCTTACAATATTATCACAAAGGCAGCTTAAACAGAAAGAAGGAAGAAATGTTTTTTTTCCTATGCATGTGACTCAACTGAACTTAACTTTTTCAGGCATGGACAAACAAAGCCTAGAAACCACTTTAACAATATCCAAAACCACTACAGCGTCCAGCAGCAACAACAACAAAAAAACGCTGGTTCCAAATGACACCAAACACGCTACACACATGCTCACACATCCCCACACATCACAACACGCTATCACTGCTCAGCTGGACACTCATGGCCGGGTCCACTTCGTAATTAAAGTTTCTGCTGTTCTTTTCTAGCTGTTTAATTAAAACTCCTTTAAGCACACTCTGTCTTTACTAAGACTCCTGTCAAATCAACATTTTTCCTCTGCTTCACTGCTCGCATACACCCCGCTCAGCACTGATTAAGAAACTGGAGAATATACAACTATAATTTGAATCTCAAGAGCTGTTGTTACACTCTCCTGGCTGAAAAGGCCAATAATATTTACTTCACCAAAGCGGTGTACGCAGAATTGATGCTCAAAATACACCGAACGTGTTTAGTGATAAAGTACTTCCGAAAGGTATTTCTAGATTGCTAAGAAGGAAAATTGAAAGAAATGCTTTGCATCCAAAATTTCTGCTTGGTCAGCTGATAAAACCTGGAGCAAACAAAATGCTGATTTATCCCTACTGGTATAGGAAATGCCTTATGACCTAATTAAACACCAGTGCAGTGTGAAAAGACGTGTTTTACCACAAAGGTGAAAAAATAAATGCACCTCTGAAGTGTTTACCTTTAATGAAAATAATTTCAAAAAGTTGATTTTAAAAACTTGCAACTTCAGAACGTGATCCAAATATAAAATCTTCAGTTTTGTGTTTCAAAAACATCAACTGTATTAATTACTGTACTTCTATTCCCAGATAAAGGAGGCACATGTGTCTATGAGTGTATATAAAAATATATATATTCACATACAAACAAACATGCAAGCTTCCCTCCCACCCCCAGAAGTAATTTAATATACAGGTCTGTGTCATTTTTAATAGCACCAGCTTACCATCAGTACAATCTAATATTCTGTAATGGTATTCCCCAACTATTTATAGAGATAGAATACATCATATATTACAGACACACATTCCCAACCTAGGGTTGTAAGAAGAATCCTACATAATTTTAAATTAAGTCCTAATGTAATTATAATCATTTTTGTTTTCATATTCAATTGCAGGTAGCACTTAGTTATTTACATGAATTTTCCTGTTAGAGGCATTCCCACAGAGATTTCCATATTAGATGTGCTGCATAATAACTGAGCATGCAGCCAGGGAGAGCAGCATGTTATCCATACAGCTCCCAGCTTTGCCATTACCCGGGTCAGACAACTCTGTAAAACCGCTAACTGCCAATATTGCATTTCTAAACTTTATCAGCACGAAGAGAAAGCAAATATGCTCCAGCTCATACAGGAATACAGCTGCATGTGTACTTTTTCTCCCTGAGGCTCTGCCATTTCGGCTTACATTTCTTATAAATGCTATTTTAAGTCAGAAAACACCAGTACAATTCGATGTTTCTTGGCCTTTCTTGCCTAGATGGTGTTCAACAAGGAACAGTTAAAAAATACTGGGAGCCATTTACATTCAGAGAGCGCAGGGCAGAACTGCTCCCTAACTTTCCAGCACTTCTGGAGGTCACTTTTCATTTCTTCATATCAAAGGCAGGCACTTGTTTCTAATAAGTTAACAACTCTCCTGAGAAACGTGGGTGGCTGGTATTTCATTGTTTCATAAATATTTTTATACTGGTAACACCATTCAACTTAAACCAGATTTCAAGAGGAGAAAAATCACGACTAGGACCGTGTTCAACAGAGGTAGGAGCGCAAACTTTTTTACTCGGTGAAAGCAGAGATTATTTCCCCCCTCCTCCCGCTTTATTTCGCCTCGCTGTTTTTGTTTGGTTGTGTGGAGGGGGCCGCTTTGTTTTAATTTGGGTACAAAAGCCGCAGTGTATAACTTTTCCCTCCCCCTTGGAAGTGCACTTCCTTTGAAAGCGCTCCTCTGCGAACAAAGGCTGCCACCGGCCCTCCGCACCAGCGCCGGGGACAGCTGTGCGATGGAGCTCTTCAAAACCTCGCCGAGAAAAGGAAAAAAAAAAAAAAACCCTGCGGTTCCTACCGAAAGGAAGTTTTCCAGGGACAATCTCCGCGGTGTTGCTGTAACTGCGACTTTGTCTTTTTTGGATACAATGTTTCTGCTGACTCCCGAAAATTTTCCACTTGAATGTGCAATTAACCAGCAGCGGCGGCAGCAGCAGCTCTGGAGAAGGAGAAGAAGCAGCGAAAAAGGACATTCCTTCTTTCATCTTTTAGAGCAAAATAAAAGAGGGGAGGGAGGCAAAACTGGGGACAGCGCGGAGAGCGGAGCTCCGCGCCAGGCCGGGCCGCCCGGGGATGGCTCCTGGGCGCTGCGAGCTCTGCGCCCAGCCCGGGGCTGCTCCCGGCTTTCCTGCT
>VWZT01010170.1:850751-943037 GCA_013397055.1 Pachycephala philippinensis
GGGAGCCCGCGGGAGGGGAGCGGGCCGGCCGAGCGGGGCCGCCCCGGGGCGATGCCGTCCTGCGCGCCCGGCGGTGGGGTCCGCAACGCGGCGTGCGGTGCTGTGAAACGGAGTCCCGAAGGATGCGCTGGACGGGGCTCTGCCATGGGGTCCAGCTGGAGAATGGATGGGGAGGCTCCCCTGGGAAGCTCAGCGTACCCGCACTCACATCCAACCCCTGGGTGCCCTGCAAAGCCCTGTGCAAACCCTCACCAATCCCTAAGAAACGCAGATCTGTGTCCAAAAGGCCAGCACAGCACCCCAGGGCCCAACAGAGCCCCAGAGCATGGGATGAGAAGACATCACACCCCAAATTGACATGTGCGTAGCATGGCCCAGGGGTCCACAGTCTTCACCCTCAGTCCAGATCCTGACCTTTCTCACAAAGCTGTCCCCAGATTCAGATTTCGCAATGCCAGTTTTGCACCACTCCAAATGGGTGAGCCTAAGTGCCACTGGACTATCTGTACCCTTCTTGTACTTGTGCAACCCATCCCCCAGAAACGCTCCCCAAGCAGCATCACAGGCACATTCTCCTTCAGTTAACAATCCGCTACCTTATGGAAATAATTGCAGGGAAGGCACAGCTGTTGTGCTTGTGAAAATTCATATTTGCATAAGCAAAAGGGATAACTGGACACCTTGGTGTTTGTGAAATAAATTGCCTATTTTGATGTGCAAACACACATTTCTACCCACCTTTGAAAGTTTGCCCAGCAGGGCTATGGCGTTTGGAGCTATCAGGAAAAACACGTTACAGCCTCAGAAGAACAACGTGTCGGTGTCACCAGGCAGCATTTACATCTTCACACCGCATGTAAGTTCATGGCATGCTGGTGGAATCGTCAATAAATGCCCTGTGTATTACTCTGTGTGACACTGAGAAGGGATGCCCAGTGTGTCATTCCATGAATAGCAGAAACACGCTTGTCCCTGTGCTTTCCCTGTACCAACCTTGTGAGACAGCCGTGCTGTTAACAGACATCCTTGGAGCCTGTGACTGACCCGAGAGCCTCTTGAAAAGGAGCCACTTCAAGCTCACATTGCAGTTTACAGGGAGGCTGCAGCTGGTTTTTACCTTTGTGGACCAGGCACGGGGTGTGTATGACAGGCAGTGCAAGCAGAAGGTGCAGGGTTCCCACTGGTCACACACTCATGACACTGACTGAAACCAGCTGAAATATTCCTGCAGAAGAGTGTGCAACAAGTAACAATATCAAGTGAAGCCAAAGTCTGAGCAGGTCTTGGTCAAAGGACTGTGAGAATGCAAAAACAAATGTATTTTAGGATATTTTTTTCCCCACACCATTCCACACTGGCTGAAAAATTTCTTCCCCGAAACAGGCTACAAGAAACCCCTTCACACACGCAGAATTTCTTTTCTCTTCCATTCCTTCTTTCCAAATAGCTCTAGTAATATTGTCTAATAAGTGTCTGAGTGCCTGCACAATTGGGAAAATTCAATCACTTTGCAGATGTCTGCACAAAAGCCATAGTCTCTTGAGTGCACTTAAAGTTTACCAACTCTTTTCCAAAGTTGGAACAGAAAAATGGGACAAAACATTGCCCCCTAACATCTATAACATAGATTTTTTCAGTCACTAGGCTTAAACTCCCTCCTCTATGTTCGCTGCATGCACAGAAATGTGAAATGTCTTTAAATGAATGTGATTTTTTTTCCATAAGGCTTGCAGAGGAAGTACCAAGTATACAGACTCTTAAATTCTGTGCCTGTGCAGGGCCCAAAAGTTTCACAGCTCTGTATGTGGGGAGGAAGAGTAGCAGATCTTTGGACAATGGATAAATAGAGTTTGGAAACTTCTTACATATAGCAAATTCTCACAAATGAAAATGATGAAAATTTTGCAGGATCATGCTCTCCTTGTGGAAAAGAAAAAAAAAAAGAGGATTGTTTCTGCAGCCATCATTGTGGATGAACACAAATCAGACTCAAATCAGGTTGTAGCTGTTTGCTGTATGTACAGACAGACAGTTCACTAGCTCTTTTGCAATTCAGAATTCAGAAGAATTGTGGAAGAATAATAAAATTTACCTAATGCCTGCATATTTTTCTGTTAACTGCAAGAAACAGGGAAGGCTCACACAATTCTGACTATTTCTCAGGTTCTGAAGCTTTTTATGTTAGTGTTCTTCAGAGGAAGAAATGCTCCCGTGGAAGAAAGGCAGAAACAAATGCTTGGGGAGGACTGGAAGCCTTCCACTGGCACAACATAAAAGTTCATCCACAATCCACAGTTTCCAACTCAAGACTGAGTCCTGACAATATCTTGCTCACAGACAACTGTCCATACCAACTAAACCACCAAAACTGAGCCCAGGATGAAGAGCAAACCAGTGCAGTGACCAAACCACAGCCCTCGCTAAGCACAGCCAGCAAGCTTCAGACAAAACCAGCATCCTCTGAACACTGAGGGAGGGAAATCCTGTCAAGTATTGATCTCTCTTGCCTCCTGGCTCATATATCCTGGAGATTGTCATGTCATGCCATACCACATTGGCAGTCACTTCGAAAAACACGTACCTGGAATGCCCACGAATTTCTGACAGGAAAAAGTGGCATACTGGGGAGAGAGAGGTCTGTGCATTTTGACAGATGGTAAAAACAGCATCAGTATCAGCCAGCCTGTTCGTCCAGCCACTGTCTCCATGCAAGGGGAGGCTCTGGAGGCCCTATGGATAAAGAAGGAAGGTACATTGGCAGCACATTCATAGACAGAACTTTGATGAATTGCCTGCCCTCTGTTTATTGATGAATGGCTTCTCCAGGCACACAGGTGCGCTGAGAATTACAAAAGCTGGAGAAAACAAAGGGACATGGGGACAAGCCCGGGCAGGGGCATTTCCTGGGGACAAATTCTTACCTCAGCTAGAAAGGAGACATACAAGTGGGGAATATGGGAAAATGTGTTAAGAAAGGGAAAGAATGAGATTCAAGAGACAGATGCCAATAAAAGGACTTCAGGGAGAGAGACTGGGGAAAGAGAAAAGACAGAGAAATGAGGAGAGAAAGTGAGAGAAATTTTTGAGACCACAGACAGAAGACAGGAAAAATGAAAGAAAGTTTAAAAAGGGTGATAAAAATGGAGAAAGGAAAAGCTGAAAAAGAAAAAGAATTGATGGAGCAGAAAGAACAGCTGAAAGGAAACCAGTTGGGAGAGCAAGGGAAACTGTAGTTTAGGAAAAGAAAAAATAGGAAGTAGTAGAAACAGGAGACAGCAGTGAGGAAAGGGAATTAGCTTCACTATGAAAGGAGTAAGGTAAGGAAGGATAGAAAGAGCAAGCAAAAGAATAAGAGAATAAAGGTCTGCAGTAATATCAAGTCTTGCATTTGTCAGAGAAATACTGTTTTGAGTGCAAGTCCTATTGAGTCTGGGGCAGAGGCAAGTGTGAACATACTCAGAGATAAGGTGGAGGCTGGACTGTGCTTTACATACAGGAACCACTTTTGTCTTTATTAATGAGACCGCTGATAGCAGGGGGCACTAGGTACAGGGAACACGACTTACATATTTCAGCCCAGCCACCCAAAAACAGATGGTGCCTTTAAGTCTCCAAGAGATGAAACAGAACCTGAAGATACAGGGTTAACAGAATTCCTTGCTTACTCTAGGAATAAGTAAACTCTCATCTGTCTAGAGAGCACTGGCAGATGAAAACAAGATGGACTTTGAAAATTCTAGATCCAGAGCCCATTTTGGATTTGGAAAGAACCTCAAAGCTCAACAACACTTGGAATCAGTGTTTTGGTTACAAACACTGAAAGAATTTTAAAACTTTGTATTTGGATTAGAGTTCAGATTAGGAAAACCGCTAATCCCAGGAAATGCTTAAAGCAGTGCATAGATTAGGGTTAATCTATAGTGTGCAAAGAATTAAATATCCAGATCAATGTGCTGCTGAACATGCCAACAAAAAATGCTGTGGGGATGCTGTAATGTAATGAAACAGAGCTCTCCATATTACAAATCTAGCTGCTGAGCTTTGTAAAGCAGCAGACAGCGTAAAGACTGAAAACAAATAACAATTTAATAATGAATTACAATAATTGAGTCGAGAGGAAGCCAGGACATGAACCACGGCCTCAGAGCCCAACTGAGTTAAAATAGTACAGAGAGTGGAAATATATAATTTCAGACAATCCTGGGTGCTTATTTCTAAAGGTGAACTGAGAGCTTTTTAAAATGACACGACCAGAGTCCAGGGCTGTGTATTTCTCCCATTGATGAAATCACAAACACCAAAATGGTGTGGCTCTTGTCCTGCTTTAGAGCAAACAATGTAGGCACAGCAGCCTATTCCTTCTCCTGACAGCAATAATTCCTAGTGCCACTGATTGAAACAAATTGCTGTCGAAACCACTTGTGTAGTTGGGCTTTCAAAAATATATTTTGCACTACAAATTTCATGGTGTTCCTATCCTTTTGTGATGGGAGAAAAAAAAAAAGGAGAAAAAAATTCCCATTCAAATTCCTGAAACATCTCTTTGATTCATAAAAATTTCAGGTTTTTGAGCATTTCTCAGCCTACTTAATATGCAAATGGCATTGTTCGTTCTCTCCCTTCACTTTGGCCCAGATTTCTAATGGTGTTTAGATGCTTGGTGCTAGGTGCAGGTATTTTTAATCCTCTTCAGTATCTAAGTGCCTAATTTATTTTGGTTTCAATGGGGTTTAGGTGGGTACCTCTTCTGGGAATTCTTCATGCTTATCTAGACACATGAATAATAATAATAACACAAATAGCAATAAAAATAACAGTAACAATAATAATGAAAGACACCTTAATGTTTATCTTAACCACCGAAGTACTGTTAGAGGCTCCCTTTGGCTCATGCTTGAAATCTACATCCAAGGAATATTTCAAAGCACTTAAAAGCACCATCTGCTGCGAGATCTGTTGCCCAAGGTCATTCCCAAGCATCCGCTTATCTCACCAAAATGACTCCACAGGTGACTTCTGCAGGCAGAGGCATTCTGCCATCTCAGCACAGAGAAATGGAAGATGTTTCACTAGAGAAAGTTCCAGGCATGTTTCACTAGAGAAAGTTCACCAGGGACATGATGTGATCCTGTCACACCAAGAGCAGCAGACACAGACTTCCCTGGCTGCTGCTTCACCTAATCCCTGGACAGCCACATGCTAAGGGAGAACTTGCTGTACATGAGGAAAGGCTACCAAAAGTGGTGAACGACAAGTGGCAGTGTCTCAGGTGAAAACAAACTGTCCCAGACATGGAAGAATTGTTTAACAGCCCTTATCCACACAGAACCCAAAGTATCACTGGAAGTTCTGATAAACACAAACCCAAACTCCATGTGCGTGGCAGGGGTACCCAATAGATGATCAAGACAGGTAGGGTAGATTGCACACTAAAGGCCCAACTAGAATACAGTTATCCTTATTTTACACTGATTTTTCCATTTTTGCCCTCATAATGCATGTAGAATCACACATGGTAAAAAAACTTGAGAGAAAACAGAAGTGAGAAGGTCCGAGCTCTGCAGAGGTGTTAAGGGCGATGTTGCTAAGAAGTAAGAAGTCAGAAGATACCTGTCCTCTTGTCACACACTCTTCTATGTCATCTGCATAATGAGACTTGCAAAAAGTACCCGAGTTTCTCGTGCTTCATTACTTTCTCATTGTGTTTTCTTCTGCTCTGATAAAATACAAACCAGTTCCAGCCACCTGCAAAGCTCAGGGTTTGTTCAGAACAGAGCAGGGGAGCTGAGAGAGCACAGCACTAGTTCTCAGGCAGTACAAAACCCGCAGGATTCAGTCTTTCTACTTTTGAAGGGGAAAAGAGGGAGAGGAGGGGAAAAGGAAAGGGACTCTAACAAGACTATATTCCTATTTCCTGTTAAACTTGACGTTTTAGATGCTCAAATGAGTATAAAAGAAAATCTAAAGAGAAGTAATGCAGTCCTTACTGCAACTAATCCTTGAAGGCCAGGTTTCCGTAGCTTTTTGGTAGGAAAATTACAACGAGTAATTTGCAGTTGATTGGTAATGAAAGAAGAAAAAAGTTCCTAAAGCTGCTGGGAAATCTAATGGTGTATGGGTATGTAGTTAGATGGGCTCAGTTCACAGGGATAAGAACCACTGAACCAAGTTTCTGGAATGGCTATTACAGAATTTGTAGTAGTAAATATCACCATGTAAATCCCGACCTTTCCTCATCTTTCCCAGGGGGCAACCACAAATGCTTTTCATCTAGCCGGTATTTAGGAAGACAGTTTAGAGACAGGGGTAAGGAAAGAGTCAGCTGAAGATGCAGGAGCCACTGAGGCTGGCTGGTGCTCTGCCCCACCAGAACAGGATCCCCACTTTTCATTTCAGCATCAGACTGTCTCTTCTCTCACTGCTTTTTCTGTTGTGTTCCAGGAATGACAAACAGTAACTGGACTGACAGTGTTGCCTGAAATTAAAACAACTGCTTAATGCATTTAAAATTCAGAGTTTTGCAGCTTTGCAAGCTCCAGTGGCTGCTATGAAGCTTAATCCTGATTGCAAATGCTTTCTTTATTCTGGCTTTGCTGCTTATATGCTCATGATGTGTTATATCCCATTGAGAGCCAGTCAGGACACACTGCCAGTGCTTGGAGTGATCCATGGGAGTGGAGGACCAACCCAAACCAGCATCCTGCAGGAAGAACAACGCCTCCCAGACATGGGGGAATAGCTGTCCAGACTTAATGGCCAGGTTTTGTCAGAAGGAGCCCAGGGATGAGCACGAGCCCCACTGGTCAGTAAATGCTCCCAGCCCAGGGCCGTGTGCTGTGCCCACAGCGGTGTCACAGGTACGTGGGACACACTCACACCTGTGTGAGTCACAGGCCCTGGAAATGATCATTAAAGAGCCGGGCAGAAGTGTCAAACAATGAGATGATGTAATGGACAAATGTTTATCATAAACACAGAGAATCCTGACCTCATTTCACATGTGATTTCATCTTAGGTGACCTCACAAGCCTAGTTCCTCTACCACCTGCACAGCCTTGTCTGTTTTATGCTTCTTTTACCCTCTAGATCCTGAGGAATTTGTTATTTTTCGTAATCAGTCCCAGATGGATGATAACTGTCAGCATTTTCCAATTACATAACATTTATCATTTTCAAAGCACTTTATACACACTAAGCAGTTCACCCTCACACCACCCCTGTGCCCTAAGCATTAGTATTTCCTTTTTACCAACTGGAAATTGTAGTGGGAAGTCAGAGCAATCCTCACAGTAGCTAAGGTAACAGCAAAACTCTGCACCATCCAAATACACCCGTGGCACCTCAGACTTTCCTAATGCAAGCACATACAGCACACTGCCCTCAAGCAGTTCTTTTTTCTTTCTTATTTACATACAAAAATCCTCTCCTCAGCTCTGGTAGTTCTTCCAGTTTTTTGGTATCTGGTAGAGTTGAAGAGCCAAGCTCCCAGCTTGTCCCCAAGTCAGCTTCCAAGTCTAAGTG
Source organism: Pachycephala philippinensis (assembly GCA_013397055.1). NCBI lineage: Eukaryota > Metazoa > Chordata > Aves > Passeriformes > Pachycephala > Pachycephala philippinensis. Next base: position 858,273 of record VWZT01010170.1, read on the forward strand.
AGTACAACTTCTTTGTGCCCTAAGATATTCTATCCCACATGTATTCCAGGTACAATCAATCGTTTTAAAAAGTCATCTTTCTAATTTATTCACTTAGTACAAGGTCACAGAGTCATCTAAATTCCTTGTGGGTACAGAACTGAGGTTCACTGAAAATCAGGCCCCAGCTGAGCTTTGGTGAATTTTTAAAGTAAGCAATTAAATGGCTTGTAAAAGAGAGGTATTTCCAAACTGACATCAGTAACTCTTGGAAAGAACTGAAACTCGGAAGGACTGTGTTCTCAGCTGCAGCAGAGCATTCAGCAATGTTAAACGCCTTCCAAGCACATTCAAAGGGAAGTAGTTTGATTTATTAATAATAATGGCCTTACATACATAGTTGTAGGCAGGTGAAGGCGTTTGAGTCACTTTTAACAGCCAAAGGCAAGTAAAGAAGAAACCCTGGGTAGTAGTTAGACAAAATTAGAAGCCTGTAACCCCTTCCTTGAGCAGTGTTTCCTCCTCTCATCTTGTCCATACTAGCAAAGAGTAGTGGTACCTGGCTGAACTCTGCCAGAACACCACCACCTGCCACCCCTCAGCACAAAAGGGTTCTGTGAGCCTCTGCTCATGTGAGTCATTCACACAAAAAATCACCTGAATAAAACCTCGACAAAAGCACCTTTTTTTCATGAGAATACCTTTTCCTTCGCTCCTTTTTAAAATGTTTTTCCTGCACTGGCCTAAGTGACCCCAGACCTGATGCTCTTAAGGATAAACCTCCCCAACACTCAGTGTTGCAACCTGGACTGACGCGTTTGCTTTCGTGTTTGACAACGCTTGGGAAAAGGCAGGTGCCAGAGAACGAGACTCAGCACAGGTAAATTAGAGGTACCCAGTACCAGCTAAAAGGGAAATCCATAGGAAACCGGTTAGGGGCCTGCCTTCTGTCAGCATAGACACTTGTTCAGCATAACAGGAGTTATTCTCCTGCTGAGGCTTGGACCCCAGTGGCCTCTCTGAGAGTGGGTGTCTCTGCTCTGCTTTTCAAACTGGCAGATGGCCTCTGTGCTTTACAGAGAGGAAGAAGGGGACATTGTCATTCCCTCCCTTGCAGCAAAGTAGTTAAGCTTCACTCCACTCAGTACTGAAGGAAACCTAGGTTTAATGTCCTTCTCTGCCTGAGATAAATCCACTCCTCCAAGCCCCATGGAGGGAGCACTGCCTAGCACTGCTCTGTGGCAGAATGGTAGGTTCTACTTCAGAGATATTAATTGCATTTTACTGTGCTCCTTGCAGAAGAAAGCAGTGGGTTTCTTCCAGCATTTTTAGGCAAGGTTAGTGGATGTTATATCCATTAGTGGATATTTCCCTCCAAACTGGGAACTGAAATGGGAAATAATCTCCCCTTTCCATGAGACCAGGAGCATGGCCACCAGTGTACCTCTCAGAGAGGCAAGGGGCTCCGTCGGTTGCGTGGCCTCAGCATAGCCTGGGCAAAATTTACTTCTTGGCTTTATCTGGATGGGAATTAGGCATTAATGTATCCCTGCATTGTAACTCCTGCTCGCCCTGCTCCCTTTTGCAATAAAAGAATTAAAGGTTGAAAAAGGGCCAGAGGCAATGAGAAATCTAAAGCCAGTTGGAAGGAACAACTGCTCAGAGGGAGCATTCATTGACTTTGCATTTTCAGTCCCTAGGCTGGGCTCCTTCTGGCCATGCATTACAGCAAAACAACAGGGAAAACAAACTTGCATGGGATCGAGTTGTTTTAGTAACACGTCAGTATGAACATCCTACACATGAAGCACTGCCCATACCTCTTTGTTCTGTCTTCTCTTCTCTAGGTGACTGCTGTCTGACCTGCCTCAGTAATTCAGGCCAGTGGAAAACAGGAAGTAAAAACAGTTTGTTTGAGACATGGGCTTGCTCTGCTGCCCAGGTTTGAAGGGTTTGTGGCTATTTACCAACATCTCAGGAGCACTGGCTCAGAAACACGAGCCGGTGGCAGCGATTTAGCAAGGCAATGCACATCAGCTGAACTATGGCTGCACAGTTATGTCAGAGCTTCTTGTGGCACCCATGTGAATCCTGGAAACAGGGTATGAATCTGGCATCCAGGCTGCAGCACTGGGGAGGGACTTCTATTTCTGCCTAATTTTTAATTTCCAAAAGCATGAAAAGATCCATTAAAGTGTGGCAAATGGATGACACGTGCTGTGCTCTTCTACGGCACCACCATTAACAACTGATGGCTTAGGTTATTGGTAGGAGGGGACTTAAGCTATTAAAAACCTAATTTATGTCTCATTCTTCAGCGTGTGACTCAAACCAGTTTTGCAATCAGTTACAGGTTAACTAGCCAGGGTTAGGCAGGGTGGGGCCTGCAGCAGATTGCAAAACTGGTTTATTCAATTCACAGAGCGAGAAAACATCCTTAAAAATAGGCACTCTAGAAGAAGACCAGATACCTCGCTGTCAATTACGGCACGTCATGCAACGAAACAGATTTTCAGGTCCCTCAGCTCTGGGTGCCTCATTGATTGAGGTGCTGCCTGCAGCTGCAGAGCTGCCGTGCCTGCAGCCCGGGGCTGTGCTCGGGGCACACCCTCACCTGCAGCCTCCCGTGTGTGCCAGTGCAGCTGGTTAATGCATCACACATCATCACACATCACACTTCACACGTCACACATCACACCGGCACACGGGCACGGAGGAGGGGAGCGTGAGGTGCAGGTCTGGAGCTGCCTGGAGATCCACAGGTGATTCCAGGCAGGGAAAGAAATAGACAAGAGCTGTCCTGTTTTCAGCAAAAACAGAGCAGGACTGCAGTCTCTTGTCTCCTGCAGGAGAGGGCAGGCAGAAATGCAGAAGGTGAGAGTTGCAGACTTACCTGTACAGCTTCATGTGGATGTGGGATGTGCCACGCAACAGGTAAAGCTCTCCTTCAGTGTTAAACTGAGCAAGATGCAACACACAAAGCACGGGGAAAAAAAATTAAATTACATCAAAAATCTATTGTATATGTGTTAAAATACGTGACAGATGGTTTCAGAATCTTGAACCCTCTCTTGTTATCAAGGCAGTTCTTTTTATTACTCCCAGACAATACAAATGTTGGCCTTGTACAACACTCTCAGAGAAAAGATGAAGTATATGATCTACTTTCCTTTATGCAGCCAATAACATCATTGTACTCGGGAGTTCTTTCAGTCTACAACCTTAGAAATGTCATCAGAAACTGAAAACCCTGCTTTCACTTGCATTAGTGGGCCTTTCGTATTGCTCCAGCAATGCAAAAAGGTCCTAAATTTTAAATTAAAAATGCACTTTAGCCAATTTCACAGCTATCACAGAATTTTCTGAGTTGGATGGGACCCACAAGGATCATTGAGTCCAGCTTTTAAGTGTAACATTGTCATATTTGAACATTTGTTCTGGTGAGACACCAGAACAGACTGACTGGTGGGCCAGAGGAGCTTCCCTCACGGGAAGTTTTTGGGAAGTTAGGATGTGCGTGTGCCAGGGTGGTCTGGGAGTATTTGATCCCACCTCAGTGCAGGGCTAGACTGAGTGATTTTCTCAAATCCCTCACAGTTCTGCAGTTCTAAAGGTTTCTGGTTTCTGGTTTCTTAAGAGACCATTTCTTTGTGTGTCAGTCTGTGCGGTCTGGTTTTATCTCCAGGATGCTGATCCATATTTTTGCACAGGCTATCAGCTTACCCGCTGTAGTAGTGAAAATTAAAAACTGCGTTCCTGAAATTGGCCCATTTCCTAACAACATACACAGAAAAGGTATCACACATCATTTAATCAAGATTTTTTTCTTCTGTGTTTGCTACGGTGTAAACATCTTTTCACTTCTTGCTCCCCCAAACTGTCCAGCCCAACTGAGTTGTGAACTGTGATTCTAAGGACATCCCACTATTGTGCTTTTAAAAAACGCAATTAAAGATTCCTCCTTTCATCTATAAATTCCCCAAAACTGTTTAAAACCCTGCTCTGTCTACATGGCAGACTGTTTTTGTCTCAGAAGGTGTCCATTTTAAAATGAACTGACACATTTGGTTCTGAGCACAGTAGCCCCTACTTGTTTCGAGCAACAGCTGTTGGGAAGGCACCTTCACGATGATTCTTAGTGAAACTCCAGATTTAACAGTGTTAACATCTAGTACCAAAATCAGTGTTCAGGTTAGGTGTTAATCCACAGCTCTCCCGTCCCTTGCCCATGGAAGTGGCCAGTTTTAAACCAAAGCTGTTTAAATGCCCTCATGATGCCCCACAGAAGAGGCATGAGAGTACCCTTGCTGGGACCTACAGTGCAGCAGAGAGAGCCAGGTGAGCAATGTGGCTTGGGAAATGCTTCACTGGTGTCCCACAGAGCGGCTTTGCAGGGTAACCAGCCCATATGGTGGTCTGGGTTACAAATATCAGGGACCTTTTCAGTGCCAGTGTAGCCCAGCTCCCAAATTTCTAGGTTGAAAAAGAAACTTCAGTTTGTGGAGGCATTACTGCCAGCCTTTTGTAGTGCCACATTCATGCTGGAGGCATCAGTCCCAAGGGAATCAGCCTAGAGCTGGCATTTCCCCTCCCTGGAAGGGAAGTGCAGCAGCCCTGCACTCTGGGTGACTGAAGTAATGAGGTTCTGCAGTCCATAACTTTTCAGTGTGCATTTCCTCCCCAAGGACTCGCAGGCTGGTTTATTGCAATCACACACAAATAGCTCTCAGTGCATTTCTTAGCGGTGGATATTAGAAAAAACCCCCTCAGGTAATTGTGAACTGCTCTGGTGGAACCTGCAGAAACGTGGGCTTCATTCCTGGCTTTGGGACTAGCTGGAGGGTTGACTTCAAAGGAATCTTTTAACCCCTTTGTGTTTCAGTTCCCCTCAGCTGTAGAAGAGGGGCACTCACCTGCTCTGTGCTACTGTCATGCTGGAATGGGCTGAGCTCCTTCTGGGAGCAAGGCTGGCCAAAGCCTACTGCTGCCCTCCCACACCTGTTCCCCGGATAACTGGGCAGCTCCAGCTCCAATGGCAGCCAGTAAAAGACCTTTACAGCACCCTATCTATGAAACAAGCACGTATTTTTATTGTTGTCATGACTGCAGCTGGTTGACATAAATCCCATAAAGCCCAAGGTTGTAAAAAATAATAAAAACATTTAACATTACAAAAAAGTTACTTTGATACCGCGTGCCAAGCTGGCATGGCCAAAAGTGAAGCATCACAAACTCCAGCACTACTGCAGCTCCTTCCACTCATTGAGAGGCTGAGGCCACTCTGGACAGATCCCTTGGTCCTGACACCACCTCAGCTCACACCTTCCTGGAGAAATCCTCAGCCAACCCTTCCCTTCCTCCACTCCCAACTTAGGCTACTGCAGTAGCTTGGAAGTGGCTCTGGGTTGTGCTGCTCAACTCCAATTCAGGAATTGCACTTGATGAGGCAAAGATTGCTTTGCCAAGACCTCATGCTCTGGACTCTCTGCCCGTGTAATGGCCGTATCTGATCATTTCATGGAAGCCAAAGTCCTTCCTAATTTTTAAACTGCTGCTCTGCAGGTCATCATTAGATTTGGTCTGCAGTTATGTCTTATCTTGGGATGTTCTTCTGTAGCATGTGAAGTATTATGAAAGTTAGCATTTTTCTAGGGCACTAAAATCTGCCTTTTAGAAAACTTTGAATAAGTGTTTAAGAAAAGAAAAGGTAAAGTTTAGTTTACTTTAGTTTTTATGACTCCTCTGGATGGCAGGACAGCTGTATTGGCTGCATAACGTATTTTTTGGAGTTAGACATATACAGCCATCTGTTCAACTCATAACATGTGTTAATAGGTATCTCAAATTTCAATTCAAGAAATAACCATCTTAATAAATAACGTAACAGTAAGAGACTTGGGTTAACTGATGGAGACCTAGCTGTAGTAGTAGTGCATTTGTTTGAGTTACTCATTATAGAAATATTCAGGTGCAAAGTACTTGGCTAAATGGGACCTTTCACCAAGAAGCATTAAAAAAACTGCATTTCCTGGAAGTTTGTGACTGAGACTAAAAAAAAGACCTGGCAAAAAGATTTCCAGCTTTATGTTGACACTTGGATACATTTTAGAGAGATGAGAGATCTTTACTAACCATTTACTTACCCAAGCTTCATAAATTTACCTTACGGACTTGGGGGGCCAGAGCTGACCCTTTAGAGAACTTCAGACCCAGCTGGATTTGGAGTCCAGACCCCTAACTCTAGAGAAAGAAAAGAGCCCTTGCAAAATACGTGAGTTAAGACCACCATTGAATTAATCTCAAATTGTGCAGCCCCTGTAGGACAATCTCCTGCTTAAGTGGTCTCAGTGCAGGCAACAGCCAGCTCTGAATTTGTTCTGAAAGGTGAGTTAGCCCTGGATGATTGCACTGGATAACCTTGCACAGGTAAGCATGAAACAATAAAGTAAAAATGCGGTTTGGGGTTTTTTTTTGCTTCAAAAGACTTTTTGCTGCACAGTAAAAAGAAGTGTAAAGAGCTGTAACTCCAGGTCTTTGGTTGCCAAGATGAAGAAAATGTCACTCTCAAGCAGATGGTGCTGCTGATGGAGAAGGTCAGAGACTTGGAAATTCATTTGACAAAACAAAAGCAAGGGAATGGTAGCAACAGTCCGTTATTATCTTTGAATATTAAAAAGAGGGTTGAGGAAGCACAGGAGAAAATGAAAGCCAGTTTATCCTTAGATTAGCTGCAGAAAATATATTTGGCTTCCTTAATAAGAACTAGATGGAATCATAAGCCACCAAAAGAAATCCTGGTCAGATCCTCAGACCTACAGATGCGGATCATACCTGAGTATGGGGAACCACAGAGGAGAGAGCATCACCATAATGAATGCTCTTTTACACCATGTTTCATTGCAGGGATGCATTCCACTTCCCCACCAGCCAGCTGGGTGCTGGAGGGGGCTAAGTGCCCTGGTTGATGCTGTTCCTGGCTCAACCCTTAATTTTAGGACTGAGAAGAACACAGAGCAGCTGACATCTTCTCCCATCCCCAGACAGCTTCCAGCTCCAGCTCAGCAGACTGGTGAATTCCAGTCCTTTGTGGCTAGCATGGGGCAGATGTGAGACTGGAGAAGTTACAAGAATATGACTTTATGATTTCATAAAGTACCTTCACAGGAACTAATTAGGGGGTAAGTTATTAACGGAGAAACCACCAAGTTATGAATGAACTGTCAGTTGCTGTGCCAAGTAGCTTGCATCAGCAATTACAGTCCTAAATGTTCTGGGTAAAAGCACACTTAATAGGACCCTTTCACGGGCTGTGCAGTCTCTGTCACAGCAACAATTTAGTGGTTCCTTTGTTTGTGCCAGCCACAGAAGGGCCTGGAAGATCTGTGATCTCTATTCAACTTCTGTGACATGAATTTGCACCCATCTTTGCTATTCATTAACCACTTCCCTCCCCTCCCCCAACTTTTTAGCTCTTATGCCTGTGGAGAAAATGTGATTCAAACATATTTTGAAACAGCAAGATCTCCCCGAGTCTGCAGAGAGCCCAGTAAGATGCTTGTGAATATAAACTGCCCTATTCATATTGACCAGCACCTTCATTGGTCTCACAACCATAGAACTGCTAATTTTTCAGCAACGTACCAGAATTAATTGAATTTTTCGTGTGGGCTTTGCCAGGGACACAGGGCTTTACACTTTGTTTCTATACTCTGCTGCGATCTCCCAGCAGCAGTTCCTATTTCAGTGGTTTTCCTAGAAGCAGGGATCTGTGGGATTGTGGTCCATCACTCCCACTCTCTGCATTCAGTCAGGCAGCTGCAGAACTCACCTCTGGCTCAGCCCCTGGCGGTGTGGCCACACTGAGGTGACACCAGGAGCCCACACCAAAGTCACAGCTCCTGGCAGCCATGCCATGCCTTTGGATCTTCGAGATTGCTTATAAATGGGTATCACCATGTGACAACCTGCCAGGCCACCTATCTAAAAGAGGCAAAATCAACCAGCGTGCTGTATTTTTTCATGCTCTCCTTATCCCTAGAACAGACTGTAAAAATCCAAGCAGCTTTTAACAGTTGCACAGTAAAACACAAGCATCGACAAGCTTTTGCAAACACACGGCTCCGAACAGAAATAATTCCCACACAAATTGCCTGTCATAGCTCAGCAGCACACACAGAGTTTGAAAACTCCTGCAAACAGAAAGAGACGTGGCATCTGACTAGAAAGAACAACTTTTTATCTTGAATTTAAAATGGAGTAAAAAAAAAATTATCTTCCATTTTTATCTGTTCCTTATTAAGAATCATATCAAAAAAAGAAATATTCATCCTAAAGTTTCCTAAGTAAGAAACTAGCTGTTGGTACAGTACTTCCTATGTGTTAGTATTCAAGTACTTCCAGATTATGATTAAAATATTATGAGCTGCTTTTATGAGAGCTGAAGTCATGTAAGGAGATTTATATAGGCTATTGCAACCTTCCTATCAACTGCAACTTTGCTTAAGGCTACTGTTTATGCTTTCAGAAAATACTGGAGGTATCCAAGGTCTAAGGCACCAGAAAAAAGGAAAGGGAGACAAGCATCTGTCATGCTACATGGAAAATTAATCCTTCTGGCAACTCCTGCCCAGCCCTAGATTAATATGGATTTACAATTAACATCATCAGTGAATCAAGCAGCATTGTAATTGTTTTTGCAGCTATTCCAAAACTTTCTTCTGCACAGACATAACCTAATTCTAACTTAGTGAGACAGAACAGCTTGACACATTTGTTATCTAAAGACCACTTCAGCCAAAGAACATAATGAAAAAGCATGGGAACTTGACTCAGAAGCAAAGGCTCTTCTTTAATATTGGTTCTAAAAATAAAAAAGCCTCTCCCCCTTACAACTCTCATTATTTCTTATTCTTGAAGGTCTAATTTTGCCCCAAGGACTGCTTCAAAAATACATTCTCTTTGATAGGATTGCTTAATACTGCTCAGTCAAGTGGGATTAGAGCCTTCTGAGGGAAAGAACATATTTCTTATTCATTTTCTTGGCTAATTAGTAAAGATTACTTTGGGAAACCTTAGTTGTAGATGTATCACTCACCTCTTCTTCACAGTGGGGATTAACAAGCAGTGGGCTCTTGCCCAAGAGCAGTGACAGGCAGTTCTGTGACACCAGAGCCTCGTGGAGTCAGTGCTGTGGCTGCAGTCTTGCTCTAGCAGCTCTGGTTTCATCCATGTCCATCCAGGAGCAAACCTGTTACTCCCTCTCCCAGGCACACGCCTGCTGACTTACCTCTACAGTATCTGAGGGTTTCTACAAAGGGGGAGTAACCACGCATGACCCCCTTCCAGAGTCGTGCCTCCCACCAGTCTTCAGGGAGAATCGAGTGAATTCTCATCTTGTGCACCAGTTGAGGGTAGGGAATATACCTGTGACCATAGTTCTGGAAGTAAAGTGACAGGAATATGAGCTGGAAAGACCAGACACGACAATGGAATCAGTTTCATGTCCTTTCTTCTCTGTGCTATGGCCAGACATATCTCGTTTGTGAGAATTAATCATATTCCTCCAGGTTTCTTTCCTTAACTAAGTTTCTCTCCTTAAACTCAATGAATTTGTACAGACACACATAGTAAATAAAAAGAATGTGCCTGAGTTTGTTCAGCTATGAAGTCTAAGAAGAAAACAAGGACTCTCACTTTGCGTGGTGCTTTGTTTTCACTGTGTTTTACACCATCAATACATTAAGGTATTGACACTTGAAATAATTTCCGATAAGGCTGAGACAAGACAAAATCAGACCCAGGGATCTGAGTCTACAGCTCTCATTAAATCAAAAGCAGGATTGTTGTTGACATTTATGCTAAGTAATGACTCAGATCTTAAAAATCGATGACGTTGACCTACATTTGTGATTTCTTTTTTTTTAATATACCCGACTGTATTTAGAGTTCTATGCATGGGTCCAAGAATAAGAGCCAGCCATTGCATTTCCTATAGTTGATTTGCTGGAGTGTTTTTGTAATCCAGTAGATAAAATGCCAGGGTGTGAGGCAGAAAAACAGGCTTTAGGAAAAAAGTATGAGACAAAGCTGAAATGAACTTCCTAGCAGGAGGAGAAAGGGGTTTTTCCTGTTCCTCAGCACCACAGCCCACCAGCTGAGCTGGGACAGCCGCACTACAAACAGCCACCTCAGATATTTGGTTGAGCCACAGGGCGACAGAAGGTCTCCTGACTTCCTTGGAAGGCTGTAGCTCTAAAATTTGTTCTCTGACTTTCTGGGTGAACTGTGGATGTCAGACAGATGCTCAGAATTAAGAAGACAACACAGATCCTGCAAGAGGTATTAATCTTTTTCTCTGAGAGAGGAAAGTATTCTAGAACAAAACTCCCATCCTTTGTGGCACACTTGCACTCTGAATTTCTGAAGAAAGGATTTCTCCCTTTGCCTGAGTGCCTAGTCATTAGAAACACACTGACAAGTAGTCTTTTTTTTTGTAGAACCATATGCACCAATCTAGGTAACATTAGGGTAACATGGTGGAAATTTTCACTTCCTCATGCCCAAACAGCATCTTTCACTTGCTCTCCAAGGTAAATTGATGCCAAAAAAAAAAAAAAAAGAAGAAGAAGAACAAGAACCAAAAGAATCCGGGAACACAATTCTTAATGCACTGCCAGAGCTTCCACTTAGACAAGAGCAGTTGGGTCTATTACAGCACGTGATGAAATCCATTTCTCTTCACTTGACAAAATGGGACCTGATCATAGGATTTAATTTCTTGTTTCTCTTTCTTGAAGAAGTTGTGTCCTAAAAAATGGTCTCTGAGCTTGACAACATTAATAATATTAATTCTGCTTGACAGTATTTTCAGACTTTTGCAAAGATCCCTCAACCAGAGCTGAGCTGTAAAAAAAATCCTATTTTCTCCTAAATGCAGCAGAATGTGATGTGTTACCATGTTCACCAACTGCAGACATGATTTTTCAACAGCTACAGGGATTGATGTAATACAGCTGTAACCATGAAGCTTCTGGAAAGCACAATGGGACCTCTGGGACAACACAAGCCTCCCTGACACTTCGAGACAGGGGTTCTCTGTCCAGATTTTTCTCTTAGGACTAAAACCACCACATCAGGCAGAAAGGAATCTGTGAAGAGCTTCCAAGTCTGAAAGATTCCAATGTAGCATTTTACTTTCCCCAAAATATCAGAGCTAGTCTGAAGAGACTGTTATGCAAACCCTTCACTAACACACCTGCACAAAGCAGAAGAACATCCACCAGAGCCAATTTAGGAAACACCCTGGCACAGGGCATGTGACTCCCAGCACCAGTGGGAATGTGGCACGTTTGGCTCTGTTGGGTTGTACACTCACCGTGGACCACATGAATGGCTCCGAGTTTGCTGCTGTGGAAGCACAACTGGCATCTCTGAAGCTTCTGCTGAACTCCGTACCAAGGAAGGGGGCAGCCCCTTTTCCTGACAAACCCCCCGTTGTCATGGGGCTGCTGGGGTGTTGTGCAGGCTGCTGGCAGCCCCTGGGTCTCTGCGTGTGTATGAGCCAGTCTAGCAGGAGTAGGGCTGGGAGGAGGAGGAAAGGGCAAAGCTTTTGCTGAAAGTCCTGTGAAACTCGTGAGGAGTTAAACGTTAGATGTGGGTATTCATAGGGCTTGGCCTCCAAAGATGCTGAAATAAAAATCTAGAGGCCTGTGAACAAACAAAAGCCTAGTTCTTCAATTATTTTGGGCACCTAATTCCTATCCATATTGGCAGACACTTGAAGGATGTAGGACAGCAGCTCAGATTTAATTAGACCAGTGACCACCACAGCCCTATTGCTTCCACCTCCTGCTTGACTCTGCCTTGAAGCCAGACATTAAGGAATGCTTGACATTGGCAGTGAAGAGGGCATAACTGAAAAGTCCAAGTAAATTAGCCATGGTCTTGATGGAAACTGGGTGGCAGAGTAATGAAAGGATATCACTTTATTGCTAGAGACATGGTTCAATGCCTAAACTTCAGTATGTACTTCATTTCAGAAGTCATAAGCAGTCGTAACAGAAGAACTAAACCTTTTCAAAACATTTCACTGATAATAATGTCACTGTCTGGTTCCTTGCCACAACCAGAATAGTAGTATGATAGATTGTTAATACAAAATGAAGTTAAAACAGTGATTAAAAACAAATCTCTATATAGCAATGCACATTTGGTTATTAATCTTGCTCAGACAACATTTTGGCTAGGAGGCAGTTAAACTTTTGTATTTTGAATTTGATCTTGTCTTGTCATGAAATGAATTTGAAAATTCTGTAGGTGGTATCTATTAAAAACCTCCAGTCTGAAGCATATGATTAGCATAGGACAAATGTTCTACATTGATATGCATGGAAGATTTTCCTTAAAAGATTTTCGTTAAATCAGAACACTGTAACAAGCACACATTCTCTATCCACCCGTTGGGAAGCAGGTCCTGTGGTCAGGTAGAGCACTCAGGGCTATTTCACAGGAAAATGGTTAATGTGCATCACAACAAACTGTCACGCTTTAGGAAAAAGCAGTTCTGCCATGGTGTGTTCTGAATTACAGGCAGGCCTCAAATGGTCTCCAGATGCCAGCTCACCAGTTCAGATACCCCATCTGTCCGAATGCCTATTGCTTTTCTTCAGAAATTTGGGTACATTAAAAAAAGTAATTTTTTTTGTTGCCTCTCTTCTCCCTCTCACCCTCCTCCTCCAACATCACCTCCTTTGGGATGTTAAGCCTCCAAATGGCTTTGGGGGCAGCTTTTGCAAAGGAGTCCCATTTTGGGTGCTGTTGTGACTCACCACAGAAAAAAAATAGTCTTTTCTCCTCCTCACACCGTAGTGTGCATTCTTAATTTTGCAATACAAAATCCCTGATCCACATATAATGTCCATCCCTAATGTAACTCTTTGGAAGTTAATGAAATGAACTCAAGAACTGGTTTGTCTGTTGATTTTGATACCAGAAAAGTGCCTCATCCAGCAAGAAAGCAGAAACTTAACACAAACTTCAGTGTGTTAGGCAGCCTCGTCACCACATCTCTGTATTTGCTTTTGAATAGGTTTATTATCCATATCCGTTACTTCTAAATCTGGATATTGCATTTGTTACGCAAAAAAGAGAATTAGTTTTACTGCTTGAGACAGGGAGTGCTGAGACAGCTGAGTTCCAGCATATGTTAATAGTCCAACTGTCCTCATTTGAAGAGATATTCAGACCTCTAATAAAAACTTTGTTTTTAAGGGTTTCCTCTCCCAAAGTACACGTAACTACCATGTACCATTGCCATCTAGTGGAAAGGTAAGTAAGGACACAGGTTTTCTTCACTTAAATAGCTATCCATGATGATCACTGAGGATTATTTTAGCTAATTTGGAAAACCTCTAGAAAGTGTACTGCTGGAGCCCACACATCTCTCAATGCCTGCCACGCTCCCAGGGAAATTAATACCTTCCCATTTTTCTTATCTTTTGTTGTGATAAAGAGAAGCGTTTGATTGCTGTTAGCAATCTACTGAAAAGAGAGGGTTTTTTTCTGAAATAGAGGAAATTTAGCTTGTTTTCTTATCTTTGATTAAAAGTAACATTAAATAACTTAACAGAAATACAGCATGTTAGTGGATACCCAGGGTCAATGAGGATGTATTTCAGAGACAACTGCTGTGAAAAGGGAGGTGGTGGAACAGCAGAAATAGAAATAACACTGCAGTAATGCAGTTTCTCCTTGGCTTGTCTAAAAGAATGAAATTAATGCCACTTTTTGCCATTAAAAGCGTACGGAAGTTTTGGGAAGGCTGGCAGATTAGGCAGTAAATTGAGGAGCTTCTATACAAAAACTCTAGTCAGGCTAGAAGACTTATTCCTTGTAGCCATTTGTTTAATGAGTTTACATCTGCTGTAACATTCAAAGAAGTCAGCAGAGCTCAAGTGTTTGACAGCTGCTCTTAAAAAACCCAAGGAGGGTGCACTTTGCTCATCTTCCTCACAGCCTTTAGATAAGGATGAGAAATGCTACAGAGATCCACTGGAAAGCCTCAAAGGCAAAATACACAATATCTAGTTTTACTAGATTCTTATCGTTTACAGTTCACCCTAAAACTCCCACACATTTGTTTCTTAATGTCCCTCATGCTCCGTTAAACCTCACTACAGCAATGTTCCCATAGGAATGTGGCCACTTGCCAGACTCTCTCATGAACATTTCATTAATCTTCTTGGCTCTCATACAAACTACAAAACATTATTTGTTAGCAATTTAACTGTTTTGCTCCCAAATGTGCCAGAAATGTGATCTTTGCTATGCTTTCATTCAAGAATACACGAGGATAATTATAGAGTAAATGAAAAGAGTTTTTTTACATTTAGCAAGACACAGTGCCAAGAAAGGTAAACTGATTATATCTTGTTTCTGGAATTAATTCTCATGCTATCCTAGATGCCAAATCACTCTCAAACATTAAGATCTAACTGAAACTTAGCAAAGCACATATTTAGATACAGTTTTATTTCATTACATTACACAAATATCTCTGACTTTTTTGAATAATTCAGACCATACCATGTAATCTACTTACTTCAGAGGATAACAGAAAATATGATTTCTGTTTTCTGGAAGTCTGAATGTCTCAACACCCATGCCCAGTGGTGTCGAGAAAACACAATTGCTGGCTTTGCAGTAAGGAGGAAGAGTCTTGGAAAGCCTGCAAAGCTTTCAAAGCACACATGACTTGCTAAAGAGAAGGAAAGCGATTTAAAGGAGCTTCATCTTCTGCAGAGCAGGAGAATTAATTCCAGACATACAAATATACAACTTTTATTTCATAAAATGGGAAGCTTCAGAGTAGGATCAGTGAATAAAGCTGTCTTCAGGTGCATATGACACTGTTAGTAAAGAAGCAGGTTTTATCACTTAATTTCATCTGGGCTTAAAACCCAACAGTATCACAGACGGAAATGCAACTCAACTTCAAGTGAGAAGTGTAACATCTTCATTTCCTAAATTCCACAACCTTCATATGTGTAAACTCCATAGGGTTTGGTTTTTGTTGGGTTTTTTTAAACTAACCTATAAGAAATTCAGTTAATGCCTCAAATCCCGTGTTCACTTTGTAACAATGGGACGGTTTTAAACAATATGTGTCCATGGCACTGAATGCACAGAAATGTGCATCAGCAATGGAGGGGTGAAGAGTAAAGAGTGAATTGAGACTACAGCCACTTAAATGGACAGGAACAGAGAATTAAAGGGATGGGGATGAACAATAGCACTTTTATAGGTCTTTCTGTTTTCTCTTCTGGCTTCTGTAAGTGCACACAAGAAACCAAAACATTTGGGAGGTATCCAAACACAGGCTCTTTTGAGGTTTTCCCAGCACATTTCTGATTTAATATCGTTCTGCAATGTAATGGGCAGAGACATGGAGCCACACTCTTCGTGGTGTGCAGGCACTAAACTTCCCTCTGTGTGAGCAGACACGTATTTGACCAGCCCTGAATGAAGCAACGGCCACAGCCTGTTCGCCGGGTCAGAATTTGGATCTTTTTCTTAAAACAATCCTTAGGAGAAAAGAAGAAAGTATTGCAAATTATGTTGCAGGATGTGCTGGGTTGTGGCAAGAAGGGATTGATACAGTTCTTTCAGTCCTACCTTTTAAAATTATAGCAGGGGGATGAGTGAGAGATTGTCTTGAGTGCGTGCATAGAACATGAGAGGCTGATGATAGAAGTAAGAAGCTCTATCAGTTGTTACATGCAGCCAGATAAAGAAACCATTCAAAGCCCTTAATGTGGCCTGGAGAAAAGAAACAGGAATGGCACAGCGTTTAAGAACAGTTTGGAAAGAACAGGGGTTTGGTGAAACAATGGCATGATCAGCTGCATGATTTTGATTGTTTGGATGTTGGGTTAAGCAGCTGCCTTAACCAGGGACAAGGGACAGACAGAAAATGAGGTAGGTGGTAAAGTACCAACAGATGAAGGGGGCTTGGGGAGCTGGGAAGTTTTGAAGGGTTACAGCAGTTAGGAAAAATTTGGTACAAAGGCTCATACAAGATCTCAGGAGAGTCAATCAAGCAGGAAATAAGCAGTGGCACTGAGGAAATGACCTGCTGCTCTTAGATGGTGACGGGAGAGCTGCTGCAGCTCTTTTAGCCCTGGACTAAGAGCACTCACCTGCAGCACTGAGAGGGTTAAAAGCAGAGCCAAGTCCACAAGACCTCCGTCCATATGCACAAGCCCAGGGATAAGCACATATGTAACTTGGCACTTGGAATGAGCACTCCCAGTTTAGCTTCCAACCGGTGGCAAAGCCCAGCCAGAGCACTGAGATGCCAAATACAAATTTAGGCAAAGCTATGCTGCTGTACGCTCCTGAAAGCTGTAGGACCAGCAGTCAATAGAGTATAACTGACCTAATTTCTTATTTTTATTTCATAACTAAAAACAACTCCAGGGAACCCTGAGCACAGAGTCTTGCTCAACCCACACCATAATTGGACTGGCTGATTGAACTAGCTGGTTGGCTAAAATTGTATTCTGATTAAATTGTAAGACCTTTTCTCCAAATGGCAAAGCTCTCTTCCCTGTAATTCCTGAGAGACCTATCTGGGAATTACAATCTAAAGAAGAAGTGCACAGTGTCAGGCAGCCTCTGTTGTTCCCCTCAACAAGTTATAAATAAATATAGAATACTTACAGTGCTCAGTACTAGAGAAAGCCAAGATCAAGGCCAAGTGTCACACTCCTCCCTGAAAATAATTGCAGCATGCAATATAATCCTACATGCTCTAGCAATATGTAGTCTAAATAGAAATGAACAGCATAGAACTGGATTGTGGGTGGTGGAATTGTACCAGATCTTGGGAATTTTATGTTAATTAAGAAATGCTGATTAATAGAGAATGGTAGTTTTAATAAGCCGGTAATAAAAGAGAAATTGTGTTTAAATAACAGGCGTGCCTTGATTCCTTGGAACAAATCTTCTGATTTTTAATTGGGGGAATTCACCTAGTGGAAAATTTTGTCTGACTTAAGACAGCAGTTTTCTGTTGGTGTTCCTGTGGTTTCATTCCCCATCCCAGAGGTCTGCCTGGGTAACTGAGCCATTGGGAAAGAAGGCTTAGAAGCAGCAGAAATTAACGGTCTTGACACCAAAATTACTGGGTGAGGTTGTGTCACACTAGAGGAGAGAACAGAGGATCACAAGCCTCCTGGGGTTAAAGTGTTGAAGACCCAGCAGCACAAGATAGTTCAGCTTCAATTCCTGGAAGTGCCCAGAAGGCAAATTACAGGCTTGCTAGGAAATATTTTAATAAAGGTGCTGGGACTGCTGTGCCCAGCAAGATCCATCCTCTTTCTCACATCAGGGTACAAATGCTTCTTCCTCCTTCTAGTAGCACAACCTCACACAACTTCCTTAAGTACAGAGCAAAGGAGAGCCCTGGATCTTTTCCATTACTGAGCATGCATGGTGACGGGAACATCCTGAGGTTTGATGCAGATTTCCTTGTGCAAATATCCCCAAAGGAGGGAGAGCTGACTCAGAGTAACTTGCCCATTAGTGTAAAATCATCCTCTGCACCCTGGTGCAGACCTACAATGCTTTCTAGATTATATAAAGGAGCCCTGTCCAATAAAGGGACATTATTGTAAGCACAAAAAAGGAATCTAGACAGGTTTGGTAATCCAACCTAAATCAATGCTGGCATAAAAATTCCACAGTAGCAAAAGAAAAATGAAAAGCAAGGTCTAGTTATCAGCAATGGAATTTCAGAAGCTAATGCTCAAAACTTCCAGCTGAGGAATACACGTGTCCCTGAAAAGCAGCATAACTGTTCACAGGATCAGTAGATAAATCCATGCCCTAAATCTGCCTCCTACCACCTGGGTAACTTTCTACAGTGATTGGGAAGAGCAGATTGTAACAATTCACTGCCACACTGCCCTTTCTTGCATGGGAGGAGAGTGTCCTCCAAGCCAGAAAAATCTCTGGGTCTGGACATGGAGCTCTGGCTAAATGAAGCCGAGTCTGCTACGTGCCTTTAATTTCCTTGCTTTGATGAAAGTGTTGATGTCACCACTTAGGCAATGAGAAGGTGAGTTAGGGCTTTATCAGGACTAACTGGCAGCAGGCAGAGCTGAAGGCAGATCTCCATTAAGTGCTCTAAGCCACTGGAATTAAACTGTGGGACTGCAGAGTCTGGGAAGTAGTGGTCCACATGCAAGTTTTCATTTCAGAGCCCCTCAAACTAAGCCTCTCTTAAAACCTGACCTTTTCCCTCCAGCTCTCTTCTTCATGCTACAGGTAACCTGGAACCTGCCAAAGCAGAAACCTCACTTATTAGTCACCAGACAGCTGGTGGCACACAGAGCATACTCCTGATTAATTTATCAGTCTGGCTTAGTTTATGTCCAGCTGGCCCACCCTCCTTGTGTTATATGAGCATGCTGCAAACTATAAAGTGATCACAGAAAGATACATTTCTCTCTCTTCCCCTCAGCCTCTCTGCTTTTATTCTGTGCTTGTTTCTTCAGAGACTGTGGTGGGGTGGGATAGCTCCACCAATATCTGAATGCCTGCTTCTCATTTGCCTTAAGTATCCCTAAAGTGCCATGAAGAAAGTTGAGTGATAAGTAAGATTCATGCTTTGATTTCTGTCAGGATTACAGACAGGTGGTTTTGTTTCCTTGTTTTTCTTTTGATTCTTTTAAAATTGTGTAAATATAATTATTATTGCTTCTGTTTTGACAGTACTCTAAACTCAGTGGCTCAGATTACCCTCCCTTTATACTTGAGGAGTTTATTTGATTTTAGTATTGCTTTATAAAGAGAAGGCACAATGACCCAATTAGAAATACTGATATGGATACTGACCAAATCATTCTGTACATTTTATCTTAAAAAAGAAAGAAAGAAAATAAAAGTTCTCAGGCAGCAAAACTATGAAAATCACAATGGGAAATGCCACCTTAAGACTATAATTCCATTGAAATTCTAACCACCACAAACTTGTTTTCCATTTACCTGAATCAAGACTGGGAATATTTTCCCAATGTATTAGAATTGTGAATTTCTTTTTCTCTTGTTCTTCCAGTTTGCAAGGCAATCAAACCAACCAGATTAATTACAATACTTTAACAGTCTGTCGAATAAAGCAGTTCTGTCACTTACCTTTTAGGCTAGTGCATTCATAGGAATCTTTTTTTTTTTGTAGCATTATCTCATAAAAATACACATGTAAGTTTAGAAAAAACCATAAAAATGTGTTGTACACTTCAGCTAATCTAGTATCTTTCATTTCTAAGGAGGATTTGGGTGGAGGCCAAGTTAATTAAAACCAGAATAGAAATGTGTTCTATTCACATGAGTCATATACCTCTGACTCACAATAGAGTCTGTGCAGCTAATGGGTTAATTTGTCCTGATAACAGCAAAAAATGAAGCTGGAGGTTATGACTGTTTGGAGTGAGTGCTGGTTTCAGACAGTACATGTACAAGGTTTTTATGCAATTGAGAATACAGACCTGCTCTTATGATGTCCTTTCTGTCTATTCAAGTGCTGTAACAAACAGTTCAGCAAGATCTAGAGGTACAGAAGGCTTAGAAATCCAGGACTGATGCCTTCAAACCTCTATTATTGTAACAATATGCACATAGAAGCGTTTCAGCTACTGTCATATAGAAGAAAGTCTAAGTCACATGCAAGCAGCTTGTAATGCTGGCAATACTCCCCCAAGCTGATGGGCCTGCAGCACTTCCTTGTGAAGAATTCCTCCTCCAGCCACCCAGGAAAACCACACACTCACTTACCTCAGTGGCCCAGTGCTGAGCACCTACATCTCTACCACAGAAACATGGAAATCTTTTAAGCTAACAGCCTTCTTACTTCCTCTGGTCCCTTTGCCCCTGGGGACTGGTACCCACACCAGCCCCACTGGTCATATTTTAGCTCCTTGTTTTTCCACCACAACTTAGAGGCAGAAAGGTACAGAAAGCAGAGCTCGGTTCCTAATCCACACCTGTCGTTCCTATCATGAGATCAAGAAGTTCACAGCTTTTCTCCTCCTGCATTCCTGCAGGACAGTGAGCCTTTCAAGACAAGGACTGTGTCATAGGATCATCATTCATGTACTCAGTCTATCATTATATATATATATATTTTCTATACAAGCAGGAAACAGTCTGTGCAGTCTGCCACACCATGGCAGTGTCAGAAGAAGAAGATGCGTTTTCCCTCCCCAGCCCATGTCAGGAATACAGCCCAAGGCAGATTTTCTGCTCTTTCACCCAGAATGTAGGCACCAAGGTTGCACCAGCTCCCCCTGAAGTCATCTAAATTCATCCATGATTTTCAGCTGGAAAGTCCCTGGCATGGTCTGCTTGCATGTGTTCAAAGCTGACCAGTCTCAATGGGACTGAGTAGTTCTGGTTTTAATCTGGCTGAGATCCAAAAATCAGACACAGCACTCAGTCCGGTACTTGTGCCCAGAGAAGCTCCCAAGAAACCTCAACTGGGTTTACAAATAAAGTGCAGTTGTGTTTGCCATTTTCCTAAAACACAGCTTGGAGATGACAGGATGCTCACCTTCCCACCAGTGCTCACCTAATGGCCAGAGAACAGGTAGGAAGCAGGGGAGGAAACTGTTACTTGCTCTGCCTGAGGAAATGAAAACCTAACTCAGGCTGCAGGCTGTGTGGGGTACGAATCCCTTTTCGTGGGGCTGTTTTGACAGCAGAGTCCTGGCAGAGAGGAGGGAAAGTAAAAGCTCAGCAGGAACTTTGCACTGAAACAGAGGTAAATAATGTTAGTCTGTTTTCTCTTCAAAATGTGTTTGGGAATTTTAACACCTTTTGATTGACTGAAATATAAAAGCAGGCCTTACAGGAGGCCCAGAAGACATGTTCTTCCCCCAAATCCTTTTCCACCTTTTCAACAGCTTAATGCTCCCTCTTTTGCTCCCTTTCTGTTTCAGTGAATGTGGAATTACTCTACACACTGAGTTGCAACTTCAGCTTAGGTGTCCCCCTCCAATACTAAAAACACTGTTTCACCTTCATTTCATACTGCAAGTTTCTAAAAAGGAGGAGGAATAACTCCCATGGCTGCAGAAGGGTATTAAATCCCGAACTTTTACTTTCTGTGTGAACAGAGATGAAAAGATTGAGGTAGGCAGGCCGTGACCTTTGTGTTGTACTGCAATGTTTGAAGAGGAGCAAGTCTACTTGCTCTTCAGGACAAAATCCATGAAATTCAGGACAAAAGCTCCGAGTGCATATGGTGGGGGTTAAGAACGTGGATCCTAAGCAGACAGAATTCCTTCTATCCAGCCCTGAGTAACAGACTGGGATTGAAGACTGGCATTAAAACTCACCCTGTCTTTAGTGTTCCCTGTTGATTAGGCAGCTCTGCTTGGTGGTTTCAGCTTTACAAGCAGACCTAAAGATCAAACACCTGCTTCTGGATTCAGTCCAGTAATTCAGAGCTATAAATGTCGATCTGGAGCACTTTAGATGCCTATATTTTGGACTGGTTCCAAGCTCTGCATTGAAGCTACTGCATTAAAGGGTCACAACAAAAACAAGTTTATAAAAAAGTAGATCTCAAAATCTTCCTACATGCCGTTATTTCCTGAAATGGACAATATAATTTCAACCATTTTAAACTTTCACTAACATTTTGTTAGATTTAAAATTAACAAAACAGCTCTGCAGAGAACTGCATTATATCCAGCTGCAATATCACCACTGAAGTGCTCAGCACAGCCATGTTAAAAGTAAAGGTATCCTTTGCTACTCTGAGTCAAAGACAGCATTTTCCTGACCTGCTGCTGTTCATCATTTCAAACATATGTTTACATGATTGCTTTTGCCAACCCACTTTCAGCTGTCACCAGCCCACACAGAACATAATAATAAACACCTTGCACACCCACAAAGGGGTTACTGGAAAAGGGCTGGATGCACCGAGAGGTCTGGAAGTTTCGAGAACACAAAACACACATCTTCCCTAATTTTTGTCAGACAACTCATACTTTGACCCAACAACAACATGCAGTGTTGATTTTCAGGTGCAAATTTTATTGTGGATCATAACAAAAAGTTTCAGAAAAAGCACAGGAAAAAAAATCAGCAAGAGTGTGTCTTTTACTTACAGAGTACATATATTCTGTGAAAGCTACTAACTCTGCAGTTGAAGGCAATGCAGCTTAATTTAAACTAGTAATTATTTTCGGATGCATGTTTAGCAAATTTTGAAAACGTTCTTTTTTCTCAGTTAGTTTGACATTGAAATTGAGGACCAAATGTTTCAAAGACTCTAGCATCGTTGCAGAGTGCATGGTGTTAAACTGTTAGAAAAGAAAATCTCATTATTGCAGAAAGAAATAGTCGCACAAAATATTTTCAAAATACATAAATTTAGCCCTTGTAAATGTTGAATGACTCAAAACCTCTTTGGAAAATCTGTGGATGCTGAGGTATGCCTAATTTTAAAATTTTGGTGATGCTGTCTCAATTTTTCATGTGACAAATCAAAATAAAATATCTTAATGCAAACCAATCATAACTTTACAAAGGATTTCTTCAGTCTGTAATTGTACTTTGACTGTAAAGAGAAAGCCCACACTAATTCTTACAGTAAAATGACAAAAGTCTACTAGGTAACAGTGTAAAAGTCTTGCAAGAGGTTTTCAAGGCACTGTTTTCTCTTTGGATGCTTGGTCATTCATGAAGGTTGTTTTGAGAGGAAGACAAGAATAACAAAAACTAGACCTAAAGCTGGTATCTAGTATATTAAATATCATATATATCTTTCTCTAATGAAATAAACTTCTAAAGGCCATTCTGCTTTACAACACTGTGGCTTGCAGTAAGGTGTCTGCTAAATTAATCTGAAACATGAATTTAAAACTGTACTGCCAGAAAAAAAAAGTAGGAACAAAAGTCAACCAAGTAGCATTTACCTCAATCATCATGGTCTGCTTGAATGCAACCATTCCCAAGCACTGCAACCCTCTGTAGAACAGAGGCTCTGTTGATTTCCTGCCACTGGTTCACATGGAGATGTGCCAGTGGGCAACTTGGTCCACAGTTCATTGAAGTGGATTAGGACCTTATCCAGCTCCTGCTGGTCCACTTGAATTCCTGAGCTGTGTAGCTGCAAGGGCTGCTACCCTCTGTAACATGGAGATACTCCTGACTAGGAAATGCAAAGAACTGGATATTCTGTAGTCAGCTCATTTAATAGGAAACTTTGTTCATCTGTACTACATCAGAAATACAGAGCAATGCAATTCTGGGCTTTACGAGTGTGTCTTGGGTAAAATTATGCACAGGTTTCTTTTTATAGGGCCTGTTCTTTATGGCAAATAACAGCCAGTCAGCTGAGAAAGAAATCTGAAAGCAGCTGACCTCAAGATATTACAATTTTAGGTAATTATTTTGATAACACCTTATAGACACGCTATGAAAATCTGTAGCTCCTCTTTAAAAAAAAAAAAAAAAACAAAAAACAAACTCAAACAATGTTTTGTGTGGTTGAAAGAGCACACCAGGATCCATCAACAGGGCAAGGATGCCCATCTCCAGCCACAAAAGAAACCTAGATACCATATTGCTGGATGCAATGGATGAATTAGAAGTCACAGAAAATGGTTCTTTTGGAGATTTCATAATGCCCCAGCAGCAGAAATGTTTACTGCTTGTTTGCCACTCAAGGCAGGCCAAGAATTGGCCAGGTTTTGGTAGGCTCAGCTACCTGTGGGCCCTCATGTGACACAGCACAGCAGACAGGCACGTTGGTCTGGTGGATGGGATCTGAACACCACCACGAGGTGTTCAGGCAGTGCCTTGGATTTACCCCACCTGGCTGTAGGATCCAGCCGAAGTGCTGAGATAGCAGCCTTAAGACCATAGGCTCTCTCTGGGACCACTAGAGAAACTGGCCTCTCCAGGTGGCTGCTCATGTCTGACATGAGCTAAATCAATCAATTTGGATCCACTTAACCATTTAAAGTAATTATAAATAAACCTGGGATTCACTAAAATTAAAAAAACTTCTATCTTGATATAAAGAGTGAGGAAAATTCTGTTTTCAGCAGTACATCAGGGTGCACTGCTGTGTATCAAGAATAAAAGCAATGTAGGTGGCAGGATTTGGCCCAGATAACTTTTCCCTTCCCTGAAGGAAAGGGCTGGCCTACACCAACTGCTGAAAAGCGAACTGTCTACAGTAGTATTCTATATTTCTATAATATTCTGAATCAAAGCAATAAATATTAGATATAATCTCTATATTAGATTTCATATTTATCTGATAGGTATTTAAATCTACACTGTCAAAAATATAAGCAGTGACCCACTCCTACATGGCAGCATGTACTATTTGTGTGTAAGTGTTAAAACTATCACGTGGATCTATATTTACATAGGACACTGTTGTTTATATAGCAGGTTTCAATTTACATAAATTCTTACTATAGGATAGATAATTGTGTAAAGGTTGGATATTGTTTAAACATTTCTACGGTTCTGCATAATTGCATTTCAGCATGAGGATTTAATCATTCTGTCTCAGTTTATGTTTTTTAAGGATGGAAATGGAGCCTGACACATAAATCTCCAATAATGTTATATCAATATAGCACAAGAAATACTTATTTTCAAGTCCAGGCACAGAAAACAGTTTCACTGTTCACTTTACATATATAAATCTCCTCTTTAAAGAAAGTGCACTCCTGAAAACAAAGGCAATCAAAATCTTTCGGCACCGTTGAAATGTAAAAGTGTTTCAGCTGAGCATGGTCTGCAGAAAAAACATCATACATTTTTTAATTAGCTATGACAATTACTAATAGGTGTGCAAATGAAAAACTTGCATGTTAAACATTAAAATAAGCTGAAATTGCTGCTGGTATATACATGAGAAGTTCTGTCTCAGTTTGCTCAAAAAATGTTTGGTTAATTCCTATTGTTTAGCTTCTCAGATATTAAAGACATAATAAAAATGTTCATTTTCACTGAGGTCAAAATGTCCAGTTATTTCTCCCTGTAAAAGGCAAATAACTGTTTTCTGTACCTCTAATTTCAGAAACTCAGTTAAAAATACAGAGGTAAGAAAATATTCTAATAAAGATCTTTAGAGTGCTTATAACGATCAGATAATTTCTGAGCTCAGAGAACATTCAGGTATTGTCCTTTGAATAGAATACTGACTTTCCCTTTAAAAAATTCATATTATTTCTCAGAAAATTAATTTTGTAACCCCCTAGCAGAAGTCAGTATCACCTTACTACTAAACATCAGCTGGCGTTTACCAAAGACAAAGCAATTGCTGGAGTTCCCTCTGTGCTAATGTTGTACTGGAAAGCTCTACTTAAAAGAAAAAAAAGAGCCCTGGAAAATTGAAAAATATGTAATGCTTTACATCATAAGTAACATCCAGCTGTTACTGACTGTTCTTGCCAGCACTGCCTTTCTCCTGATGAAAGACTGAGGAACTGACAGATCGTTTTTCCTTTCACCTGAGCCAGTTCTGCCATAATTGGATGGCTGTTAACAAGTCTCCCTCCTGCACTAAGCAGTCCAAAGATTTCTGAAGGTTATCTAGGAATTTCTGCCTAAGGATTTTTTTTTCCTGACTGTGTAACCCAGGATCCCAAGAATTTGTGGTTGCAATGGAACGCTTTGTTTCAGAAGTGATCCAGGCAGTCCCTACCAGCTTCTTCCGAAAGCATAACTGGTGCTTGGTACCAGTCTAAGGGAAGAATTAACTCCCATTTCCCTTTAGTGTCTTTGCTAAAGCTAAAACCAAACAGGTAACAGCTTATAATTGGTGGTAATTAAATAAAAAAAAATCTTTGTAGCCATGTAAAATCACCAAAGAACTTTACACTGTAACGGAATCTTTGCAGATAGGAGTAGTTTTGACCATTTCTAGAAAACTAATCTTATTTTTTCGTCTCGAAGATTGTGCAGCAAAATACAGTCATCATAAAATCAACCAAAGGGACAGTTCTATTTAGCAACCAATCTAAACTTGCAATCTGATAATCCTGTGATTAAGCTGCCCAAATAAAAACAAGCCATTCTTCTACTTTCTAATATTATGCAATAATACAAATATTATAGAAAAACTATATTATACAGGTGTGTCATCCTGAAAAGCATTCTTTGCAAAAAAGATCTCTGCCTTGAACAAAAACAAGTGACAAGCTGCAAAGTGTACTTCTGTGGAATGCTCAATAGCATATACTGAAAGCAAAGTATCACATTATAATAAGTCTGAAGGAATGAGTAGCCACTTCAGTTTGTACCCAGAAAATTAAAGCCTAATAATAGCACTGGAACTATATATTCATCAGGTTAAGTTTCTTTTTTAGCTGTCATGTGAACAAATGTATTCAACTGTTTCTCCCTAGGCATAGTCCTCACAATTAGAATCGAACTGTCTTATGGATAGAAAACATTCTTCCTCTTCCCAGATTAAAAAAAGATACATGTAAAAAATATTAAAGTACTCAGTACAGAATATTCCTATGATTGGCTCCAAAGGCTGATTTGAATTAAACTTACTAAATTTTTTTTTATTGTTGCTTCACCTATTAAAAACAGTGTGAAGACAACCGAGACATGAATTCTCCCAGAATATACCCGAATACCTTCCTCCAAGCCATTTTTTCTTTATAAGTTATATTAGTTTTAAATCTATTATGAAAATAGTAGTGCCAGAATAATCAATTAAAAATTCTTCAGGTCAATGGTTTAGCTCCTTTTAGGATAGAGATGCAGAGAAATACCGAGGAATGATACGCTAGTTATGATGCTTTCTTTGTTACCACTCCTTTGTGACCCAAATCAATTCTTCACTCCACGTTCCTGTATTTGGAAAACAAATTGTACAGTACTCTCAGTGTAGACTTCAAGTCACAATTTACAATATCTAGAAAAAAGACAAGGGAAAACAAATTAGTAACTTCATTAGCTCCAAATGTTTTCCAGAAGTAGTACCTATTCTCTACTCCCTTCCCTTGCTCACATAAATGCCCATGAACATGAGATCACAAGAAAAGCAAAAAAGAGTAGAAATATCAATAAAACACAATTTTCAAACTGGCAACTCAAAACTTGCTGTTTTAACCACTTCTAGTTAGGGATACAAGTAGCTACTGCTTCTGATGTTGAAATGATACCAAGCTCAGATGCTCCTGAGTCAAAGTGTGCCCAGGATTATATATACTTGTATGACTTCATCTTCAGTCAGTTGTGTCTGAAGAGTAATTATTTTGAAAAAAAATCAAGTAGGAACCAATGGAACCTTCCTCTTATGTAAAAATTGTAGGGCTTGGCACATTCCGAGATGCAACATCCTTTACTAGACCTAATTTCAGCAAGACAGTTAGAGGCAAGTTCAGATTTTCCAGAGGATCTAAAGAAGCTTGGTATACAAGTGCTCCTTGAACAAACATCTGAAAATTCTTTGAGTTAGCTGACATTCATGGCTGAATCAGTCCTCAGAAACTCAACATCTAAAGTAAAGGATTTATATGAAACAAAAAGCTAATGAATACCTTCTGTTTCAAAGAGCAGTTCTTGAGAAAGTCAATATTATTTCACAAGAAATCTATAAAACAAACTGACAAGTACTACTGCAGCAGTCTACGCTAGTGCTTCAAGGAACAGTCAATCTCAAACAGGGACTCAGAATTGCCCTCAGAAAGAGCAGAGTGGAATTAGAATTGTCCTGTCTCTTTCTGTTGAATGCATTAGAACTGAATTCCTAACTTGGGTTCTTGGAATTGGCCAAAGCCTCCGAGTAAGCCCAGTAAATGATACATGTAATCATCAGAGTTTAGCCATTACATTTATCTACATTGATGTTTCTCATAGATTGTGAAGGGGTCACACTTCGAATAATTAATCCAATCAAACCTATGCATGGTGTCCTAAAGTATGCAAACTAAAGATATTGGCTACATGGCAAATTTACATCCATGGACAAAGACTGGAAACACTCAAGCCTAGATTTTATGCTGAGCCTATGCATGGTCATGAAACCACAGCCAGCATGGGTTTGTGGCTCTTTATAAATCAGATGAAAAATGCTTGGTAAAAAATGAAGAGGAAATGCCAAAAGCTGCAGGAAGGGTGCATTGCCCCCACAACATCCCACTGCAATCTGCAGTGCTGTTTGCATGTAACATCAGAAGTTTCCTCCTCCAGGCCAGCTGCAAGGTGCAGAACAACCTTTTTTCCAAATACAGAACTCTACTACTAAAGAGGTAACTTTGTTAGGTCTTTGCAAAGATGCAAAGAGACTCCACCACCACAACAGAATTCCACAGAAGGGCTCAAAGTAAAAGAAGCACGTTCCCAAAGAAAGATGGGTTTTTTCCATTGCTTCGCAGGTTTGACCAACACATGTAACATTTTACTGGTTGCAAGTTTCTAAAAAAACAACTTGAGTTTGGCTTTGATGTACACATTCCAAGGAGTAATCTGAAAAACTCAAACTGCAAATGAATTCATTATAGACTCAGCAGATTAATGCTCCAGCCATTTTTAAAGTAAAAGGTCACGGAAAGCTTTTTAAGACCTTTTCAATTATATTGCAAATAACCCAAATAAACTGTTGACCCCATAAAAGTCATTGGTTTTCATACTCATTTATTTAACTGCATTCTTTTTTTTCCACTAAATATGTTTTTCATATTCTAAAGCACTTTTCAGCATATTTTTTCCTCAAGAACCTCAAAGAAACAGTGTAGGAATTTAAAGAGTATTTAGTGTACACATTTAGGGTAAGATCCTTTTCAATACTCTTTTGCTCACTGGAAATTTTAAGTACGGGCATTGTGCCCAATGTAACAACACATAAAACAGATGTGTTTTTCCATTCACATTGGGCAGGAAGTTTCATATTAAGCATTTCAATAATTGCACAAGAAATGTCTTATATATGCTGAAATATCCTTATGGCTTGATTTATACTGGAAAAATTAGCTGTCCCCTAGAGCAATAAATACCTGAAAAATTAAATGCCATAAGAATTTTAAACCTCCACGGGGAGTAAGGGATCACAGATACTCTGTGTTTTACTTGGATCCCTCGATTTCACTGTTTCCCCCTTCTCACTTTGACTATTTCAAACATAAAGCTTTGTGATACACTCACCAGTGGTTTAGTTAAGCATGACTGTGGATAAGAGTTCAAGCAATCAAAAGAAATGGAAAAAATAGGCTGGGCAGGTCCAGATTTAATACACAGGCTTGATCCTGAGGTGTATTATTTTGTGTGTGTGCATGTCTCCGTGGCTGTTATAATCCAGAAGTTGGGAGGGATGGAAAAAGTCCTGAATGGGGCAAAACCTGATTCAGCAATGCTTGCCTGAATCTCCAGGGAGTTCTTACTGCTAGAAGCAACACTCTGACATTAGCTTATGTCAACTCCTCAGGGAGTGACAATCCAATATCGTGGCAGGAAAAGACTGTGAGCACCATATAATGTGAAATTGGTCTTGAAAGACACAGCCACGTTGATTATTATGGCAGGTAACCAGCAGGAGTCCAGATATCATTCCTGGTAGGAAGAGTGGAGCTGCACATCCAGCTCCTGCATGGTAAGAAGTGGTAACTTCTCATAGGAGGAGCTACAAGAAGTACCCATTAACCTGGTGAACCAAGGGCTGTGTCTCCAGCCCAAAAAGCTGGATTTAAACACTGTATGTATATGAACAAAGAGGACTGGAATCCTGATACTGCTAAAGTCACCAGCAAAACCTCATCGTCTCTGAAGCACATTCTACTTTCAGTCCCCAGCTCTGTATCTAATTTAAGTATGCATGATTAGGTCCTGCACTCAACGGCAGTTACGTGAACATTCGAAATTCTTCTTCCACAACATCTCCCTCTTTCGTGAAAATCTTGTAAATTACACTGGAACACTTGAGGTTTAGCGTGAAAATGTGAAACGGAGGAAAATGAAGCAATTGGAGCAATTTACATCTGCTAGTGACACCAATCACAACCATGTTCTCTTTCTTTCAGGGAATATTGGAGTATTACTGCATATGTTTGGCCAATGAAGAAAGGAAGCACTGCAACATTTGAAAAAGTGCATTTAAAATACAGAGTTCCTTGGGCACTACAATATGTACCTTGCCCTTTGCTGTCGGATTAATTTATAATCTTCATTTAGCCATACCATAACCTTGTAAGATCTGGACCCGACACAAATTTTTAAGGAGATACAAAAAAGGTGGAATAGGTACCTTCTGGTCTTGGCTTTGGTTTTTCCAATCCACCATCCTGCATGAGCTCAAATGCAAAGGATACATTGACAACCTAGCAATACAATGAAGGCAGTCACTATTGTGAACTCTGTATAGTACAAATAGTCAAGACAAGATGTATTTAAAGCTGGAGACCCAGATATTGAGAAAGAAAAAATAGTCAGGGCTCTGTGTATCTGGTCCATGGAATCCAGACAATCCATTGTTCTGCTGTTTCTGGGTGATGGTGGTTTTAGAAACATAAAGGTAATTGAAAGTTAACATGAACTAACATAACCCATAATAAAATTACTTACGAGTAAGAATAGTCCACCTCCTGCAAGCTCAAAAATTGGAACATGATGGCCCCCGAAGTGCTCTTGTCTCAAACAGACAGATTATTGCCTGGATAGCTACAGACACTGATGTAATGTTGGTCTTAAATTGACACATTGTACATGTATGCCTTTATGTTTCCAAAACCATTAAACCTTTCCAATGTTAAATTCTTGGATTTTGGACACACAAAAAATCAGTTCTGTCATCAATGCTTGTGTGTAATCCTATATACATTAATGAACAGTAGGCCTCGTTCAACGACAGCACCACACAATAGCTGCCAAAATCTGTTAACACTTGCTAACCACCCCATCATTAATACAATTTTCTGTTTTATTCCAGGTAAGTATTAATACTGATTTTTTTAAATACTTGGAAATGGTTACCAGTGCAGTCCTTTCTTGATTTCACCTATTAGCATCAAACTTACGTGGAAAAGTTTGTGTTATCCTTGTACAACTAGACACATTTATGTTTGTTTTTAACAGAAAAATGAAATCTAGTTACCTTTTGTTCAAAACTATCAGGAGTCAAGAAAAAGCTGTGCAGGGGAACAAAATAGCCTTCCAGGAGACCCATTAGCAGGACTAAGTACACTCCATCTGCAAACTGTGAAAAAAAAAAGTTTCTCAGTATATTTTCTGAGAAATATCTCATTGCTTTTCTTATTGAACAAGATATATATCGTCTAATGCAGAACTGCCAACAAACTACTAAAAAAATATTTTAAATTGCAATGAAAAAATGTCATCCCACTTCTTTGATTTTATTTATTCAGTTAGTTCTGTTTTGTCTAATTTTAAGTGTCTGTAATTACAGTGGAAGATATCAAATTGCTACAATATATGTTCATTTCTATCTGAAAAAATAGCAACATCCATAAGAATGACATGGATGTGTTGGAGCGAGTCCAGAGGAGAGTGATGATGATGCTCAGAGGGCTGGAGCACCTCTGCTGTGGAGACAGGCTGAGAGAGCTGGGGTTGTTCAGCCTGGAGAGGAGAAGGCTCCAGGGAGACCTTGTAGCACCTTC
The DNA here is from genome assembly GCA_013397055.1 of Pachycephala philippinensis. Taxonomy (NCBI): domain Eukaryota; kingdom Metazoa; phylum Chordata; class Aves; order Passeriformes; genus Pachycephala; species Pachycephala philippinensis. The sequence continues at coordinate 889,913 of VWZT01010170.1, forward strand.
CAGTACCCAAAGGGGCTACAAGGGAGATGGAGAGGGACTTCTTACGAGGGCCCGGAGTGACAGGACATGGGGGAATGGCCTTAAGCTGAAGGAGGGCAGGTTTAGATTGGATATTAGGAACAAATTCATTACTGTGAGAGCAGGGCACAGTGGAACAGCTTATGGATGCCCCATCCCTGGAAATGACTAAGGCTGGATGGGGCTCTGAGCAACCTGGTCTTGTGGAAGGTGTCCCTGCAGGAGGGGTGGAACTGGATGATCTTTAAGGTCCCTTCCAACCCTAACCATTCCCTGTTTCTGTGGTTTTGTCACATGCCTCTCACTCCTACCCCAGCAGCATCAGGTCTATTAGCAACCCATCACCTTCCTGAGGAAGGCAACTTTCTTTTAACTGATGGAAATACAACCTCTCATCTTAGGGAATACTGTTTCAGATAAATGCTCAAGGAGATTCTAGGTACATTTGAATAATACATTTTCCCCCAAAGTAAACAATGCAATAAGCAGAAATAGGGAATGCCCTTTCAAAAGCCTTTACACACAATTTCCATCCTAATCTTAATTTTACCTTTGAAAAACCTCTATCAGATTGGTAGATGTTTAAATGAAGCAGAGATTCTTAATAACATGAATCAAGACGTAAAATAAAACCTGACCTGAAGACACCTGGGGTTTTTTGATAGTGCAGATCCCATCCCTTCCTGCCTGACCCCATAATTTTCTTATGATAACTGCTGCAATTGTTCACATGGGGAGGTATTAATACAGCAGGATTAAGCTTTTCTTTTAGCTTCTTTTCAGCCAATTTAGCAGCTGAGAGCAAGAAAGAAGAGCATGTAGCACATTATTTCTGTGGTGCAATCAAGCCTGCAGCCCAGCTGTACAGCTGCCTATACACTTGAGTAGCTTTACTCTCGAGAATCCCTGAATTCTCCCTGAATAGAGCCATTGTAATCCCATGTGGCTGCGTGGCTGTGGAAAGGTAGGCAGGAAACAACTGCTCAGCCTGACGTTGGAGCAAACCAAGCGGACAGAATTCCTTCCTGACCAAAACAAGCAGGTTCTCCTTATAGCACTTGGCAGCACCCAGAAGGTAGCATTTGCTAATTAATTTTTAGGCTAATGAAAGTACAAAACTGTTTTAGATGCTTAATTGGTAGGGACTTCTTCATATAAACATATTTAAAAATGAAGGGTTTCCTGCTGAAATAACATCTTAGAGCTCATTCAATAATAATTCAATGAAATTTCTGGATAAAGCTGGGGGCACAGTGCATAACGTAGTGCAACTACTTCTCCCCTCTAAGAAAGGCTATAAAATTCTACCTGTGTGTCCAGTTCAGTCACCTCCAAATTCAGTTTATTCAGATGCTTGTTCACAAAGGTGATGAGAGTCTGAAACATGAAAACAGTGCAATGAAGGCTTATTCAACAGGGCAGCAGTTCAACACCAGCAGTATGAACTCCACTCAGAAGAGGATCTGCATGATTGAAGAGACTGCAACACAGTCTCCAATTTTAAAACTGAAATGTGACATTAAAAATTGTTTTAAAATTATTTTTTACAAGAATGAAGTACAGAAATAAAATGAATGTGATATATACAATAACATACACTGTTAAAACACAGAAAGCCCCCGAACTTTTAGCAGACAATGGGGAAGTAGGTAATTGGACTCCACTCAAATCTGACAGCAGCCAAAATACTCTAGGGTCAGACCTCTGGCAGCTGTAAACTGGATATCTCTTTGGCATCAGTACAGTCAATGTACCAGTTGGGTTCTACTCAACATACACTTTGTGAAAACTTTTCTGATGGAAACTTTGATAACTCTACATTGTTCCATGTTCCAAAGTTAAGTTCATGCTGCTAAACATTAAATAAAAAGTAACATTACAATCATGACTTTGTGTATTTAAGCATAAAGCTTAATTGTATTTAATGTATGCAAAGCACGCCAGTTATACATTATATCCACACACACTCACCACATACACACAATCTGATACACACAACCATGCACATGCACAAATTATGTATTTTAAAAATAAAAACCTTCTAACCTTTTTCACTACATTGAGCTTGTCTGGAGCGTGGTCAAATAAAGTGTCGAATGCATCTCTTTCTGAAAAACATTCAGTGCCATTAATATACTGAGCCGCAGTTGTTCCAGTGCAGAATAAACACTTACTGAGACACATACTCATTTGAGACAACACAGTCAGCAAAATGTTTCAATATACTCTCTGTATTCCAAGTACCAAGTAGTTTGCATACTTCTCTCTTGCTGCAAGCTGCTAGTAACTTATTCTCTGTTATTCACAAAAAAGCATCATTTTCAGGTAGGATTTGGATTAACTAAAGACTCTGTTTCTCAAAAATGAGCAAAGAATAGTATCTTTATGCTTAAAATCTTAAACAGCCACATACAGACAGCTAAATAACCAAATCATTTTCTGCAGAAGAACATGAGTTCACATTAGTCACTACATCTACAGAGGAAGATTTTCCCCATGGGCCACTGAGTGCATTATTAAGCATCTCAAGCAGGTTTGTGATTACACATCTGCTGTACAATCCTTTGTATAGTTGTTTTGGGCCATTCTCATATGCAATTCAGGGCACTATCAGCAGGACAGGCAACCTAAGGTAGCATGACTGGAGTGCTACTGTAGTCACCTTCTGAAGAAAACAAAAGAAAAATGTAAAAAGGCACCAGAGCCTTTTTTGAGCAATTTCTGTTTTGACAGTCACCTGAATGACAACAAATGACTCAACAAATATTCATATTCCTAAATTAAAAAAAACCCCAAAAGCTAGAGTAGATGCAAAGGCATTAGTAGAAGGCAGACTTTACAGAAAGCAAGGCTCAGGAGAGTGTTTCCTGCTGGCCAGGCACTTGGCCATTCCCAGTCCTGGCAGTGAGACACACGAGGCTCAGGACCTTGCACGGCATGCAGGCCTGCTGAACAATGACTCAACATCTTTAAAGAATGAAGTAGGTAATGGATGTAAGAACACCAACACATTCACCAGCTGGTTCATGATAAGACACCATTTCACATTATGCTGGGAACTCATGACCATTAATACCACTGCAGTAGTGTTCTGGAGGTTAAACCACAAAGCACCTGCAAATTAACATGTGCTGAAAAGCAATGAAATGTGTTTTAAAGATGGTCAGAGTGATTTCAATGCTTTTTTCCCCTTTTGTTAACTGCCACAACAGCCTGTGGTGCACATTTGCCAGGGCAACTTGAAATCCTCTACTTTCTTGAAATTTGGATCAAAGCAACCACCCACTGCAGAACTCATGTACACTTTGGCTGCCTCCAGAAAAGAGACAATAATCCAATGAACTTACCATGCCTTCCTGATAATGCCCTACAGAAAAAAAAAGGAAAAGAACAACACAGTTACATATAATTCACTTGCAGATATTGTACTGCAAAAGAAAACAGCATACATGGTAAGATCCTCAGCTTGATGACCACTGGAGGAGATTCATGGAATTAGGAAAACCCTCACCAAGTTACTCCAGCTGAGGATCTGGGTTAGTCTGGAGTCCATCAGTATAACATCTCTTGACTTCACTAAAGTCTCACTGGAGGCCAGATCTCATATTCCCTACTTTGAACCAAATCAACACACTTTGCCTGAGAAAAGACTTTTCCACGTTGATTTTGTGAAAATTTCTCCCTCTGCTTTGAAGATGCATCTACCACACCAACTATAATACAAATCCACCCATAACAAGACTTGGGCTGGGTTCTTAAGGACTGCAGCACTTTGCTCTAGCTGATCCTTCATATAACTATCACATATAAATCCACACAGATTAATAAGTCAATAGTGCAGCTTCTCTCAATTCAGTTAGAAACCAGAATATTCTACTACTGTTCTCTTTTGGTTTGGAATAACTTTTCTGTTATAAAATGTTCAGTGAGATGGCACAGGGCTTACCACCACCATTTTACACCCCCGAAGTCCTGCTTTTAATTCCCCACATCTTTATTTCCTCCCCCTTTTTGTATTTTTAGATGCTTGTTTGCAGCTCTTGAAAAGGCTAAAATACAGTCACTGGCTGATGCATCATCTTCCCTGGAACCCCAATACTGAAATCTAAATATCAGCAAATGTTTGAATTTCTGAGACACATCTGTGTTCAATTACTGAACTGTTGGCAAAAGTGGTGTTGACATACTCAGTGTTACCAGTTATTTCCTCTTGGATTTGTCGAGACTGGAGGATTCCTTCTCGTTTCTGGAAAAAGTAAAAAAGTGACATTTTCTCAGTGAAGTTTAATGCTTAGGGTACAGCAAAAATTTGTGATCCACAAACATAATTAGATAAGAAACCTGCAGAGTAAGAACCTTTCTTAAACCAATTTTCAGTAATATATTATTTTACCTTGCAAGTATTTCAGAGAACTCTTTTGTACATTAACACGAAACCTGAAACTCCACCTGTAGAAGGAAGTATTTCTTTTCCTTTCTCCATTGTTCGTAATTCACTTTTCTTTCAAAGGCCCCAATTCAGCGAGACATTGGAAACACCCAAACACATATGTAAGTATTTTAGTAGAGGTATGTCTAGGTGAGCTGAATTAAGCCCTGTATTTCAATGAACAGCTTGGCAGATGGTGCCCATGCTTCTCTTTTACAAAAAACTTGCTCCCAGGCTATTTGTTCTTTGTGCCCTGTTCGTACTCTTTCTTTTTTTTTGCATCAGTGTTTCCTTTCTCTGCAGACAAAGAGCTCTACTGGCTTCTGATGGAAACGAAAACGGAGCTTCCATTCACATTCCCATCCTGCTCCAGCACTGACTCTGATGTTCCTCAGATGGGAGAAGCCCTTCGTTGCTGGTGCTGAGTGGCCTTTGTCCAGAGGCTGTGCCCAACGCGGCAGAAGCCAACTGCAATCACTGCTCTTTGAGTCAGCTGCAAAATGAAGCACTTGAAGAGTTTGACATTGTTTCCAATTTGCTGATCACAGTCATCTGGGGCCCGTGTAAATACCACACATATGTTTTGCCTCTCTTTGTGTTCTCTCTGTAAGTTCTGTTCCCTGGTATTACCAAAATTTTGCAGTAGAGAAAGAAAAGCCAGGCAAATGCTGACAACTCCATTTAAAGTCTAGACATCAGGCAATTATTCATGATTCTTCACTCCTCGTCGTACAAGGAAATGAGAAAAATAGATTTATGCTGGTCCTAGACTTGCCTTCTATGTGGAAAAGAGAAAAGGAGAATAATGTTTCAGAAAAGTCCTTCATGGCATGTGAGCTGGGGCTGCTGCTCTTCCCTGCCTTGGAGAAGACAGCACATCCCTACCTGAGGCAGTCCTGGGTGTATGATGTGCTGAGGACCTAGCCAGGCTTCAGTCTATTCCTGCTACACTGCATTACTAAAACATATCTAGAAATATATTTATTTCTGCAAGAAAAGCTGAACATGGCCCTCTGGGTCACTCCACACTGGCACCTGGAGTAATCTGAACTGTCCTTTCAGCTAGATGACAGTTTCAGGGGGTTTCCACGGTATTTTTTTTACGTCCTGTTTCTAAATATCTTGCACATGGTAAAAAATGCATTCGGGGAGGATTTCTGAGCATTTAAAAGACAGAGGGGAGTCCAGAGTGTTACATACTGAGAGAGGGGGCACAGAACAGCTGCAGAGGCATTTCCTGTCACACACCTTGAAAGTCTGAAGAAAAATGACATAATTTAGAGCTATCTTCACTTCCAGCTTGCGTACTAATTGAAGTAACTTCAAGTTACAATCTAGCTCATGCTAGCTCAACTTGGAATTCCACTCTGTTTGGGATTTTTGTTTATTTTTCCCTTTGCTGCAGGGTGAAAGGAAACTTTTATTTCCTCCTCATGATGACTCTGACATGCCAATGATGCCTTCTGCAGCAAGAGCCCTGCTGCTCTCATCTCCTAGAGGGGCTGAGCATCACAGCAATGCCATCTGTAGTTTTCAGTGACCAGTCTAGGGATATGGGAGCAGAAAAAGGTTTCTAGTGCTCTACACTTTCTCTCTGCAAGCACACAAAAACTGCCTGAAACATACTCCAGTACTGATATAAAAAATATTTCCCTTTTTGATAAACTGCAGCTAATATATTAAAATAAAAAAATCCGCCCCTTAATCTTGTTGTTGACAATAACAACAAAAACAAACAAAAAACCCAAACCAAAATGATACAAAGCCCTAGTTTTGAGTCTGGCACCTGACCACTAACATTGATGGGATTTCCACACTGCCCAAATACAATATGCATCTCGTAGACACTTACTTGACCAGCACATGTCAAGACAGACCTTCCTATACTTTTGATTTGCAAAAAGGCTGGTAAATTCACAACAGAATGGGCCTTCAAACACTGGTCTAAGCACCTTCTCTGAAGGCTGCTCTCATACATCTCTTGCATTTTAAAAACTCTTCACCTCAAAATTGACCCTAACACTGATGTCACCTCTTGTGAAATTTGTCTTATACTAGACAGAGAATGACACAATATTCCTAAAAATATGGAGAGGTGCTACTGAGGACTGAAAGACTGTCCAGCATGTTCCTTAAAGGCAACAGTGGCTAAAATTGAAACAACAAACTATAAAAATCAGCATCAACTATTTGAAAGTCACTGAGAAAAGAGGCATGAATTAAGGTTCCCCATTAAAAATAAAAGCTGGACATGCATTTCAGTGATGACAAAAGACCTTAGTGAATAGGCTTGGCATTTTCTTCCCCCACAGCTGAAAGACTTCACAGAAGGCCCTGAAGATATTCCTAATCACTTAGCATTTAAAATTGGCAACTACCCCTAGAACAAAAAAAAAAAAAAAAAAAAAAAAAAAACCTGAAACTTGGGTAGCACATCTGGAAATAGAAAAGATCTCTTCTTATCTCCTTTTGTGTCAGCATTTTTGTGTAACTGAGGGCCAACTGCTTCATTTCCCCCACAAAGTCCCATTATTTGGATGGCTTTTTGCCTATGCCTTGTTACAATCCATTTCACCTGGAGGATCATGTTTTATAATTGCCCCACCAAAGTGAAATGCAGAGTTATTCTGGAGCTTGAAAGAACAAATACATTTGTCACAGGTTCAGAGAAGACTTCCTGGGAACCTGGAGGCAGTGCTGCTTGAAAACATTTCAGACCTTCCCAGGTAATGGGACCAATGATCTCTGATTAAGGTTGTGATTTACACACTCATCTAACCTCAATAATTTCCTAGCTTTGCCTAACAGTAGTTTATGCACCCAAGAATTGCTGTCCCAGAACATGCTGAAGCCATTCTGGCTGCTCTGCCAATGCATTCTTACACTCTCTGACTTCCATCTCTTGGACACAAACAATCTGTCATCTAACCATTCATGGATGGTATAAATACATAATTTTTTAAAAAAGGCAAATTGATGACAAGACCCAGCTCTCCAAAAAAGCTCTCAGTCATTTCAGTAGATACGATCAAACAAAGCCTGGGCTTTGTTCAAAGTTATTTATTCTACTGGTATGGCAGGAAAAGAAAATAATATAACAGAGTAGCTACAAAAGCTCCAACTATCACATTTTTCCTAAATCAGCTTGAACCCAGATTTCATATTACTCTCATTGCTAACAGCTTTTGTACAAAACAGCCAAAGGAAACAAGCTTTCATAAGAACTAGGCTGATTACCTGTTGGACGTGAGCACGTTTTTTGTTTCACAAATACATTTTTTTCTATTTCAATAAACTACATCCAGCCAACACAGCAACCCTCAAATTTTATGTGTTTCTATGCTTAACAAAATCATGAAATGAATTAAGGCAGTCTTTCTTAAAAGACTTCATAAAAGTACCTCGTTCTTTTATTTCTCTCTCTCCTGTTCTCTTTATCGAACCATACACAGCAGAATTTAAAAACAACTACTGCATAGTCTGTTAAGCTTCCCTGGGCTTGATCTTTCTTTACAGAATGCATGAGGTGTTTAGAACACGAGGTGTGCAAGTCTGACCACTAAATTAGGCTTTAGGATCTGCTGATTGTTGATTAAAACTCTCATGAGTTCAAAGGGTACATGATGCATGATACAGAATGAGTCCCATGGGACATGAAAGAAATTTAAAAAATAAGAATAAAAGACCCGGCCACCATAAAATAAAAAAGGAATGTCTCAAACAATCACAGTAAATATACTGCCCTCCACCCTCTGTTAATAGGATTCAGCAGAGCTCTGGAGTTCCACTGGCTGGCTTTCACCAAGGTCAGGGTCTGCAGGACAAAATCTTCTTCAACATTACTTGGATTTCATCCTGGTGCAACTGCTTTCCCTGCAAGCCACTGGCGCCTGAGCTACAGCTGTGTAACTAAGAGTGAGCCAGATTCTCCCACTACTTATTGTTTTAAATTGGTTCATCTGTACTGACTTCAGTGGATTTGCTGTTGAACTACATTAGTCTGTTTAACAAGAGGACAATTTGCCCACTGATTTCAACTGGAAATTTGTCTGGAGGTATGGAACGACAGCAGAAGTTCTGGTTCTTTATTTTAGGACTGTGTTCTCTTCCTCATTTAATTTCTCATCATAAAGATGCTCTGCTCACTGTACTCCAGATTTCTTAAGCTGGTTTTGGTGGAACTTTGAGATAAACCGGTGTAAATAATACAATTACAATAGCCAAAGGAACTATGTTTCTTTGAAGCCTTAGACACGAGTGCAGATTTTCAGGGATTTCCTTCATGATCCATAGAGAAACCCATGAAGCAGAATCTGAGAGTCAATGAGTCGCTACCAGACATCAGAAATACATTTACCAGAGACTCGCCTTCAGATTTCTCCCTAAGTTAGAAAACTTGTCCCATTTGAATTCTACAAGAGAGAATGTTTACTTTCTCAGATCTGTCTTGCAGATTTTCAGCCACACAAAACCTGAGCAACAGCTCTTTCAACCCATTACTTCAGGGTAACATCAGTTAAAAGACATAAATAAAGACAGTTACAGTGTGAAAATAAAGGCAAAGTTAATTGGAGAGAAAAAAAAGCAGATTAAATGGGAAGAGGCCAAAGAAGATAGAGCAAGCACAAGTTCAGCTGAAAGAAAAATGATGAACAGAAAAACATGGAGTGAATGGATGAGGCTCTAATAAGGAGAATGACAAAAGATTTAGTTGATGGGGGTTTTTTTGCATGCTTTTGAGAAAACCAACACTGTAATCAGACTAAATTAGCATGCACAGGGCTGAAAAAGAATAGTTAGTCACCTAACATGAATCTGAATGTAATAAACAGTGACAATCAGTCATTCAGTGCCAAGAATGATTTGAATCTCTACACAAGTGTGAAGAGCGTCAAAAAATGGGGAAAATAATAATTCCAGACATCATACTGGGTCATAAACACATTCCAACAATAATAATGTTTCATATATTTTTAATGTCACAGTCTGGCCACTTCACAATCAAAGTAAGATACTGTGAGCCACAGCTCAATGTGAGAAAGCGCTCATGCCTTTTTCTGGTTGAAGCACTGTCAGCAGGGAAGATGCTCGTGTGTTTCCAGTCAGCCAAAGAGACACACCAGGCCGGAAACTCCAGATGCATTTTTCAAGAGACCCCTCAGTCAACTTCACAACACTACCATGAGGTGTTTAAGGCCCCTCTTACCTGCACAACAACCACCTGAATGGACACATGATCAGGGAGTCGGATTGGTGCTCGAAAATACTGAGATAATGCAACCAGAAGATGAAGTATCGCTACGAGACTTTTAGCATGAACAGCTGAAACAGATATTAAAAGCACAAGTTACAAACAGCAAAGTAACTAGGGCACATATTTTTACATCTGCTTAGGATGTAGGGATTATGGGATTCTTTTCCTCTTACCACCTGGAGCCAGGGGGCACCTTTAAGGCACCTCATTTTTAGTGGTCTCCTGCAAGATGCGTCAGCACCAACACGCTACTCTTTGAATATGTCTGGATGCCACAGGCTTGTGGAGATGGAAATCTAAAGCTAATCCAAAAGCCAGATTTTATGTACGACAGTTTAAGTGCTGTCTCTGCATTCTCCTTGCCTCTCTTTTATTCCCTTTATTTCAATAAGGATTTATGGACTATCAGAAAGATATTTTTGTACTCATAACATGCACTTATTCATTTTTAAGTGTCACAATGTCTGCAGGATGATAAATGAGCCTGTTTTGGCACAAGCCTTAAGTAATAACTTACTAAACTCAATGACTCAAACATTCCTCATGAAGTTGTTCTAGTTCTGTTATTGAAGCTTTTTTGCAGCAGGTTTCATATATGGGTAGTTAACACTAACACAACTTACAAGGTATCAAAAGCCAAACTGTAGGAAATCTTTGATCAAGTATCAAACCATTGGCATGAAAGTGGATAATTTCCAATCCTTATTATTGCCTTTCTTCTTCTTCTATTTTGTTTTTGCATTCCCCAGAGTAGTATTCCTAAGAGATCTTTGATAGCTACACTGCACTGCAGTACACTTACGTTTTTTGTACTTGAACTAATCATTAAGAACTAGCTTACTTCAGTGCTGAAACATTATCAGATTCACTACAACATCCTTCTTCATTATCTTCCAGTGCAAGTCTCAGCTATGCCATGGAGATACACATTCCTATAAAATGTGGCATTGCTGGCAAATGGTGCTGGAGCGCCAGTGGTCAGGGATGAGGTGCTTTAGCAGAACCCTACAAAGATGCCTGTCTGCCTACCATGAGGTGTGCTACAGCTGGGCCCAGCTGCTGCTCTCTATCTCTACTCCAGCTCGAAAACACATGTAAAACATTAAATTAAAACTAGAAGTTAAATTGTCAGGCAACTCCAAACACTCCGCCTCCAGCTGCATAACAGAGAATGGAAAGAAAACTCGGGGGAGGTTGAAAAGAGATGGTGACAAAAAATTCAGCAGGACCACAGAAAGGGGAAAGTCAAAATGCCTGATGTTCACTCTTTCTCCTTCGAGATACTTGTCTCCTTCTCACTAATTTGTTGTGAATGGAACAGGATACAAAACTGCTCAGCACAAGACAGGTACAGGAAACAGGGAAAATATGATGTACTGGTCAAGGTATTCAACAGCATGAAATGATTCTGAAAACCAACCTTAAAACAGATTAAAGAGGCCTAATTTTCTAGAACTGATAACCTGCTTTCTGCAACACATATCCACTGAAGTGTCTCGTGTTGAGCCACGGAAGGCATTTCTATTAGATACTGCTATGTTCATTCTTAATACAATAAAACAGGAAAAAAAATACAATAAAACTAGTCTTGATGAGAGTTCTGTAATCACAACTAGTGGTTCAGACTTAGCCTTAAATGATCAAGAAACATTATTCATTTTTGTGATGCGAATTTCACGCAGATTTCTAGGACCTGACTCTCCTTCTGTCTATCTACTGCATTTCTGCAGGCACTTGCCTGTTTCAACAAACCAATTAAGCAACACAAAACTTAAGCTGGTATGCACATGGACTTCAGAGCAAAACCACCACACTTGGACGGGCTCTGAAAAGACACCTAACTGAAACCGAAGGCTGAGCACCAGGAAGGAGGGTAGAGTGGCACATCTGGAAGTGCCCTTCAGAGCAGTTGCTACCATAAATCCCAAGTTTCAGCCCTCCCTTATCACTGGATACTTCAGAATTCCAGATGGCACCTATGAACTCCCAGCTATCAATAAATGAGAACAGTATAGCAAACACAAAACTTACAGTCAACATTCCACTTAATGCTTCTTGGAGGGAGTTTAAGGGTTTCATTGATCTTTTCAAGCACTGTCTGTAGCTTCTGTTTCTGAGCAATTTCAGACTGAGTAACTTCTGCAACATTCAGTTTCTCACTTTCAAGCTTCTCTGAAGAGATAGAAGAAAAATGGAGGAAAAACAACTGTGAGCTCTATGAAGAACACAAAGACATTTCATACACCCAGAGGTACATTCAGGAGACATCAGGCTTCCTAATTTTATATCTGGCTTTTTCCAGAGCCACTTTCCCACCATACTTCTGTGCTCCTAAAGATAAGTTCACATTTTCCCTTTAGCTACACATTGACAAGGGGAAGGCCAAGTGTTGCTCTATGCCACATCACTGGCTAAAAAATATTTGCTGCAACTCCCTTAACGGAGCACCAGACTTGGAGGTAAGGCCCATTATTTCTATTGCCACTGGATAAAGGCTATCCTGCATGCAAGTGGCTTGTACAGCAGACCATCAAACCTAGGAAAAAGACACCAACTTTAAGAGTCATTTCATCAGTCTCAGCCTCCCAGCTTTTACCTCAGATGCAGGAGATAAAAATTTTACTTGACCTATTAGTGATAAAACGAAGTGATTCCATATTTATAGAGGCAGAGGATGCATCAAAGAAAGGCAAACAAGTTTACATGAAAACAACTAAAACCTCAGGCAATTTCTCTCTATGAGACCACAGCCCTTTTCTGCACTCAAAATTTGCAGTAGATTTTAAAATATTTTATGAATTGGTTTGTTGCTAATTAGTACAGATTGCTGTGTATATACATACATGGCTTAGTGTTTACCCTTAAAGAGTAAGCAAAGAAAATACAGCTGCTCCCAGGTGACAACACCAGAAACAAAATGCTTGGTCACTTACCAATCCACTTTTACAAAAGAGTATCTTGTTAAGAGATATCTTATCTGGTAAGAGCTGATCTTGTTCTCTCCAAAGCCAACTGAGTATCTTCCCAAAGGGAGGGAGCCTAAACTACCAGCCTAAGAGACTGCTGTCTCCTAATCCTGCTATATCCTAATCCCACCTATGAGACTGCTATCTCCTAATCCTGCTATATCCTAATCCTGCCTAACAGGCTGCTATTTCCATAGGTTTCTTGTGCCTCCTCAGAAATCAGTTTGTGCATAGTCTCACCACAAGACCGAAGATTTAGTAAGCAGAGACCTGTTCCACAAGGAATTAAGGGTAATGGAAAAGATTCCCCTGAAATCAGTAAATGCTGGATCAGTATATGCATATTTAGAGTCAGGCTGCATCTGATATACATTTCTGGAATGTTGGGTGAAGTCACTGGAGGTCTGCCCATGACAATCAAATCACTCAGTCTGGGCATATCCAGTCCATCACAATACATTCAATAGCTTAACCATTCATAGAAGGGAATAGTCTGTGAAGTCTTTATTAGAAGTGCTCACATGATGTTTCAAGATTCATTTAGGATACTGGAAAGAAATTTACTGGAGACTTTACGAGCTGTAATAACTAAGAAAATGGCTTTCAAGCCAACAGTGTAAAAAGCACATGCCAACTCTGCATTAGCAGTTTCTTTTCTCTATCTGTTTCTCAGCTGAAGCTCAATTTGCAGTCCACTGAGCACCATTACCTCAGTCATGTTAAAAGCCAGACATCAAACCAGAAAGAAATTCCAACTTTCCAGAGGAACCTTGTGATGTGAATAAACTACAGTACGGAACGAGCAGAGATTAAAAACATCCACCGTGGTACTGAAAATGCCCTTGCCTTCAAACTAACTTTCCACTTGTAACATGGTGAAGTTTGTGCAGCCCATATGCAGATCTTAAATTTAATTGGAGTGAATAGTGTTGCCAAGACGAGAGCCCTCCCACTCCAGCAGCCCAGGTAGGCTTTGTGCTGTTCTCATCAACTGCAGAGCACCACACATTGCACTGCAGCCATGAGGACTGTGCATAAACCCATTGCTCAGGGGTCTCATAACACACTGCTATTTTTATATCACTTAGTGGCATAAATGTAAGATGATACCAAGGTTCCTGAGCAGGAACAAGAGATCCACTTATTGACTAAGTGCCTCAACAGCGTGCACGTGTATTTTTTCTTACCAAATAATTTCTGCAGTACTTGTCCATCATACAGGTCTTCAGCCAAATCTTTCACAATAATCCTCTCTCCTACCAACACATCATTAATCCAGTCAATTAATACCTGTATGGGAAACACAAATTTGGCAGTATTATACACTATTCATTTGCAATTTAAAACACATGTCATTTCTCTTAGCAGAAAGAATACCAAAGCTGCAGTGGCTCAAAATACAGTCTGACATACCTTGAGGAGCAAACAGGAAAGACTCAGGAAGGACTCTTCTAAGGTGGCTCTGCCAATGCACCACGAGGTCTAGACAAACACTAATTGATGCAGTGTCTTCTGGAGTGAAATCTTTCCCTTGCTTTCAGTAGCATTTTAACATCTTATTGTGAAGCAAAAGGTGCTGAAGTTCATTTTAATGAAGTGTCCTGCTAAAGTTCTAACCCCAAGAATCACAAAGACGAGGGAAAGTCAGTGTGATCTCAGACTGGGGGTAGGATGGTACTGAGACTCTGGACTCAGGATTTCAATTGAAATGCTTAAGTCTCCCTGAGCCATGTCTAGAGAAAGATACTGCAACAAATGACCTCCCCATTTCACCGGGATGTAGGCACCACATGGTTCCAACTCATTAATACCTAACCCGCGCTTTGAAGTGTTCAAGTGAAAGAGGCAGTGATGGCATCAAAATATAGTTCCACTTTCCTGGGAGGGTTTACATGCTTTCATTACCTTCATTAGTTCTTGTAATTTTGGATCATTTCTTGAATTTGGATCAACCATTGTTCGGACTTCATTTTCCTCTAGAAGTTTTAAAAGAAAAACATTAGAAACTATCCCAGGCACAATGCTTTATTTTACATCAAGCTTTCATGTTGAGATGTAAAACTGTTGTGAATTACCTAGCATAGTGTCCTCGGGGTCTAGTTCGAATGGAATGGGACTGAGAGGTAAGTTAATGGCATTTATTCCTTCTTCCTGTAATTCAGACACTAGGAAATAAAAAAGAAAAGCTTGGTCAAATTTCAATTTAATTTTACTTACTATTTCACTCTCACTAAAAGTAGCATTAATTGTCTTAATTTCTTTATAAGAACATGACTCTATTAGATAAGCCACTGGGTGTAATTACAGCAATAAAGGAAAGCTAACAAAAATGGGAGGCGCAGCCAACAAACCTTTACTTGTATGAGTACATTTTTCATGGATAATGTTGCTGGAACCGACGTAATTACCTCAAATCTTTTCCAGGATACGGCCCATTGTCCTCAAATTTTTAAATGGCTCACTTGCATTTTAATGGTCCTGACATTTTAACACTAATGAATCATTTTAGCTTAGGGAAATGTTTATTGCTCTCAGTATGTCACTGTGGCTCTGGAGATGCTTCAAGTTTAGCTACTGGAGAAGCGCTGGTCTGGCTGTGTACCCACACAGGAGTTACCAGACTGAGGAATTATTCAGGGCTGAAGGTGCAGCTGCAGCACACAGCACATTCTGTTGTCCAGGATGCTGATGTGTCTACACTGTCTAGCTGGAGCAGGCTCTAAGGATGCTTCTGGCCTCTGTTCTTGGCCTTTCCTTAGCAGAAATCACAGCAGCAAGACACAGTGTAGGATGATGAACCCTCAGAAATATTGCCTTAGTGTGGAGTCCAGACATAGGCTGAGGACGACCTTGGACATAGGAACGGGGAAGTAATCTGATTTACCAAACCAGGAAAGGGGCTCACTGTCATATAAAGTGTTGCTTTGACCCCTCAGTTTCCAGTGCACAGACCTTTAACAGAACTGGTTGTTAGCTCATCTGTGCCAGTCAGAGCTTAAACTTAAATAACTTAATCCAACAATCCTACACATGGCCTAAAGATTCAGGTAATTGTCCATACCTTCTGACATGAATTGAAATATATGACTTATGTGCAGATGCAGATTCACCATCCAACTGTCCAGATTTACCAGCTGATGCTTTCCTCAGTTTATTCTGAAAATTACAGAGACAATTTGGTTTCTAAGAAAACAGAGAAGTACTCTAAAGATCTTCTGTTTTGTCTCTGCCCTCATAAGTCAGCTCTTGGAAGTTTTACCTCTGTGCCTTAACTTCCTTGATGCGATAAGTATAGCTAAATTCCCATGAACACTGTGATAATCAGTCAGTTGGTGCGATAACAGGACTTAGAAACTTCCAAATATTTTCTACGCTTCGTGAAATGTTTTGTGGTCTGCCAGATCAAATGTCTATGCATGCTTCAAGAATTTGTGTAGCTGTATTCAACCTATGTATTACCTATGTAAGACTCATAGCAATAATGGCTGCTAGAATGTTTATTACTTTTAACTGTACAAAAATAACTCTGAAAAATCCACTACCTTCAACACTGAACCCATACACTCACCCTGCTTATGTATCTGTAAAATACAAATACTGAGCAGCTCTGAAGAGTCATAAAACAATGCTGACAATAATAGTTCCCCCGATTGTTGTATATTCTCTAAAACTGATGGCTGAAAGCAATGGGCCAAATTAATCCCTCATGTAACTCCACTGAGTTCTGAGGAGTTATAGCAAGGATGAAGTTGGTCTAGCATGTAGTCTCGGGAACTGCTTGCACTTAATGGCAATTGTTGGAACTGCTAGCACTCCTTAGAGAAAATCACTGTTGGTTTTATTAACCTCTTTGATTTTTATTTTTTTTTCAGTTTTTTTATTTTTATTTTCGTTCAAAATGGTTATGGGCATAAAAATGTCAGTGGGTAGAAAACTTCCATGTGGAGGTCTTTCTGTACCGAAATGTTTAGCTCACTGAGGACTTCCACAGGAAGCTTCCTAGGCAGAAAATATGGGATTTTTTCACATCAGTCCCAAGGGAGAGCATAGTAAATAAAATCTATTCAACCAACTGCCTCCACTGAGCTCTCCTGTCCCAAAGGGCTGGATGCTCTGCTTGGGTGAGACACACTGGAGAAAGCAGCCAGCTCATTTTCTGAGTGAAGGACAGTAATGAAAGCTTTTGGTTCCTCTCTCCAGGGAGCAATCTGATGGCAGAGCTTGCTGACAATTCTCCAAGGAGACCTGAGTGGACGTTTCAAGGCTGAAGGTTATGTAAGGAGTACAAGGCCCACTGAACCTCTCCATATCTGTCCTCTGACATGCACAACATTCTGCCTTTAACAACATGACCTCCATCACATTCTCAGAGAAAATAAGAGAAAGCAAACAAAACCCTGCCACATCTTTGCATGAAAAGGGAACACAAAATACAAATAAAATAATAATAAATATACACGGGGAACTAAAACATTGATGTGTTCTCCAACACAAGTGTTATATTTACTGCACAGCAGGGGCTAAACTCTGCTTTCTGTACACTGCTGTAAGAAGAGACATTTTGCACACCTGCCAGAGCCTTTTGCAGAACCCATCCAACACACCTCTAGATGATCCAAAGATCCCAGATGGATTCAGTTTTTAGAGAGGACAGCTCCTCTTCAGCCTCTGCACTCTGCAGTGCACAATCCCTGCCCCAGGTTGGTATTAGTCCCATAATAAAGGCTCCTCCCACCCTCCTGTCCCCCACAAGCAAAAAATATTATGGAGAAACCCTGAGCCTGACAGTATCTTTTTCATTTCTTTCCCAAGACTGAAGAGCAAAGATTTAACTACAGATTAGTAATGCTACTAAATGGAGCAGGTAAGCCCATGCATTATATCAAGCTGTATGTAAACTGAGAGAAAATGTATTATGTAGTATAGCCTCACTTTCTAAGAATTTCCATCAAAAGAAATACCATGACAAATCACTGCTATACACTTAGGTGTTTATAGAGCAACCACAAATATGTGATTGAGGTTAAGAGTTTGCATACCACAGTTTCAGTAGAGAAGTCCATTTTTCAGCTGCTTTTCATTAATTTGTTTTAATTCATTTTCATGGAAATCACTTCAGCAACTTAGTATTTTAATAAAAGGAAAGAACACAGTACTGGGGCAATTTTTGCAGCAGCTGAAATTAACATAAAATAATCTAATTTCTTGAAATACTTTGAGGAATGGCTTTGGAGCATCAGTGAGACCTGCACTCCGAGCCTTACAGTAACACCCCAGGAAGGGAGGAGGGGATGCGATGTACCTGCAGCAGTTCATCTCTACCATACCAGCTGCCAGGAGCCAGAGCAGTGCACTGGGAGCTGTGGCAGCTCCTGTGCAGGACAGCATCCAGGGTTTTGTGCTGGATACAGGGCATGCCTGGCCACTGGACAAGCCCAGCAATTAGAGCTAAGGCCCCTTTGTGTTCTCACCCTCTGCTGTGACCCAGATATAGCCCACTCCATCAGCTACTATGGGGCTAATGCCCACTGTGCTTATATTGGGAAGATTAAGGACTTCATCCCTTTGGATGTGAGAGCAAAATTCAGTCCTTCAGGGTTTTTTTCCAGTCACCATGCTGAGTTGAACTGCAGGAATGCACTTTTAAAGCAAGACCCTTAAAAGTAACAGCTACATATGGGCCAGACAAATCTCTGTGGATTGCCAATACGCAAGTCCCAGTTTTAACTCTGGATGAGGAATGGACATTTCTGCTCAGACTTCTGATTCAGCTCCACGTGCCAAATTTCTTATGATGTAATCAAGTGCAACTCCACTGCTATCAGCTGTCAACAGACTTCCTCCCATCATGCCAGCACCAAATTTGGCCCCAGAGCCGGGGAGCCCGCGAGCCTGTATCAACAGCAACTACAGCAGCTATTTTAAGCTGGATGGAATTCTTACTGTTTTAGATGCTCTAGGATTACAAGGCCATAAACCTATGCTATCAAATCCAGGCGTGTGCTCCGAGCCAGCCCCTGCCCTGTGATGTGTGCATCCAACTGCCATTGGAGCTGCACATCTGAGAGTGCAGCGCTGCCCATACGGTTTGAATTGCCTTAATTCCTCCAGTACATGCAGCCTGTTGCTCCACATTGTATTTATTAGACAGTTTTATTTGGGTTTTTTACTTGTTTATTTTGTGTGCTAAAGGCTTTTTGCTGCCCTGTTTAGTATTCAGGGCTTAGAGTTATTCTGATTTGAATGAAACACATCTCATTATTTAACTGAGCTCAGCAATGCCACATCACCCAGTGCACTCTCTGTGGTTTAGATGTATTTTAGCATATCCATCTGAAGAATCATGAAACAAATACAGCAAGATGCAGCGTAAAACAGCCTCTCCTCTGAGTGCTACAGCAATGTCTTCCCCATGTAACTGGTTCAGTACTTACAAAAGTAAAATTACTCAAGTGCTACGACAGGAATGGATGAATTCTGAAAGTGTGAGATTAACTAGAACCAAACTATGGAGGAGCACAACGGCACACTGCTGCTAACCTCGATCTTTCAAATCCAGGAGATTTAAATACATGCATATACACCTACATATATACACACGTAACATTTCTGCAGGTCTTTAATTGCCTTTCTTTCTCTAGCATACGGGTTTTGCAGTCAAGGTCTTCACCATTTTTAAGGTTTCACCTACATTGGGGTTGGGGTTTTTTACGTTTTGTTTCGGGTTTTTTGTGGAAGCTGAGATTTGCTGACATTCACATGGCTCCAAGAGTTTAAGCTTTCTAGAAGAAAGTCAAAATCTACCTGATATTTTAAACTGCTATGGTAGGCAGTAGCTTTACATGTCATGTCTCTATCTTAGGCTATTTTTTCCTGGAAGAAGCACCATTTGGAAGGCCAGCTGCAGATATCACATTGCCAGAATAACAGCAGATATTTGTATGTATGCCCACATTCAAACATGCATGTTTATGCTACATACGTTTAGATATGCAGCCAGAAATTACAGCCAGTTTAGAAGAACACAGATTTTCAGTATGAAAGGTCTTTACTGCCCTTGTATAAGACATATGCTCAATTAGAGTTGAGCCAAATTTAGATGAATCGGGTTTTGGTTTCATATTGCCTTTATTGGGTGCAAATTTCTGGTAAATGCCCATGACCTCGATGGTTTCCTTTTGTAACCACTCGTGCACAGCAGCAGCTTCAGTTCTTCTACTGACTTGATAGCCTGTAATGCAGACTTGAGTGTAAATGACTATATCCACACAGATCTCAGTGGATTTATGCTGATTTATACCAGCACCCTGGCTCTGTGTGATTCCTGTTCCCTCTCACACACTCCAGTTCTATAAACTGATATAATTCCAGTAGGGTAATTCTGGATTTGTACCGGTAAGTGTAAAAACTGACCAAAATTACTTCAGACAGCTAGAGGATGAGAGAAAAAAAAGAGCAAACACGTTTTCAAAAAGTCATAGTTCAGGCTTTTATAGAATGATACTATTTAGCCAAGTAAACTTATGTAATTGCTTTCTGGGCCACCTATCCAAAATGTTAATTTCTAATACCTGTGCATGCGCATCTTATAAATCCACAAAGGGAAAAGAAAATATTAATCTAAAACAGTACTGCCTAATTTTCTGGAATACATAATTCATTAAACATGGATTCTGGCAGCTCAACTTTAACTCCGAAACAAAAGAAATCCACACAAAAGGCAATAAATCTGCATTACACATGGTACTAAAATGATCCAATGGATTTATAGATGTTTACAACTTTGCAGAGTGTGACACAGCGTCCACCAGAAATTTGATATTCACAGCACAAAACATCATAAACATATGTCTGCAACTACAAAAGGGCCTTTTTATGTGGGGATCATTGTTAAAATTGTCTTCAGAACATAAACCTTAAGTTGTAAATGCTACTCCCCATTTATTCTCCAAGACATAACAAATGAGGGAAGAAAAGCAGAGATATGTTTGTAATTGAAAATGTTTCTCAGGAAATGATCTGTACAGGAACATCATTCTCATTCCATTAACTGCTGACTCCACGCCAACCATTTGTAAAAGTAAATAAACATGCAAACTGGCTGACAACAATGTGCCTGCCTTTAATGTTTCTGCATTAGTACTCAGTCTCCAAAAAAAAATCTATTTTCTTTTCTCATTTCTCCATTAAACCAAACATGGCATGCACACAAAAGGAACAGGAGTAATGCTGTTCACAAAAAAAGATGGGAGAAATGCTATTATTTGATTTTCATGCATGCAACACAAATTAAATGCCTTTTGCCTTGAACTTTCTTTAAAGTCCAAAGCCATTCTGAGGTACCTCAGTGACTAGTTTGCTGTTCCTTTCTTTCTTGCAATTAGCAGGGGAAAAAAACCCTCCACAGACAGACAGATGTCTGGTCTGGGTAGGTAAAAAACAACAAATCAGGACGCAAACTCAGTCCTTTTTCAGAAGAGTACATGTGATTCTCTTTTGCCATGTCACAAGTAGCTTCATTAAACCTTCCATTCTTTCACATTTCATTTGGGATGAAGGTTCTTTCTCAGAATTCCCCTGTAGTTTCTAAGAGGTAATAAGCAGTGAAGTGCCAAGCTAACACAGATGCCAGTCATTCCATTCATTCCTTCTACACATCCTCTCAACACATCTTTTAAAATACATAACCAGTATCTGCAGATGTTTTGAAAAGCCTGTCACCCCACAGGAGAGTTTAAAACCTGCTGAAAAATCCCAAAAGGCAGTTTTAGGAACAAATACAGATAAAAGTTCAATTGATGCTGATTCTTATTCCCACTGAAGAACAAACCATGCACATGAGAGATGCTGTGACCATTCCAAGTTCTAATCAAAATTTGCTGCGTGGAATCTGATCCCAAAACAAACTCCAAAGAGCCTCAGATACTTTGGTAGGGTATTTGTGCAACAGACACATACAGGTTGTTAGCTGGTCTGCACGTGGTATCCCTACATGCAAAACACTTTATTGAAACAAATCCTTTGACAGCAAAATACTTCATGGAAACAAATCCTCTGACAGTTATGATTTTCAGCTTACTAAGGTATGTACTGAGAGATCTCTGAACTGATTTATTGAGGGATCTCGGAATTACACAGAGTACTTGGGGCCATACAGAGACAGAAGGGAGAGCATTTGTATCCTCCTCACTGCCACTTTGTTATTTCTCAAGTTATAACAAATCTGCAGGTAGCGATACCCAGAGGAGAGGCAGACAAATCTCTTGGTGCAAGTGGAGGCAATTGTTCCTCTTACATGCTCACCAGCTTGCTGCAACAATTTTTTTCCAAACATTGTGGAGTGGAGAAGCAGATTTTATAGGGCTGACTTGCCTCATTTTGTGAATCACCAACCAGCTAAGAGCAGCTATTCCAACATCAACAAGAAGCGCTCATGCAGAGAAGACAAAACCAAGGATCTGTTCCAAGAAGTCTTTCCCAGCTCAACAAGTTCTAGCTATTCCTAAGAGAAAACCCAAAAATAGTTCTTAGGAATGTGAGGGCACACTAGTAGCAAAGAGAGGATTTCCTGAATTTCTTGCTCTTTTCTTCTTGTGTATATAAGCCTTGTTTTTGACGGAGAAAAAGTTAAGAGAGACCCACTACATCTCAGTAACGCAAATGACTCCTTTTTTCTTGAAAGAAATAGAAATATGCCTACTTTTACCGGAAAGTTAAAGTTCCTTCTCAGAGACTGCAAACTGGTTTATGTGTCACACATGGCCCCCATTTTCAAACTGCAGTTCCTAGAACCACTTGTGTTTTGAGATAAGCATCCCATCATCTTCAAGAAAAGACACTGTGACAAAGGATCAAAAGATTTGTAGTAAGTGCCCAAACATTTCTGCATCCCAGAAGGAAAAAAACCAAAGAAGCTTCTCATGTTTCGAGATCTTTCTTTAGTATTAAAGCTGGCCAGGATGAACTTTGGGGTTGACACCAAGGCTGGACAAGTAGCAAACACAAGAAAGATGGGATAAGAGTCACCCAAAGAAATTAAAATAATAATGAATACAAGTATGTAGATATAGTACTTATTTGCATAACTGGTAGACTGCAGTCCATTCTTTGCTACCTTCTGTGTCAATCCTGAGCATCTAACCATGGTTCTCAGATTCAGGAGCAGAATTAACCTGCAACATCTAATTCTGTTTTTCCCCTCGACTTTAAAGATTTTCAATTTCTTGATATGTTTAATATTTGTGCCTAACACGCGGATGGTTTCTTAAAGTCTCTGCAATATGTCCTAGGAAATGAAGTTTGTAGTCAAGGACAGAATCAGGATCTAATTTGGGAATTGGGATCTAAAGACAGGCCTTCAACATGGCAAAAATAGGCTGTGGCTTTGGCTGGATCAACAGAAATGCAGCTACATTCTGAAAGAAAAAGGGGTGGATTTGGTAAAAGGCAGCAAAAATGAAAGCTGAAAATGGAAGAAATATAACTTCTAGCATCCTGAAGACTAAAACTGCCCTTCAAGGTTCTCTTGGCCAACGTGGAGGTTAACATGCATTTGACAGCAGAACAGCTTCAGGCTTCGACTGCTACAGCAAGGACCCGGGACAAGGCAAACTCCCTTCCCTCTCCTTATCTCCTATGAGTGTGCTTTATCAAGACACACATCTGATGTGTGGAAGCCCCTCTGCTTTTCCCAGCCATACAGCACTAAGGGCCAGTTCAGGGATGAAAAGGAATATATCAGGGCTGTCTGTGGAAATGCCTAGCTAGAGGAAGGACTTTGGTCAGCTGGCACAAATCACAGTGTGGTGTGGCTGTGCTACCCTCCTAAAACACATTTACACAAAAGTGTAAGATGATGATGCAACACAGGACTTTGGTAGCACAAACCAGAAATTGTGTTTGGCTTAGGAAAGCAGAATTTGTTCTCAATTTGCACAGGAAATAAATCAACACTTTCCAGCCTAGGTTCTCAAATCCCTTAATCAGAATTAATTCATTTAACAGAAGAAAACAGCAGTATCCTCATTCTGCAGCACAGAAAAAGACACAACTCTAGTTTAAGGAACACATCTACATGTTTCCTTTCTGAAGACAAATTGCACTTGTAAAATGGAAGCCTGGCACTTAAAATACAGCCTTAAAAGCCTGTCTCTAATGTTACACTTAGCCTGACAGAGTGGACAGGAATACCTGTACCTCTTGCTTTCAAAACCCATATCACGGCAAAGAAAACACCCTTCTTTCCATATAAACCAGCAGTAATGATTTCCATCCAGCCTTGTGCCTTGCCCTTCACAGGCGCTGCCTGGTACCCTCCATGCATTCCTAATTTTGCTTATTTCCTTATAAAACTCAAACAGCTGCTCCAGCCTCCAAATGCCCTGTCTAAAACAAACCACCTCACTGGGCTTTTCATCTGAGTGTGGTGTTTCTGTGAGGGCCAGCACCGTAAGGGTAAAGCCCCAGCTCTGAACTGCACATGCACTGCCACTGTCTCTTCCAAGAGATCTCAAACAAGCTGGAATTTCGGAGCAGCACTTGCTAGCACCTGTCAAGAGCTGTCAGACAAGGGAAACACCCCCGTGTGAACTCCTACCTGTGAAATGCATTTCCTGGGTTGCTGTCATTGCCAGTGTACCAATGTCATCGTGAGGAACAATCACACCAACAGTACCTGGGGCTGTATTTCCTGCTTTGCAGGTGGACATACCTAAACCTGCAACTCAAGTAAATAACCTCAAATGGGTTTTACTTCATGGCACTAACACATTCGGAATTTCCCAGAAATAGTCTGCAGCCTTCAGCTTTGATGTCATAAATGAGTTTGTGTTACTATTCCTCTTAGAAAGTGCATAGTACCACGAAGGTTTCACTTTAATAAGCATGAATATTAAAACTTATCTACTGCATAACGCAGTCTATTTGAAAATTGCTATCCCAAGCATGCTTTTCACGACGAATGACAACTTGAAATTCAGCTGATTAAAATCACTATTTTCACACTGGAGCCAGTGTTACACAAAGACTGAATCTGTACCAAACTGAAGCTAATAGAAACACATAATCTTATGAAACATCACTAGGATGAAACAGCTAATTCTATTTCATATTGCAGAAATATTTTCATGGAATAACATTAAATATTAACAGACTGCTGTATTTGCTTCTTCTTTTACCCAGGAAAAACAAAGTCTGTCAGGAGAAAGAAGAAAATAAACTCCCATTCTTATCTTCAAAATATTACAGAACAAAAATAACTACCATTGTAAAAATACAGGGTCAGAAAGCAATAACCAGAAAAGAAAAACAACCAGATGAGTAGGTCTAGTCTCCTACCTTTAGGGCAAAATGCTCCACAGCCCATCGTAGGGTCGCTGGGCCACCCTCATAGTGCATCCCAGGGGGAACTGCAGTCCTTGAGGTGTTGGAAGCTCCTGGCAGGCCCCTCTGCTGCTGCTCTTCAGAGGAGCTGTTTTAGCTTTAGAGCCTGTTTTCCAAAAGAATGGTCCAAGCACATCACAACTCTCGGCTCAGAGCATCGCTTCAGAACAAGCGACTGACTGCCTATATAATTTAATATGATGCCACATGAGACTCATAGACCATCTGCAAAAGAAACTAAATCTGCTTTTTGCAGCTTGGTGAGTTGCGTTCCGAAGGCTGGGATGCAGTTTTGATTGTGTGCTTTTGTTATCAGTCGTACAGCTAAACAAAGTGCTCAAAGGGCAAGTGTAAAACATGCTTTTAGCGATCCCAGTCTGTTTCTGTACTAGGTAACTTGTACCTCTTCCCCTTGTAACTGAATAAAGTCACAATTCCCCTCAAAGCATAGGAAAAGTCTATGCACAGACACTGCAATACTGGAAGGGAAATATCTTTTTCCTTTTTTTCTTTTAATCTTTTTAGTTGTTGTGAAACAAAGTCTGATCAACAGGAGTGACTCAAATCCTGCTGCTGAATGGAGATGCATGTGTGATATTACCAAACATTACCAAATTCAGATCCTGATCACAGTACTCTTTTCTCTACAAATACTTCCCTACTGAAATAATTAGCAACACTCACATGGAATAAGGATTAAGCCCTGAAACAGGCAAAAGCATATAAAAAGCAAAAAAGCAGAGGAAAGGAGAGGTATGAGCCATCAAAAGAATAATAAACTACTAGTAAGACATAAACTAGTTTTATGGCCTATGGATCCTTCCAAATGAGGACAGTAATGAAAATATAATCTAAAGCAATTACTTACTTGGGCTAAAAATCAAATTCCTATGAAGTTTTCTACAGACTAAAACTTTTCAGAAGCTGTAAAATGTCTAAGTGTTTGTTTCAACTTGGAGCAGGAGGAGGGAAGTAACACATCCCTGGCTCATTTCGAAGTCGTGGAAAGTAGTTACCTTTCTAATTTCCAATGGAACTTCATTTAAAATACCAGTGCCAAAAGACAAGTATGGAGAACGGAGTGGTATTCACTGTTTAGGGTTATTCAGCTGTGCTACTCAACATTCCTCCCCCAGGTTTCATATCAGATGTGATTCCTTGCAGAAGAAGAGCTCTCATCAGTGTTCTGACACCACATTCTTTGCCAGTTTTAAGTAGTCTCTGATACACGCTGGCCTGCAGCTTTTGGGTCACTCCTAAAAGCAGCTTTCCCTGCCAACATTTCTACTTCATGCTACACTCACAAGCGGTAATGGGGCTCCCCATTCTGACTCCTGGAGTCCCATTGCCTTCTGGCACTGAAAACCTGCATTGCTGCACTGCTGAATAACAGCATTCAATTACAGGACAATACTGAGCTGGCAGTTCTTACCAAGCTTTCCTTTTCTTAATTTCTGAATAGAATCATAAGTGTCCCAGATACTTTATTATGGCAATCCTGTTTGGGACACAAGTACAGCTAAAGGAAAACAATGCTTCACTTGAAATGTCAAGAAGGAGGCTGAAAATTATTATATATTAAGAAAATTCACGAAGTCTGAAGCCATAGCTACCTGCATCATCAATTCAACCTATTTTATAAGTGATTATTTATATCTGTTTATAAAGCAGTAATTTTTTGCACGCACAGAAGTAGTTATTTTACAAAAATAGTAAATGAAATTTGTTTCTTTTACACTGAGTTTCTATACCTACAGAAGTAGACAAAAGATCATGCCCAGGTAATAGGTGAGGTTACAGCAGAGTAAGAAAGCAGCAAATTAGGTAAAGCAGAGCTCTTTTCTCAGAGGGTATAACACAGCAAGAAGTTGACAACAGCAGGTCTGAAGTGCATAGCTTGGGAGCCCAGTAGGGGAATTTCTACTCATTCTCTCTGTAATCCATTTTCACTTGCCACAAACAAACTCAAGTGGGGCTTGATTTCTAATTCCTGTAATATAACAACAACAACATCATCTTTCAAAAACCCTGTGCACTTCCCTCTTCCCTTAGCAGAGATCACTGCAGGGAAAAAAACCAGCACATTGGTAAGATGCTTTAGGCCTAGAGTTTCCCAAACTGTTCCTAAGGGCTCATTTTCAACCCTGCAATTTTCAGCTTTGTAAAAACAGAAGTATAGCCAGGGAGGACTAAAGTCTTATTCAAGCCGTTTTGGCCATCAATACAGGAAACAATTCAAAGGCAACATGACACTGATAGCTTAATTTGTGAAAATGGATAAATACTGGATCTGCCACATAGCACATTAACCCATGTAACAAATAAATACAGAAATAGCACTGCAATACTTGGTTAAAAGGTTTTGGTTCACAGAGGAGGAAATTCAATTAAAGCATGTAATGTCAATTACTGTCATTTGTAATTTTATTTTGCTTCCCTAGAAACAATACAGATGCAGGATTCTAAAGTTACCTGCATGTTTGATGCAAATGGGATAAAATTACCTAGGTTCTGAGAAAATCCAGATAGTAGTAGGGAAAAACCCCACAGTTTTACCTAACCTCACTCATGGATCTTTTTCAAAGTGCTGGTCACATGAGGACTGACAAGCCTTCAATTTAAACATACAAGCCAACAACCCGGACCTGAAACAAGACTTTTATGTTTCAAAAATTATGTTAAGTCATCAGAAAGGCTGGGAGGAGAGCAACAGCTTAATTCTCAGCTACTGCAAATGGGCACAGCCTTACTAAAGCCAACAGAAGAGCATTGACTGATATCAGAAGAGAATTTGGCTTACGGTTTATACGGATTGATTCCAATTGGAAAATTACAGGGTCAGGTCCTTAATGTTTCTGTCTCCTTCGCTCTGCTCTGTGTAAAAGTGACAGAGACTAAAAGCCACGTGGAAGACTCCAAGCATCTCACCAGCACAGTAACAAACATTGCCAAATCTCATCAGTCCTTTTCCCCTTTGCCACGTGAAATGCACTGCAGCATCAACACCCAGTTCTGCTTTTACACAAACAGCTTTGTAGCAGTAGAGCTGTGCCGCACAGAAGCATCCTACCCATAGCATATTCTGCTGAAGTCAGGAAATAACACCAAAAATTAATTAATTATACTTACTGTTGGTGAAATAAATGCCAGACATATTTCTACCTTGCAAACGATGACCTGAGCTACACCAGAATTAGGAGAAAATCTCTACTGTAAAGACCTCAAAGCCATTTTCCTTTAAGTATCACCACTTGTAAATATGGAAGCATCCTGCTTTTGAAAACCCATACTTTCCTCAATAGTGTAATGCTACAGCGAAATGATGATTAGAATTATAGGAAAGAGCTAACAAAAGAAAGACTAAATCAATCAGATGCTTTCTTATGCCTCTAAATGATACACATAAATCGTGTCTATCAGGTTCCCCCAGGCTATTTCAGGAGCAAGCAGAACACAAAATGATGCAGATTCATTACAAAAAGTCTAAATCTAATCTACCTGAATTTAAAATGCCAGGAATCATGTAAATGGAAGAAGAGATGACAGACCTTGCATGTTATACACAAGCAGAAACAAGAGTCATATAAACTGGGAGTCACATAAAGTGCTCATTTACCAAGAAATTACAGGTTAGATCCCTGGCAGTGCCAACAGCTACTGGTGTGTAAGTGCAGTGAGCAAAGAGGTGTCTCCAAACTGCCTTTATGCCTTCCCTGCCCTCCAGAGGATGACATGAGCCTGGCACAAGGTACTTCAGGGGTGGCACTGAGGGTATGGGTGACACTTAACCTCCCCTCCCCACTCACCAGGGCTAAAATCCAAAAGTGAAGGACTCCAACACAGGCTGTGTGATGCAAAGGGAGAAGGTAGATACCAGAGTTATGTTTTTGGCCATGTAAATCATCAAATGGTGTCCTTCCCAAATAACACAGGTGATTGTTGACAAAAGTAATTTAAAAGGGGCGATTCCAACTAGATCTAGGTGGCAAATGCAAGAAGACCAGACTATTGAAAAAATAAAATACCACTGACATGACACAGTTCACCTGTAATATAACTGACAAATGGCTAAATATGTTGACACGAACTTGAGGAATCCCAGCACTCCCAGAATGTTACTGTTATTTGCAATGCACCTTGCAAGGTCCAAGTGTTACTAAACACAGGCAAGCCCATTGCCTTTTTCCCTAAACACACAGGAGAAAGAACCTATAAATACACACACTTTTTTATGCCTCATATCATAAACAAAATCTTTACTACAACCATACATGCACACAAAATCGGATCATTTGGAACACTCAATAATACAGCCTCTCTCTCCTACCAAGCCAGCCTCATTCCCTGCCATTAAATCAAGACACATTCAGGTCTAAAACCTTCACCTGGAGCCAGACTTCTTGACTTGCTATGTGCTGACATTTTAAGCTGAATGCAGGAGTAACTCTCCTCTCATTTTCTAAGCTACGCTGGATCAAAATCTAAACATCAGCAACGCTACTGAAAATACAGAATCAACCTCAAAGTCAACAGAATCTCAGCAGCATAAAACCAGTATGCAAATCAAACCTAGATCATAACTCCTGCAGGTTTCTCTTGTGGCACAAAAATATTACTCAGCAAAAGGCAACACAATTGATTACCAAATAGTTTGCTCAGTGTTATGTCATTATTTCTCAAACGGAAAAACTACAGCATACTGACTTTCAGGGATGCACTAAATTGGCTCAAAGTTTGTGCTAGAGCCAGAGGAAAAAGCCCTAGATTTATAGACCTGCACATTAACAAGTGCCTCTTTCTTGTTACCCTCTCTCTGCCTTCCATTTAGCGTTCACGTTACTGGAGTTGGATTTCCTCTAGGCCTGGGCCCTATTCAGTGACTGCATTACTACCCCAATTCCAGTTGAGATTCCGTTTCCAGAATCCTGCCAAGCTGGCAATATGGTTCCTGAGAGACTACTTTCCCTGACATGCAGTAAGCTATTTATTGACACACCACTGTTCCCATTCAGTTCTGCACCTAAGCACTGAACTGGATAGCAGTTCCATATGTTGGATCTGTTACACTTCTCTGGAAAATTATATTACTTTGGGTAAATAAAAAGCTAAGAGCAGCAGGAAAAATATCATAAAAATGCAGCCGAATTTGTTTCATCCTGCCTCCATCAGCAAATTTGGTCTATGACCTCTGCATATGAGTCATACAAGTGCTTTAAAACTTGCAGTGATTTATATTTTCAGGATAGGAAGTTCAAGGCTTATATTTCTGCTCCCCAACCATACATTATTTTTCTTTATACACAATTTCTTGATAATTATCTATGAACTAAAATATATAGGCATCTTATTTTCCTACTTTGTGGTGCACATTAACCAAAACCATTCATCTCAATAACTAGTCTCTGGGGTCTTGGCAGAGGAGAGCTGAATGTGTAGGTTATTCCTGGAACCATACTAGGCTGATGCTCTCATCACAGTTTTAGTCATGGAAACAGGCTCCTACCAAGACAGGCATTGTTTGTTGAAAAGGAAATTCCCAGCATATCTGTCAGAAACAAGGAGTAGTAGGGTACATCCCTTACAAATGTAATATTTGCACAGGGCTGTTCATCAGAAGGCTTTAGTCTGTTCTACAAATCAAGTGATGCTTTTTGGAGCTTTGAGCTCGTGTTCTGCTGAGAAACCACTCTCTGTATTCACAGTCCCTCTGCAGCACAGCTTCACTCCGTGAGACTTACCTTTATAAAAGAGCAACAAGTTCTCTTCAAGCTTTGAAGAGAACTAGCAAAAGAGCTGACTCTTCAGTTTCTCTAAGCATTATTAGTGGGGCTTTTGGATCCACAAACCCATGTTTTTCATTGACCTTTCCACCTTTACCACACACTTGCAAGGTTAGGAGGAAGGTCTCATTGCCTTGAAAGGGATAATTTGTTTTCCTTGTGCTTCAGGCCCATAAGAACCACAGTGCAGCTCTAGCCATGGATGTGTTGACTTTACCATGTAGGGAGCAACTCTGAATTGCTGCATTGGTGAGCTGTCACTGATTAGGCACTCTTTGCCTCACTTCTGTAAAATTTAACAAAGAGTCCCTTCATTTAATAAAGGTGTAAAAATCTGTCTTCACAGATAAATTCTTTGGGTCTCTGTGTCTTCAGCACTTGCCTCTGCAGGATATTTTATGACAGCAAAAGCAAAGTGTCTCGCTCATCAGAGTCTGGGGAGTTTGCGTGGCACTGGTGTTTATCCTGTTTGCTCCCTTGGACTGGTCTTGCCCAGACAATGAGAACTTTTTCATCTCATTTCTCTAGAGTACTAACAGAGATCAATAATTCTGCTTTATCTAATGGAAAATCTCTGGGGTCTTGTGAATCATGTGTTGGCAGCTTTATTTAGATGGAAATCTGTGCTCATCCCTGGGAAGCCTTGCTTTAAAACAATCTTTTGTAACGTTCAGACTTCAGTTGATCTTTCAAATAATTTCTAGTCTGAATGAGTTAAAACACAGGTGAAGTTTCCCTGCTGAATGATCAGCTCAAGCACAAAACCTGACCTGACAGATCTGGATCAGTTTTAGAAGTCGGCTGCAAAATGTTACATCAGTGAGCAAATTAATCCTAACCCAGGACCTGAAAGCTTCTGTTTTTCTTCAAATGTTTCCATTTTCATTAGTCCTACAGGGCATGTCAGGCGAATCCTGCCCTTTGTTACTTGTGCAGCCCGATTGCAATTAAGCTAACAAGTCTGCTGTAGTACAGGATGGTGTCCAAACCCTTTTCATAGCTGCAGTTGCTCAGGAAGAAGAAAGCAAACCCTTAATTTGTCACTGAGGTAAGCATTTATCAACTGTGGGCACAAAGGAAGGTCAACACATCTCTGCTGTTTCAGAACTACAATGGCACTTTAAGTCTCCTGATACCACTTTGATGCAGACAATGGCCATTATCACTATTTCATGAATATGAAAACAGACACAAAGAAAAAAAAGAAAGAGAATTTGCATGCAGCCTTAGAACAGAACAGGATTAGTGCTCAAGGGCTGCTGGCCCCCAGGCACAGGCTCAGACTACTTCAGCAGCAGTCCCACACACATCACTCTCACCCACATCACTCTCCTCTCACCCACTTTCCTGATTCAGGCTGGTCACCTCCTCAACACTACTCTCACCTTGTCCATCTCCCCTTCCAAGGCCCGTGTTTGTTATCACCTTTCCAATCTCCCACTCTGGTGCTGCTCCTGCCACTTCCTCCCGACGGCTTTCCCCTTCTCCACCCTACAGCTGCAGGCATAGAGCCAGAGCTGTTATGTCCAAGTGATCTTGTTTTCCAGATCCCGCAGATAGGTAAATGATGAAAAACAGTGCCCATGTTGCCAATCTAATTTATCCTATTTTGAATGCAGGTATTAAAAATATGAAAATTATTACTGACTCTCTCTTGTCCCACTTAGTGGCACCTTAGACTGACTGTTTGAACTTTGCCTTAGAAATCTGTTTCCAGTGTTAACTGCTGATTTTACATTACATCTTAGATTGAGTATTTCTCATCATAATCTCCAGCCTTCTCTGTTCCCTGTAAAACATTTTTTCCTGTCAACTTCTGAAAAGTCTTCAAACAATATTAGGAAGAGAATCTGATAGCCTACGCTTCTAGAAACCAGGGTAGGCAGAACCAAGTTTAAAAGCACTGCATAGGCAAAAGAAAACACTTCCTGGATCAATCAAAGCTTAGTGCGAGAAAGGGAAGACGTTGCCTTTAATAGTCAAAGGAATCTACCACCTTGTGAAAGAGCACCAGGCAGCCAAGCCGTGCTGAAGAACAAACAGGAGATTGTCAGTGCCTGGCCCCTCGCACGGCAAACCCGGTGGTTTATAATTACAGCTCCCTGCTCTGCCAGGGCAGGGGAAAGGCCAGGCCAGAGTTGTGCCCCACCACAGCAGCACCTGCATGCAAATGCAGCACTATCAGCTTAGGGGCTCCGAAGGGAACCACTTGCCATAAGTAAATGCACTTTGACAGCAGCTCCTAATAAGAGGAAGGAAATGAGGGAGAGAAAGAAAAGTGATAGGAGACAAAAGGACTTTATAAAACAGGGCTTTATTGCTTTCATTTGTAGCATTTTCCCTTTGTTCTGTTGAGCCTTCCAATTCCAGATACTGCACAAAAGAGATACCCATCTAAAAAAGTTTATTTCAATCTGAAACTGACTTGTGAGATGCTTCACTAATTCAACAGCCCATTATCAGGAGTAACAATGAGCTACCTCTAATTAATTTGGTGCAGCCTTTGCTTCTGATACCAATCAAATCAATATTAATGGGGAGTTTGTGCTCTCTCATTACAGCACAAAATGGGGACCAATCTTCTCATGTAGACTTTTGGACCATAAACTGTGTTTGAGGTCAGCATAGTTGGCTTCTTCCCACACCCTTTTTTTCAATCAGGATGGAAAAAATATATAATGATGTGCTATTTAGTACCTGGATAAAAATCTACATTCAGGTTGCCCTACACCTAAAGACTGAAACCAGTTCAATATGAAGAAATCTCAGACTAAGAAAATAAAGATTTTAGTAGCTCGCAGAGCTCAAATTAAACACTTAAATAGGTAACACTAGATATTTCTCATGCTGCCTCACATTTCTCTATTTATTTTTATCTTCAGGATCAGGCGTGTTAGAGAGGGAGGCCTGGTAAGAATTGCCTCAGCCATCATTCTTGGTTACTTACATCTGTGGTCAATTTTCCACACTTTCTTCCATAAAAGGTAAACGAGGCACTGTACTTGCAACAGGATAATCTAAACAATATGAACAATGTTACTGTTGAAGACCATCTGGCTCATCAAGCACAGCTCCAGACTTTTAACTCCTTGAATAAAGTGTGGAACCCCGCAGTGTATTTTTTTTTTTCCAAAATTCATTTTTAAAATGGTAAAAGTAGAGGTCCTGGAGACATGAGGGATTCAGACAGGGAGAAAATTCAGTTTCTGATTTTAACCTTTCTGTATCTTATGTATGTCGCAATCCAGGCTACAGACAAACACTTAGACTCAAATTTTTCTACAAAAAAAAAGCCTTCTGTGCGTAACTGGTATGTGTGGGGTTGGCGTTTCAGAAGGGAGACAAGAGGGTTAAGTATTTCATAATTCATTTCAACTTACTGGCCTGATTCTACCACTTCTTAAAAGGTAATAGAAGTCAAAGAAGGGTCACCAGGAATTAGAGGAAAATAGGGGGGGGCGGATAAGGGTGAATGCGACCAAAGAAAGTTTTTGCTAATTGTACACACAATTTTTTATCTGTAGATAAATTAACAAGTGGCTGGTCTCTGGGAGAAAAATGTTAAAGCAGCATAGGAACAAAATAACCTGGAAGAGGGCAAGCCGGTAGGGAGAAAACAGTGATCCCGAAAGTCCAAAGAGCAAAGGAAGCACTGGAGCTGGCTGTGCTCCATGCTCCAGAAGCCGGAGCAAGGGTCTGTGCCTCAGTTTCCCCACCCAGCCATTCCCAGGGGAATCGCAGCCCAGGGGAGCAGTGCCAGGATTCACCTCAGCTTCGTGAGGTGCTCTGGAATACAGAACGGCAGCAAGCTCACAGCTTACTGCACAACAGCTCCACAGACATACAGGAGTTAACTATTCTTACACTTCTAAAAGGCTACAGATTTCAAAACACACTTGTTTTTCAACTGAGCAACAGAAAGAATTAGATTTTGTCACGGGTCTTTGTTCAGCTTTCGCTCAGCTCCGTGATTTCTCAGTTCTGTGATTTCTGTGCACAGAGCGGGTTAAAAAGCTCAACAAACGTTGGCTGTAACAGGGCAGGGTTTTGGTCCTCAAGAGGGTTGTTATCCTCCAAAGAAGTTTTAATGGCATTATAAAAAACAAAACAAAACAAAATAAAAACATCCAAAATAAAACCAAAAAACCCACAACCAACTGGTTGTTGAAATACTTCAATGCTTTTTATTTAATTTCTAAAAATATTTTTGGAAAGGAAAGCAAAGAAAATGAATTAGAGCATAGTTGGATTTTTTCTTTTTGTGTAAACACAAAAATTAATTTTCATATTCAGCGGTTCCTTGCTTTAAATTCTGCATCTTGCTTTAACTAGAAACATCACCCTATCTGGTTTCTAGGTAGAGCACACACAGGACTGAACCTTTCCCTACAGTAAATTCTTCCAGCCACTCCCAAAAACATGTGCCCACAACCCTTTTTCAAAGTCTACTCTAATTTAGATCTCATTTTCATTGAAGCTATTATATCATAAGCCCACTGCAATATGTACTGACATACATATGCTGAATTCTTAGCTTACAAAATCATTTTAAGATGCAAGAAGGGCTTTTTAAAAATTATTTTTAAAGAAATCATATTTAATATATGCTCATGACTCATCAATTGAAAAAAGAAAAGCAATGTTACAGTAAGCAAGATAGGTCAGGCAGTTTTATGATTAATGGGGTCAAAAAGTTAGAATTCATGTTTAAAACTTTGGTTGCTCACACTGAAACAATTAACCCTATCTACCGAGCACCAGGCCCCAAAAAACAATGCAAAATTTCAGAAAGAAGCAATACTATATTACAAAACATTTATTTTGGTGTGTGTTCCTCCCCTTCAAAAACAGAGCAACAGATTTCGCCCATTTATCAGGAGATTTTCTGGGTGTAACTCTTCCAAAACAAATCCAGCTTTGAAGTATGAGATGTGAGAGTACAGTATGTAAACTAGGCATGCCCTAATGGCTATTTTGCTGTAAAAGCATCCTGTTTTCTGCTGTACCAACTGAAAGTCCCTTTCCTCCTACTTAAGCTAATATTAGGATCTGAAAAATGAAAACAGAAGGCATTTGATCAACAAGGAATCTGCTGCCGAAACCTCCTGTATGTTAATGACAACATCGGTTACAAAAGCATCTGCCAATTATACTGTAGCTCTGAGAAAAAACATTCCTTTAAATTTATTTTGCTCCTAACTCGACTGAGTGCTCACGATAGCGAGCATCAAATGCACTGTAAGCAGCTCCTGGATTTTAATTAAGAGCATTCCACAGGAATAATGCTGACACGTGCTGAGTGATAAACATATAAGCACTAATTCTGTTCTGTAAAGCCTTAAATTACACGCTCCAGTGCGTTGGATTTAAATCCTAGAAGACACTGGCACCAATTGCTGGGATTACAACTTTCAATTAAACCTAGAACTAAATTACTGGATTTCAAACCATTTCTTTAAGCCACACCTGTCTGCTAAGCCTTTCACCACATTCACACTTAATAACCCTTAACATTTTTCATCGAGAAAGCTCAAAGGTTCTTCCAAATTTAATCTCCGTCACCGTTCCACTTCACACATCTGGAAACTGAGGCACACAATAATTAAATATCCCAAGCTAACACAGGAACCTGTGCCATGGCCAGTGCTTTTGAAAGGGCGATTGTACCTTGTTCCCAAACTTGTTGATTGTTCTCACTCCCACATGATCATCATCTCTTGTGCAAGTATTCACATGGCCTTATGGTAAATTATGCCAGGAAAGAGCTTCCGATTGAAACTGAGGGGTAAAAGGAATTACATGCATGTATATTAACACAGCTAAGTCTGTAGCCATTATTTATGAGGCATCTCTAGGTGGGCACCTTTCTACCCTTGGTAACAGAATGCTATCTTGACTCAGCACAACAAAAGTCTACAGTTGCCTTTGAAAATCCCAGTCATGTTTCCATCTAATTGAAAAGCTATATGGAAAAAGAAAACAAAACAAAAATTATTTTTCCTCCAGAATCAGGACTGTTATGTATTTGAAAAAGTGGTTAATTGCTTTTCTAAATAATGTTAAGCTTACTCAGGCTAAATCTCACCAAGAAGCATTTGGCCACCTTCATATGAATTTCCTATAGTAAAATACTCAAACTTCCTTAAAACCTCATGCCCATACTCTTGTCCACACCACAGCTGAAGAGCTGCACGGATGCTGTGCGTGGTGGAAAGCTATGACACAGGGGAGAGCTCTGCACCTGCACTTCCACACTCGGAGTAATGGGCCCAGTTCTGGGCTCTCCAGTGCAAGAGACACGTGGAGTTACTGCAGAGTCCAGTGAAAGGCTGCAAAGGGGCTCAGTGACCTGGAGCATCTCTCATGAGGATGAGACCCAAAGTCCCAAAGCTCTGGTGCACTCATGATTCTCCAACTCAGAAATGCTCAGAAGGTTTGACTATGGAGAGAACCAGAGAACTGGAGCGCAGAACAGGACACGGAATCGACTCAGCCATGCATAGCCTCAACTCCTCTCTACACGCACAGACATCAAAAACTAATTCAAATGAAAGAAATCTAAGCCACATGCATATACACAAACACCTCGTTCCTTGCCTGCACTCCTACAAAGCGTTATTTCGTATCCTGGTAAAAAGTGGTATATTGCACAAATATGCTCTGGACATAAGATCTGTCACAAATCAAAATTACTAAGAATTATTCTGTCTTTTATCTAATGTTTGATATACTTCATTAAGTATATTGAAATCCTTACACACCAGGAAGTAAATGACCTGAATATTTTGAGAAGTGTGAAGCTAACAGGTATCACTTCTGAGGAAAAAAATGATCCTCTCCTTTTCTGGCAGTTGTCATTACAAAAGTAGGTAGTTGTTTCCTGCAGGGAATCCCTGAAACTGCACCTTCTAATCCATACTGTGTAGTAACTGCTTTGAAACAAAAATAAAAACGCTTAGGTTGCTGCTTCTTGTGCAAAGGTTTCCATGTCAATAACAACAATGTATGTAACCCTTCTAAAGCCTGATGAACTAAAAGACAAGGAGGACTCTGCTAAACATAAAATCCCTTACAGTGCCTGGATGAAACAACTGAAGAAAACTGCTGCAGCTGCTTGCACTGTCTCTAGATTTTGGCATTCATTATTTAAGTTCAGTGGAAACTGTTCAGCCTTGAAGTAGACTGACTCATGCACTTTAACTTCCAATTTCCTGCAAACAATCCATTAGTTTTTGGCAAGTTTCATACTGCACAGTACTTCCCTGAAAAGGGCAGCTCCCAAACTCTTCTGATTTCAACAGCGTTTTCTGAGTTTAATGAAAGTAGAATTTGTACTTGTGCCCTTACAAAAACTGAGTGTTATCCCCACCTGAAGATGTCTGAGACACTTACCAAAGGTACGTGAATGACTTTGCTCACAAAGGTTCTCTCCAAATGTACTTGTTGGGACAAATCCTACTGGGCTGTACTATATGGGCATTTCTCAGAGAACACGAGCTGAGTTTAGATGTGCACTGTTAAGTTTTACCTGATGAGGAAAGCAAAAAAAATATTTTCATACTACCTACACCTCTCCCAGAAGTGCACTACCTACTCCTACACTTCTCTGGTTTTATAGCAGCTGAAATGAGCTACTTGACAAGTAAATACTAATTCTTTAATTTCTAGCTACAATAGTTTTAAAATTTACCATTCCCTTCAAATATTATGTCCCCAAGTGGTATCTGAAATATGTCAGTAACTCAGAATGGAAAATAACTGTGGTATCTCGATCGCCACCAGTTGGTAACTGTAGATAAACGTGGTCTAGTAAACAGTGACTAGTAAAATAACTCTTCTTCCATCCCCAGGATGCAATTATTTAAAAATGAGAAAAGAGATGAAAGCATCAACATAAATACATGTGCGTACAGTTTTCAAAGTACTCAGTGGGATTCCAAATCTCCAGTTCAGCTGACACAGTAGAAGAGCTTTCCACATTAAAATTAATTTTTTTAATCTGTGCACCTTGCAGAGTGTGGTGCTGGAATCTTGTGTTTATCCACGCTCTAAAAAAGCTACAGTACACAGCAGCACAGATTTTCTCACCTCAGCATATCAAATCTCCATCTACACAAGGCAATCATAAATAGGTTGCATAGTTCCGTAGTTTTCATGTTCATTCAGGTCCTTAGCTCTCTCTCCTGGGACTGTCAGCAAGCACAATTTATTAACTGAGATTGGCAAAATACTCCACTCTTTACAAGGACTGACCCAATCTCATCCCAATGATTTCACTTAAGTGATACAACCATCAAATGGGCAGTGGCCACTAAGGGAAAGTTCACATGCAACAAACTAAACAAGAGGGTCTAGTGGCAAAAACATTTCCAAAATGTAGAAGCAAGTTCCAGAATGTTTTGAAAGGCTTGTTTAAAGTGTTTAAAAATACATTGTGACTACCAGGGGACTATACATTGTGGGAACTTAAGTGGCTATGGCTGTGGAACTTAAGCACCTAGATCCGCTGTGTATCTGGGTGTTCAAAAGACACATCCCAGCTCTACAGGTGCCTGCATTCCAGCTGGGAAAGTCCAACAGATATTTAATTCCCTACAGCTGCACATGAACACTGACATAAACCTGACTCAAACAGCAGGTGCTTATTGCCCAGCTTCCTTGCCCAAGCTAGACCGTACACAGGTATTTCCACTATAAATAAGATATACAAAGATGGCAAACTAAAGCTGTAATAATTATTACTTACTGCTGAAGGTATCTTATTTTCTGCACAATTATGTGATGCTTCATAGCAACGCTAAGTTTGTATTAGTTTCTTGGTATGTGTGTCACTATTCTCCACATCAGAAAGAACTCTCTCCTACCTTGCTGAAGCCCCTGGGATGTATCCCCAAAGACTGGTTAAATGCTCAAACAATTAGCATAAGCCTAACCCTTTTCTTTCTTTCTTGTTTTTTTAATAGACTCTCATTTCCTCAGTTTTAAAAATGTGCAGTTTCTTGCAGCTTCACTGAAGGTTCAGTCTGACAGATTCATTCCCTCTTTCCACTCCATTTCCAAGCCTGAAGAGAGAATGTGCCTGATTTAGTCCTTAAGCTCTGCCGTACTCTGACATGATCATGTATGCACCTCTTTGAGCACATGAATGGTTTCTTGACTTGTCTCCTTGACTTGTCTCCTTGCACGCTTATTTTTAAGGGGGGAATTAAGTGGTTTGTCAGACTGATCCCAAGTGCTTAGCCTCTGAACAGCATGAAGTTTTACTCTGCTGAGTAAGAAAACATTTCCCAGAACTTCATCTCTCTATCCACGCTAACTGCCTACATACAACTCTACTTCCCTGACAAAAGAATGAAATCTACAGACATTCTTATCTCCCTGGGATAAGATATTTATTAGTGAAACTGGAGAGCGAGGGTTTGAACTGAGGAAGCAAATGAAGCAGAGCTGGTACACTAGTCATCCAGGGGTTAAGCTAATTTGTTAGTGCCCTTGCTGTTTCTTGCTGTCAGCCACTGTGCATCCACTCTTTAAATTCTGAAAAGAACACTGACCTTTAATCTGTGGTATTAGTTCCTTTGACAAAATGGAAGATTATGTCTTTCTCCCACAAGCCTTCATGTGAAGCTTAGCCAGCTTCCATCTGGTCTGGCTAATTAAATGTAAGTTAACATTAAGTTAAGAGCCAGCTCCAGCCCACATTTCTGCAACAGCAGATTTATTAATTAGCTGAACAATTTGAGTATTTAATACCAATTTTTGATTACTTCTATTTTCTTCGCTCTCTCACAAAAACAGGGAAATGTTTTTGAAGACATATTTGCATAGTTTCAGTTCAGAAACACAAAACACCAAGACGTGCCAATAAGATTCTGAGCAGCCATAAAACTGTCAGTTTTTTTTCTTCTGTATTTGACATGTTAATAAAGTACCATCTTAACAGTGTGAAGGATCTGCCTATTATGCACAAGATGTGGAATCACTGGAGCTGTACACTTTAAGCTGGCCCTGACCCACAATCTGGCCCTATATGTACTAAAACTACAGCCAGTTGTTGTATTCCTTATTCAGTCAAAACATTCTTTGACCCTAATGGGCGTTCTGTCTGAATGAAGGACAAAGGGATTAGATCTAATATGGGGAGCTGCTAATTAGAATCATGCCCACAGCTAACTTTTGATAAAATTCATTTGTAAAAATGAAAATACAAAGAATTTACTAAGTCAAAATGGTGCTTTGCACTGTTTTAACATTAACTCTGTGCAGGTCTGGTACCTAATCTATTTCACTGTATTTAACATTAGATGTTAGAGAAGAAAACTATACACTTCAATATTTTTAAAATAAATAATACAGCAAATTTAGATTTATACATTTGTTTTAACACCTGACATTACTTTGAGAAAGACTGTTACATCAGGTAAAACATTTTAACCTCTTAACCAAACCTTCCTTCTTTGGGATAGAGGCAAAGATCACATCAAGAAATGCTATTTCTTCATGTATATTTATTTAATATAATGCCTGCTGCTACTGTACATAAAGCATATTTAAAAATTCAAACCCCAGGAAACTTCTACCTAGTTCACACACACACAAAAAAAAAAAAAAAAAAAAAAAAAAAAAAAAAAAAAAAAAAAAAAAAAAAAAANAGAAAAAAAAGAAAAAAAAGAAAAAACCAAAAACAAACAAATCCAATAAATTAAAAGTTGTTTCATATAAAAATCTAAACTGTATCAAGACATGCATCAGAGAGTTACAAACCAACAAAAACTGTGAATGGCACAAAGCTGTCTAATGGAGTAAGACTAAAAACAGAAATGAGGAGACCACAGCTCCCTTCCACTTCTCTGCCTGCAGAAGATCACATGAGTGAATCAATTCACCTTTTCTGCCTCAGCTGCCCCAAGCAGATGGTGCAGGGAGAACAAACATTTCTCCTTTTCTGATCTCACTTTAAAATTCTCAGGTGTTTCAGTCAGATGAAGATGCTCTGTGTAAGGACAGACTATTAGCAGCTAATATTATGCTGGAAATAGAAATGGACAAGCAATTCGCTTCTAAGAGACTCTGAAAACAAAAACGCTGTTTTACAGGGTGCAAGACCAACAACAGACACAAAGCATTTCTGGTTGTTTATAATATGGGGTTTTCTTATCAACTTATTCTGTTCTCTCATTTTAATGACCTGTTTCCATAAAAAAACCCCAAAACTAAACCAAAAAACCCAAACCCCTTCTCAAGTTTTCGATCTCTGTCCTATCTTCTGCCTAGCTTACTTTACATTTCTGTTCTCATTGTACACACCAACTCTTGCTTACTTCCACAGCTTACCCTGGGAATGCTGTTCTGCACAGAATTGTTACCTTTTACTCAGGCAAAAGCAGAGTGTCTGATAAAATCCACTGGGGTAACTCCTCCAAAAATTAAATACAAGACTCAAAATGCAATCTAAATGTACTAGTCTGACTCTAAGGCTAGCCACGGTTTTCTTCTAAAGGCCATTAAGATTCAGTCCATTCTCAGAATACCAGACGTGCACACAGAGAACTGCTGAGCTCCATTCTGACACAGCAGTAGCTGATTCCTCTGAACTCATTGCTGGCACTTGGGCTGCTCACGCCAGCTTTCCTCGTCAGCTGGAGCCACCTTGTGCCCTACAGAGCACCTGCACCCTGAGGTCGGCTTAGGAAAAATTGTGTTTACATGCTGGCATTTTGTGTGTGAGACAACAACTAAAAAAATACTTATTCGGATTCTGTATAAATCGTTTCATTTGGGAGTAACTGTTTGAAATCAGTTAAAGATGATTTATTTGCAGGTAACTATTTCAAGTCAGTTAAAAATGAAAAAAATAATAAAGCTGCAAATCAACTGGATGCTGATTTTTTTTTCAATTCAACCCACCACTGCAGTAAGGTTTTACGAGTTATGCAAGACACTAAGTCACTTTGAACGCTCGTGGTATAATGAGAAATACCACCACTATTTTCCAGTTTATTATGTGTTCTTATGTACAAATGAGA
The DNA here is from genome assembly GCA_013397055.1 of Pachycephala philippinensis. Classification (NCBI taxonomy): domain Eukaryota; kingdom Metazoa; phylum Chordata; class Aves; order Passeriformes; genus Pachycephala; species Pachycephala philippinensis. The sequence goes on from VWZT01010170.1 coordinate 932,767, forward strand.
ATTTTAACAAAGCAGTGACAAGAATGCAAGACCATGAGCTGCTCTGCTGCACGTTTTACTTTGCAGTAAAACACTAAAGTCTCTTCCTCTGCAGTAATGAATTTGAGTGCACAGCATAAAAATGTTTAAAAATGCAGCAGTTCAGATTTGGCCTCTAGCCATAAAATTCAAATCCAGCTTGCAAACACACCTAAATTCAGAGTCAAAATTTTTTTTGGTCTCGTTATAAAATAGGGATCACATGAATCAAATAGGTCTGGACATACTTCCAGAGGCTCCTGGGGCAAATTCTGACTCCGGGCCAAATCTACCATATTCATGTTCTTTTATTCTGACAGAATCAATATCAAATTTGTTGAGGGTATGGAGCCAATAGATATTTCCTTTCCTTCTCAAAGCAAGAGTGATGTTCTTTATTCCAAGTGGGTAGGACAGATGTGATTGCACCTTCTAATAAAATTAATACTTATCATTTAAACACACGAGACCTGACATTTCTTCTTAAGCCTGAAAGCATAGGCCACAAAAAACCCCAAACAAACCGCAAAATCCAAACCCCTGAACTACACAGTTACAACAAAAAGTGTTCTGACCTTTTACCATTCTTCTTCTTCATGCACTCTGACGACAAGTTAGGCATATCATCTTTTGAATTCAGCACTGCAATACATTATACTGCATTTACTCTGAGCACTCTGACATTATCATTATCTTCTTTTGTGCCCGACAGCAACTGCAGCTCCTATAATGCCATTATTGTAATTAAGAACAATCTGAACCATTGACAGCATTGCCTCGTTTGCTCTAGAATCCCCTGTGCATTAGTGTTCTTCTAAACCAATATTTCACTATTAATAGTTTGCTACTTTAGAGCTGCCTACGGTTAAAAAAAAAAAAAAGTCAGGCCTCAGCCTAACTCAATGGCCAAAGAAAAAACTTGCTAAGAAAAAAATTAATGCAAGGCTGTGCACTGGCAAACTGTTACACTTTCCTTTACACTTGTTGAAAATGGATTCACACCCTGCCAACCTATTCAAGCCGTTACCCAGGTGAGGAAGCTTATTTTGGCTTGCTTCAAAAGGACCACCTGTACAGATACAAAAGAAAACATCTCTTCTCCCACTAAATGTACCTAAAGTACTTCTCTGCCTAAACTCTCCCTTTCATTAATCCAGCTCACGGTTGGATAAGTAGGGCATGGCAATTTAGACATTCTTGTCTGGGAAATTCTGACCTTAACTCCCAGCCCTGCAGCACACGTTCTCTGCAGGCTGCCTGCACCCCGTCCATCTGTTTGCTGAGGGTGACACCTGCCTGTCCCTGAGCCAGGAAGGTGGTCAGCCACAGCCCTGTGATCACCTAACACCCAGCCTTTCACTGTTATCACTCCAGGGAAACAATCAACCGTGGGCTAAAGAACTGCAGGTGCAACTGGCAGGACAGCACTGACACATTAACATGCACCTCTTAGAATCCAGAAAGCTCACAGCCAGGCCATCAGAAGTAACATCAATTTTTCCTCTGCAGTAAATGAGAAGCTAGAGTACTAAGTCCTAACAGAAAAGAACCCAGCAATCATTTCCTGTCTGAAAAGGGAGCATCGCTGGTCACATGAAGTTTTATGTATTTTTAGTAGATATGAACACAGGAAAGCACTGTATGAAAATGACCAAAGAAATGTGCCTAGTGGAAAAGAGCTGGTATCTCCCAGGGCAATTTAGACACATGTGGTGGCAGACTTTGTCTTCTTGTCAACACATATTCCATTAAAAAATTATGAACCTTATGCTAAAAGAACATTCAGGAAATGATAGTGTTTAGGATACTTCTGGAATTTTTTATTCTTTCAAAGCTTTTGCAGTAAGAGATTGTATTTTTATGTCTGGGACATCACTCTACCACACCTTTCAGTCTCTGCCCAGGGCTTCTGAAGGGGAACAGTGCTCACTGACAATTGTTGCACCTCCTCTCCTCCCAAAGTCCCTTTTCCCAAGTGGGATTTCATAGGTTTCACTATGAATAAAGGCTAACACCACCCATCACCGGGTGAGTGCCACAGACTGCTCTACCACTCCACTGGAAGGGCAAAGAACAGGAGCAGCTCTATGCCAAGCAGGAATCAGAGAAGCCAGGAGGACTTAACCACGACTACAACTACCAAGAATGACTCACAGAAATTCATATTCCAGGTGTTTTCTTTCGCAAAAATAATTATCTAAGAAAAAGTAACATATTGTCAACCATGGTACACTATGTGCTGCTTGACACAGAGATCAATAAGAAGTCAGGAAGAAAAGTGCAAAGACTAAAACGAAAGCAGTTTTGCTAAGTCATAACCTATGTGCTCTCTAATTTTGTATTACATCCACATATGTGATAAGAACATTTCATAGCACCACATGCAATTATTTCACACAGACTACTACAAAACTGAAAGGAAACCAGAACATTTGGGAGACTGTAGAGCCTTGTTATTTAACCCTGCAATTCTTTAATATTTTGAGTAAGATCACTGCTTGATGAACAGTGGCACAGTCTAGAGCCAGGTGCAGGATTTGGGTGAACAGATGGTGGCTAATCTTCCTCACACAGCTCTGCCAGTACAACTCACTCTTGACCAGTCACATCCCTGGTTTTTTTCTGGCCCTTGGCTTTCTCTGGCCTGAGCACAACTTTTCAAGGGGTAGTTGCAGAGTAGGCTAAGGATTCACAAAAGGCTGTTGATCTGATTTTGCTTTTGGTCCAAGACATCTTTTGTTTGTATTTCAGTTTGGTCACTAAAGTGAATTAACTCACTGGTGCACTCAACACACACATACACACCCAATTCCAACAGGGACAAGCCAAATAATGTTATCTATTAGTAAGTATTAGCACACTAAACAGAAAATGCATGATGATACATGCAGAGAGCAAGGCTCTGAGTGCTTTCCTACTACTCAGTGCTCCAACTACAGCCACACACTCCAAAACAGCACAGGAACTACTACAAGATGGACAAGGCACAGAGAACACACAGAGAGCAAGCTACACCTTCAGCCCCACCCCAGCCCCACATTTGGAAGAGCCGCAGGTGAAAATGTGAAGCACTGCAAAATATCCTGCCTTCCAGCCCATCCTCCCTCACACAAAATGGCATCACACTGCTTCCAGCACAGCACTGGCCGCCCCACCTGCAGTGTCACCTGTCCTTTCAGGATCGTCTCCCTTTGGGTTGGCTGCAGTTCAGCTGGTAAAATAGCTTATCGTTAGGGATACAACAACAACCAGATTTGAATAGGAACTGGTGTGGGGAGGAAGAGGACAGAAGAGGCAGATGGAAAAGCAACACCATTTTAGGTACACTTCAACCAGTGATTTTTTAAAGTTTCATTTCACAAAGAACTGTGTCCCTACAACTGCTGATTTCACCTTCAGCAACACCAGCATTTTGCTGAAAAAGACTGCAGAACTCTGGATTAAGTTATTAGGAAGCACTTGATCTTGGATACAGTGACATAACAAACAAACTGGACTGTCCTTTCTTAATCTCTGTGAGAAAGGCAGAGAGCCCAGTATTAAACTATTTCGTCTGCATGGAGGGCATCATTTAATGGTTGTGAAAGGCATTAAAGAAAGAAAATAAAAATTAGGATACATCCCAGAGATCCTGTCCAAGGGAGATTTCCAGAAGCACAGACCTGTACTTACAGGAAGCTGCCCTTAAGGCGAGGGGTTTCAAAGATGTAGAGCCCACAAGCAGTAATCAAATCCAGTGAGAACTTTTCTCTTGGCCAGAATCTTGGTCCCTAGGTCTTCTCTTACCTTCAGGGCAGATTCCTTTAAATACTATGGGGAACATCAGAGTTCTAAAACTCCAGATTCTCTTGACAGCACACTCACTTACTTCACTGAGGATGAAAACTACTCAGTTGAGTACCTCATATTTACTCTATTCTACAGCTTTACTTGGTTATACCCACGTTCACTCTGCAACCTGGATATATGCTTTTATGAGGATGATATAAGGGAATGCATGTTTTAAATCTGGAGATGTAAAGAAAAAATTAGCACTGAAACAAAGGTGCATCAGTCTGAGCTGGTCTCTAGCTGCTTTTTTTTTTTCTTTTCCATGGCTCCATCCTGTAATCTGAAAGCACTGGAGGTTCTTCAACCACTTGTTCAATGCATGTTTAGTTTTAGCTGAAACCTCAGCTCAGACCATGAAGGAATTATTTAAATGGGAAAAACTCAGGAAATAAAGGCATACTTCTGCAGCAGCTGACTTGCCCATGTAATTTAGGCTGCTTTTGCAACTCAAATGCAAAGACGGAGTTCAGTGGCTCTACTGCCCTCATGCAGGTAGTCAGAAAACAGTAGAATTCATGGCTGTTTTGGGTCAGAATAAGAGATCAAAGCCCAAAGCCCTGGTCCCTGGCAGAAATGTGTTCTTTACAATACAAACAAGGAAGGGCAAACCAACAGAATTTTGTATAAGCTTCATAACAGCTTCATAATCCTAACAGATGTCACAACAGGTATTTTATGATTTCTGAACACAAAATGTCTGTGAAGGCCTACATGATTCACAAGTGGACCACTGGAGACACTGGAGTTTTTGTACATCTAAGATCCACCCAGATCACTTTTAGCCCCCACCCCCCACTCCCTTTAAAAAACATTTCTGGCATCCAAAACACTCCACAGCAATAAGTTTCAGAAATTAATCATGCACAGCCTGGCTCTGAGGTCTCTTCATACAGTGCACGCATGGGTCCTCCTGCCTCCAGTGAGACACCACCACGGGCTCCTTTGCCTCCTCCCTGACACAGATGAGGTTGGCAGTGCTGTGCTTTGTGTCAGTCTCAACACTGTCAGCACAATTCCACATCCTGTGTGATCTAACCCCTTTGCACCTGCTAGGAGGCACTCACATAGAGCAGGCATGGATACACTCAGCTCTACCATGATCGATATATCTGGATAGATACATCTACTCTGGATATAGACTCAATAAGCTGCCTGGCAAACAAGCTGCATCTGGGACTCACACGTTCCTGCAGATTTGATTGCTGTAGATGAAACACACGGACCAAGCATAACTGGACTGGTTGAAACAACGAACTTTTTAGAATAATTTTAGGATTATTTTTTACTTTCAAGATTCAGAAACACGTTCACAATATTTTCATGCCTTTCTCTGAACCAACTGGAGTCAGAGGCTATTAAAAAGAAGGGGGGTAAAAAATGCTCCACCCCAGCAGAGCTCGGCTCGACAGATGCCAAACAGCCTCAAGCAGGGCGGAGCTGTCATGTACATTTGTGCCCGGGAGCTGCATCTGCAGGGCGATGGCCATCCCAGCCTAAGCAACAGTTGGTTGTTCAGCTATGCTTTCAGAGGCAATTATCTTCCTTCCCACCGAGCAATCCCTTCCACCGCCACAGCACGGGCCTCCCCAGATCTCCCCTGACAATTCGGCTTCAAAGCACGCAAACAAAACCCCGGTGCTGTCCTCCCGAGGAGTTCCTCTCGTACTGCAGATGCACTCAGAAGGCTTGAAGCAGCGAAATGATAACAAACAAAGCAAGTGGACCTCCCTTCTGTTTTTCCACATTCCTTCCACAGAACAGAAGTATTTTATCTACTTAACAGAACTTGCTCCAAGGCAATAATTACTTCAGTGGCGATGCTAACAGGTTTTGTCCAGCATCAGCTTTGCAGCTGTCTGTAACGCGCCTGTGGCAGTACACCAGGGACACAGAAATATGCGGCACAGAATATAGGGAAAAGATTATAAGCACATTCCAGGTGCTGTGCAGTGAGGTTGGTGGTAAAACACGTTCGTGTCAGACAGCAAAACCAGCTGTTCAGCTACTCTGATGGCACTGGAAGGCCTAGGGTTGATGTACTGATAAGCTGTAGAGAAAGAATGTGAAAAGTATTGGTAAGAGTGACAGTAAAGGCTTTCCCATATCTTCCTTTTCACAGGAGACACCACATGCCATCTTCTAAACACCGGTATGAAATTAGCATCCAGTGGTTCATTTTCCTCATTCGTGCAATACATTAGCAAATACAATGATAGGACACAGATGAGTTCTTCCAGCTTCTGCTTTGAAATACAGCATCAGGGAAGAGCAGAAGAAAAGAAAAGCCTGCAGAGTGTTTCAGCCAGCCTAGAACCTCTCACACAAGAAACAGACAAGCACAAACATCTACTGACACAAAAAAACTAGTCATTTGCATTAGTTGTGCAGTAAGTTGCAGAAACAGGTCCAAAGAAAATGAGCCAATTAAATATTATCTACTTCTTGTACACCAAGAAATAGATTTATTTCATAGGAAAAGGCCCAGAGCAAGACCAAGGCATGATCTGTCAGTGAGTCACACAGCAAAGCATTTTACTTGTGGATTCCAGAAAGTACATTTTACTTTAAACACCTGAAAAGCTTTCATCACCCTACATTTACTCTTACTTTGTTTTCTTAGGTTTTTCTGATTTCGTATTATTCCATAAAATGCATGATGGTAACAAAGTAAAGATTAAGAAAGTTAAGGTTATTATCAAAAACCACCAGAATGTACAGTATTTTACACTTTTAGCATACTCTTCCCTGAGGCACTGAGAGAATACTGCCTACTGTAACCCCACAAACCAAAATTAAATCAAAACAAGGCATACAACAGAAAAAGAAGAAATATCCTAAGTGGAGGACGGCAGAAAATTCATTCTTTCTCCTGCCCATCAACCCCAAATAAACTAGGTAGAAGAGCAGTCAAATTACTCAAATTGATGTCACATCAATTGGGAAACTGACTGAGCCCATACAATTGCTCTCCACCAAATTCACGGGTCCAAGCTGTCTGTTTCCCATCTGCTCCTCTGCAATTCAAGCAATTCTGAACTTCACTCTCTGTTCCCAAATGTGTCACAGATTCATTAGCATGTCAGGGGCCAATTCTTTACATTCTCCACTAAGGTAAGCTATTAGGGGAAGCAAATTTTCTGTGTTTATAATTGCCAGGCAAGGAAAATTCAAGGAGGACAATGACGTATGATCTTACTAAACCCACCATGAAAAATTCATTAGATAACACAACCCACACACAGAGATTTTTTTTAAAAAAGCCATTCTGTTCTCTTCTTACATGTGTTTAAAGACATGTTCAGTACACAGTACAGACTACTACAAGGAGCTTACAAAAAATCTAATTTGTGGGGTTTTTTGCTAATGTGATGAGCTCCACCACACATCTGAACTCCTGATAGATAAGGACTGGGATCCTTCACTAGCATATATGGGGTTGCCCAGTCTTTAAATGCCTTCCAGCAATGAAGGGGATGGAACCTTACTAAAATCTACAAATAACTTTTGCACACCACAGTTCAGTCTGCAGACAGGCCATCAAATACTCTGGTATTAGTTCACAATTCTCTCACTGCCTAGAAAGCTGATTTAATTAATTCCAAACATACTTATAATTTTGCTACCTTAACAGAATGTATACACCATTTAAAGATGCAGCTGAGGATGCTCTCACAGGGAAGACCAAAGCACAATGTTCTCATCCTTGAATTACACCACTGGCGATGAGATATTATAAATGAAATCCAGACTAAGACTCTACATGACAGATGACAACATAAACAAATTTGAACTCCAAATTCCAGATTTTATCAAATATTCTCTAATATTTAATGTATTTTCCATATTAACATATGTCTTCTGGTGTGACTAATCCCTGCTTACATCATGTGTGTTATCTCAAGTATCTAAGGTTACTCTGTTTTGGTCAATAACTTACGCTGTTATATTACAGAATTCATTTCACTTGTCTAGACTGCCCTCACCTCTACCACTGGTGGACCTCTCACCATTGCCAAGAACTTTGAAGTTCATAAGCAAAGGTTTACTATATATTTTTATATATATTTATACATATAAATTAATGTCAATACTGAAATCTCATCTTATGTTGTATTATAAACCATTTTTGCTACATCTAAAACTACAGAAACTTTACTCTCTTCATAAGTTATCTGCATTACTCTTCATCATACTGTCACTTCAGATCCTAAAGCATTTTCATTTGGTGGAGCATTTTGACAATTGCTCTATTGCTGTAATATATAAAAATGTAATTCTGACAATGATCAGAACGCCTGCCGATGACATAAACACGAAACTCACAGATGTGTAATCATATATCACCTACAACAGTTAACTACACACATAGCACAGATAGCACCGAAGTGTAACCAGCATAGTCCCTACAAGAGATAAAACATTTCTGCATTATTAAAACCCACCAGTTCTTAGCCCTTGTGGTGAAACACTGGAATAAATCACCAAGTTTCTGTCCTCTGTGTTGCAGCAAATTTACACCAACTGAAAGACATGGAAATTTTCAGTCGTCCCTCATTTATCCTGACTTATCCTGAACATTTTCCAATACATCCTGTGTGTAAACAGCTGAATAACCACGTGCACTCCTATGACCAAGATCCATCTCCATAGGAAACCTGCCGCAGGTTGGTTAAAGAAGGAAAAAAAACACCAAAGAACAGAGCCTGGATGAACAAGCAATCTGACCTCTGAAATTCTTAGCTAGGCTTCAAAAACACCCGGAGCCCGACAAAAAAAATCAGCACAACTTAAGGTGGAACCTATGTGGGCCACAGCCAGCAAGGAACAATCCTTGTTAAGAGTTTGCAAACTTGTATTTATTTTTAGTAGAGAAAAAATCAGGAAGTAAGAAGAGGACAGGCTTCACGGTAAGGCTGAAGCCATCTGAACGTGTTAAAACCAACGAATCAATAAGCAGAAAGATAAGATAGAACACTACCAATCTCACCTCTATAAAGGCTTCCACCAGAGAAATCTCACAAATACACACCGAAGTAAAAAGGATACTAAGGTGAATTTAACACAATACTTTTTTGTCCATCAGTAAATAACAAAGTCCTTACAAAGTTAATAAGAAACCCCCAACTCTCTAAACCATTGTTATTTTTAGACAGACCTTAGAAAATTGGGAAACACAAAAGAAAAGGACAATGCAGTTCCAAAATTTCAAAAGGACAGACAATGATAATGAAATGCCAGGTGCAGATTTTAATCAATAAATGTAATACATTAAAGCAATGAGAAGAAGTATGATTTCACAGAACACATCTTTTTGTAAGATTACAAGATTGTGGATAAAAGTAACTGCTGCCTCCAACAGTTTGCTGGAGATGTGTGACTTAAACATCTGTCACTAAGGAAAATAGCATTTAATAGGAAAAACAATAGTAATGATGATATAATGGACATACCCAAACTGCCACAGATAGGCTCACTTAAAGGTCTCTAAACATACCTAGGATATGGGCTTGTCAAGGAAGAGTTACTAATAGTCACAAGTACTCTAACAGAATAATGTAAAAAAAGTGGGTAATTAACGAAGTTGTCATTCTTTACCATTTCATCAACATCTGGTCCATCTGCAATGACCAGAAAAAGCCAAATAATGCGAGCACAATTGTGCAACACGGATTTAATTGAAAAGCGAGGCCATACATCACAGAAAGATGACGTGATAGCTACAGAATGAGGGGCTATACTCTCCCAAGTTGTGTCATCCTTGTCCACAGCACTGGTGCTGCTCTGAAACACATTGTGCCTGGCTCCAGTGCCCGTGTGCACATCAGGAGCAAGGGGCTGCTCAGCACAGTACCCCTCCTCACACTTGCATGCAATGAATATTGCTTGAAAAACCGTTTTGAAGCGACTGTTACTTTGGCTCTATTTGCATCATATTTAAATTAAATTCAGCTGCGAAAACCATGGGTGAGCGAGGTTAAATTCCAATTCTCTGTCTCACGGGATTTCACACAGGCAAACTCAGCAGGGGGTGGGCATTAATTCACATGTACGGACAAAGAACCAGACTGTTGTACACGCTCGGCGTTCTGCAAAGGTTCGCTGTCGCGAGGCAAAAGTCTTCTGCTGAGCACCAGGATAATTGCGTTCCGAGCCCCTGAGGAACCCCCACTGCTACGAACATTAAACCAGCAGCGTGCATTACGCAGTTTCTCAGAGCGCTGTGTGCTGAGCACACCGCACACCAGCACACCGCGTTACGAGGCACGGAGGACTCGAGCACCGTGGTTTTGGGTGTCCGCACCGGAACTGCGGAGACAAATCCTGCTGAGGGAAACTCCCCGCGCGCTCCCAGGCCTGCGGGGCCCGCCGGCCGCCTGGCCCGCTGCGGGGGGCGCTCCTTCCCCGGCGCGGCCCACACACGG
>VWZT01010170.1:943533-1067856 GCA_013397055.1 Pachycephala philippinensis
GCGCTCCCCTCGCACGGCTCCGGGTAGCCCTCGGGCGGTGCGAGAGCCGCGCTCCGCTCCCGGCGGGGGTCACACCGCGTGTGGGGGCCCGGCTGCACCCGGGGGCGCGGGGCAGCGCCTCGCCCCGTGCTCCATCCTCCGCCCCTGCACAGGGGCCGGGCACTAACTGGGGCTGCGTGGGTAAATGCCCCAGGGTGGGTGACCACGGCAGGAGGGTGCTAGGTAACGTGGGTGCCGAAAGTTAAAGGTAAACGTGGACACAGTGTCAGGGCAGGGACACCTTCAATTACACTTGATTTTTCAAAGCCCCATCCAACCTGGCCTTGAACACTTCCAGGGATGGAGTGTCCAGAGCTTCTCTGGAGAGCTTGTTCCAGAGCCTCACCACCCTCCCAATAAAGAATTTCTTCCCAATATCTTGTCTAAACCTACACTTCTTCAGCTTTAGGCTATTTGCCCGTGTCCTGTCACTACCTGCCCTCTCCAGCTGTCTTGTAACTCCCGTTTAGGTACTGGAAGGCTGCTAGGTCTCCCTGGAGCATTCTCCCGGCTGAACAACACCAACTTTCTCAGCCTCTCCTCATGGGAGTGGTGCTCCAGCCCTCTGAGCACTCTAACATGTTCATCTCTCTCCTGTGTTGGGGGCCCCAGATCTGGACACACAAAAGAACTCATGAAGTAATAAAGTGTCACTAAATAGTTTCCCACAAGTTAAAGTTCAAGCTTACTACATCCATTTCAGCCTTGGTAACATTTTGCAAAACTCTTCTGCCTATAGGTTTCAGCTATGTCTGTGGTGAGAAGCAGTGGGCAACGTCATATCCACTTCTACAAAACAAAACAACTGTTATAGTCAGACCAATGCAAAAAGCATGTGGCAGGAAAGGTGACTTAACACGATAGATTGCCTATACCAACCCTGCTTTGATTTGCAGATGAGCAGCTTAAGGGAGAAGTATGTTTAAAACAGATAATTTGCTGTGGCTGGTTCAGGAGGCATCCAGGACTGGAACAGCATTAATGTCATCTGGATGCACTACTTTCACTTACCACTTAATCACTTGATTAACAATTCAGGCAAAAAGCCACACACACTTCATGCAAATATCTAGCTATCCATTAGGCATAATAAGTGAAATGAAATTACCATGAGGATATTTCTAAATCAGCTAATAATTGTGTTTTTACAAGCCGGTAACATTGGTTAGCTGATGAGGGGTAGACATCAATGCCTATTTGTTGCATGCAGTTAGTATGTGCCCTGGAGAAAAACTTTATTCATCCATCCTGCCATCAGTTATAAGCAGGAATGAGCCCAAGCCTTAGCACAATCCTTTCCTTATGTTTGCTCTCTGGTTTGTAGCACCAGTTGTGTCTCAGGCCTCTTGTCTACAAATTTCAGCCTGAATTTCACATGTTATTCTCTTTTTACAGAAGTGCTGATTATACAGTGTAGGTATTAGGAGATAAGCAGTTTCGAATAATTTTTAAGAACATAATAAAAGACAATTTCAAAAGGAGAAATACATACATCAAACCCTTTTAAAAATAAGCCTGTAAATCTGTGGCATTTACAAACAGAGCAGTGACCCAACTAAATCTCCATTTGGAGCCAAATGACTATACTATATACTATATATGGATGTCAATATAGGATTTTGTGGGCACAGCAGAAGACAGAGCATTTTAGCAAGCACAAGTGTGCTTGCCTTTGTACCCCTGTGTTTGTGGTAAATACAGAAGGAACAAGCCAGGTACCTCACAAAGAGCAACGGGTACTGGGCTGTGCAGTACAGGGTAGTCAGAATTCAACGTGCATTTGCCTAGTCCCTCACAAAATAGCTGAAAAGACCCAGAATCTTCCCTATTTTACAACACTCAGTATATGTAAATTAACAATAAATACAGTATTACTTACTTAATAGCCTCATGAACTATGGCAGTTTCACATCACAAGGGGGAAAAATTGAATGGAACAATGTGTTTAAGACGAACTTTATCAGATCTGGAAACTCAGATACTGTGTGCTTTAAGTAATGATGCTAAAGCAACAGCCAGACATTAAGCTTATAGTTTGATTTTGGGTTTTTTAATGGATTTCTCTCAGGATTTATGTGCAGTTCATTGTGTATAACATTATTGCAATCTTTTTCCAGTTGTGATGTTTCTCTTTGAGGATAGTTACAACATTTTCCCTCTGTATCTTAAATGTAGAATTACATATGCTACCTTTTTTGTTGTTTTTATCTAGGCATATATATGAACATATGGCCTTAAATTAATATTGCATTCACCAAAAAAGGCTTTATAGATGCACACAAGGTCTAAGTTATAGCAGCTATGGGGATGGGGTTTGCTCTGCTTTGTATTTGACAATGGAATACTTCCAGGATCATGCTCCACGATCCCAGCACAGGACACAGCAGTCAGCAGGCTGCTGTTCAGGCTGGCCCTGCTGCACCTGGCATAGAGAAATCCAGAGCAGACCATGAGAGCTCTCACCACGTTCCCTGTCAGCGCCTTGTTCGGACAGATGAGCCAAACATTACATCAAATTAATTGTATCCTGATCACATACGTACTTTTGCCAGGCAATAAAAGGTGGCTAAGTCCCCTCCCCTCCACCCTTCAAATATTTCTTATTCACCTGCATATCTGTCCATGCACAGCTGGTTTTTATTTCTTTTAATATAAGACTCAGAATGCTCAGGAGCAGAGTTTTACTTTCCCAACAAAACAGAAGAGGCAAGGTATGTAATATCCCAACCATGGGCTAGGCTAGTAAGAAAGAGCAGCCAAGCTGGTTAAAACTGTGCCATAAATCAGTCATTTGCCCTAGAGTGTTCCCCTAACATTTTCCTCCTTGGTGTAGCTCTGCTCCAGCCTTTTGACCATTCAGTCATTTAAAGAACAGAAGCGGAATTTATAAAAGCAATTTATCAACTTACTGCTGCTGCCTTGCCTACAGGAACACCCTTTGCTGACTTCAGGAAGAGGAGAACTAGACCAAGGTCTACACGTTTTGTTTTCCTAAGTACCTGCAGTGAGCCTTGTGCTGGCCTGCCAGCTCTGTGTGGTGAATTGCTCAACGTGCCCACCCACCCCGAGTAATAGTTAACAGCACAGTAAAGGAGCCTGCTGAGCAAAGAAGGTGTTTCCACACCATCTCAGCGTGGCTGCATTTTAACAGCAGAAAGCATCGTATCAGGGATAAAAGGGCTCAAAATTTTCATTGCCAGCATCACCTAAAACTCATGCTTGAGGATAAATTTGTTTCGAGCTCACAAAGTGAGATTAAGATTGGGCATATGCATATGCTTGGATTTAAAACACCGCTGTGCTTTCTGCTCTAACTTCTTTGCTATAAGAATATTCCTTTTAAATAATATAACAAAATAACATAGCTTTATAAAAGTAACAGAGTATTTCCAACTAGATTCTTAAAAAGTACCATGAATTTTTATGGTACACCGAGGAGCAAAAAAGATAGGAAAAATATACATGAAAGACAAAAGATAACATGTTGTATACAGCCACATAAATTAATAATTTGAAAGCTTCAAAGGACAGAAAGTGGGTTTAAAATTTTTTGGTAAAAGGGAAACATCATCCTGGTATTCACTACTTCTGGTAACATGTTGTTACATCAATTAGTTATTTATAAAAACTGGACCAAGTTTACCTGCATTTACAACTGTCCTTCTTGAGATAGTTTTAGGGAAAAAAAACAGTATGTGATTTTTTTCCTTACTAAGCTTCTCCTGTACCCTTCATTTGGGCCTGTAGTTATGTACAGATGTGTTACATGAATATTCCAGCAAGCACAGTACTGGCATGCAGGGCCATCAGGTCTCTTCATAGTTCATTAGAAGCAAGAGATGAAACCACAATTTTTTCATAAATATCAGGCAAAGAGATTTAAGTGAAATCCAGCAAATACCTTGTCCATCATGAAACATTTGCCAGGATCCAGGTTCATGAGATGCGGCTGTGATGAAAACTGCAGGGATAATATTTTCATGCTACCACGGCAAGCCCATTGTGCTAAATGATGCCAAAATGTACGGTCCATGCAAAACCCAGCAGGGACAGCTCTAGGTCTTAACAGAAGCAAAGCCTTAGAAGATAAACAGAATCTCCAATCTTCTATGCCACATCCTGTTACTTGCTCAAGCAAGATAGAAAACAGTGTACCTTTCTGGAAAAAAACTACTGAACTAATGTGAAAATCTTAGTTGAAATCAGATATGCATTGGGCTACAAAGCAGAAATTTCAAGGCACAAGACCTCTAAATTTGTTTCCTGTGCCCAGAGAAACCTGATCAAACACACTAAAAATCAGTGAGGTGTCCCTTTCCCTTGGACGCAGATGGATTGGTCTTGGTTCAAACAGTGGTTTACAAAATCGTTTTCACAAACTTTTTATAGAATCTAAGTTCGAAAAGACCTTTAAGATTAAGTGCAGCCATTAGCCCAGTACTGCCAAATGCACCACTGAACTATGTCCCTGAGCTGAGTTTCTTTAGACCTGTGATCTTCTGAAGAGGGGACGAGGAGGGTGTGTGCACGCGCTGTGTTTAGAAGAACCTCAGTAAATTCCTGTGGTGGCATTTCTACCCTGCTCCTGGGCCAGAAAAGTCCACAAGGTGGAAGGGAAAGGACATGACAGTAAAAGGAAAACCTCAGTTCAAAGATGCCAAAAATTACCTTGACCTCTGAAGAGAAGGAGCTGTCCATCTGTCCTGTGAGGAGGAGAGAGCTATCGATCAGTTCAGGGTCATTGAGCAGGGGACAATTGTGCTGGCCTCAGTCTTGCTTATCCTCCTCTCTCCTCTGGGCAGCACATTGTCTTGCTCTGTAAGACTCTCTCACTGGTAGAAAGCAACGAAACACGATGACCTGACAGAGGTAAAGTTAGTGGCATTTGAAAATTGACAATTAATTGACAATTAAGATTTTGATCACCCTTTGATCAACACTTTTCCTTCGAGTCTTTAAGGAGCTGTTATAATTTGTGTGTCAAGCCTAAGGAAATCAGCTGGCGAATTCCTGGGTAATCATGTGTGGAACGTGTTGGTCTCATGGGGTTTGTAATCTCTTCTGTTAAAGATGCCCCCTAACTTCAGAGTATTGTTATTTCTGAACTACAAAAGGAATCTGTGCACTGCAAGATGGTGCGATTTACTTACCAGTATATGAGCTAAGAAGGTGGTTTAATTTCTTACCTATAGATCTTTCCTCATCACACATTATTACGCTGTAGGTGTCAGTGGAGAGAAACTTCTATGGAAAGGATTTGGGGACTTCAAAGAGTGAGACAGAATTTTATTCTTTCAAATAGAAAATTTCTCACAACCATTTAGACACATTCGGTACATTCCAACACATCACATTATACCCCGAAATGACAGTGCCATGAACTTAAAAATGAATAAATCTATTATAAATTAGTGAGCCAAGTTACAGAAAAAGATTGAGCAGCAAGAAAACTCATAACCAAACCAGTGTTTAAATACATTTCTAATACAAGCCAACCATATGAAATTGACCTGTGAACAGTGCACATAGCTTCTCTTTTTTTTTAACCCCCTTCTCTACTCTCACAATACACAAAGACCTGCTTTAAATGACTTAGGAGTTTATGTTTTTCTAAATCACTTGCACAGTTTATTTTTGGATCTAATCTTGTGAGGTACTTAATATCAGGCAGGGTAACAGTAGCCTGACTGGTTTTTCCACCCAAGAGCAGACAGTTTTGGGTGGAGCATATGTAACAACCACAGGGTTGTTAAAGAAACGTATTTCTTTAGCAAAGAATATTTTTGATGTCCATAAAGTTCTGATGGTCCTCAGCTTCTGTGGACTCTGATACTCTCAAGAATGCAAATCTTTGGAACTAAAGGGAAAGCACCCTTTGGAATTTGGTTTTATATCTGAAGAGGTACCTGCTGTAAACTGAAATCTCAGGGCTTATTTGCAACAGCAACACTAATGTGAGTGGACTTTTTAATTGTAAAAGTGAGGTGAAAAAAACAATCTTTGATATTACTGGAGATCTGCAGAATTCCCCTCCCGTGCAAAGCTTTAAGAATTTTGCTTTCAAACTTTTTAAAAATATCTTGAAAACATTATGACTCTCACAGAAAAGTGTGATAGATTTTCTAGACTGTCTTTTTCTACAGACTACATGAGGCAGTGATAAAACCCAGAAATTTTCTCTGCAAAAATGGAAATACCAGCACATCTCAACAGAGAAAATTAAAATATTTATTGCTTCTCTGCCTCTCCTACTTTGTGTCAGTCTTAAGTAATAGAGTTAGTTTAAAAAATCAATCACTGCAATCCATCTCAGTAAAAATGTCATCTGAAGATCAGGTATGCTTAGCCTGTGAATGACAGGGAAAAGAAGTCTGGTAGTTACTTTGGAACACATTTAAGGATTCTGCCATGTCTTTCCACTGTGATGAAAGACAAATTATATGTTAGAGCCCTGAATGCTGTGTTTTAAGGGTATCCCTTCAAGTTACGGTCACTGAGAACATTGTGTAAAATCTTAATTCATATTTTATTGCTAATTATTTACCAAATCTATAAAGCTGCCTACTCTACAATGCACAGCTTTGCTGTACACAGCTATTAGAAATACACATTTTTCAACCAAAATCAGAGTCAACATCCAAACTGTAAAATGTCACCTCTTTAAACAGTCTAATAAATAAATATGAATAAATATTGCAGAGCAATAGTATAAAGCTTGCACCAACAGAGGTATATTATTTATCCGTGGCCAATAGCAAAAACTTGCTTTTACCTTTAGAAAGGGTATTTCAAATTTCTTGCTATACAGAAAAAAAAAAAACCACCCAAAAAAAACCCCTTGAAGATAATTCATAAATTATTGTGACAGGATCCAGTGTGTCTGTTACTTTACCAGTACTCACCAAGAGGTTTTTCAATTTAAAGCTTTTTTAACAGGAATGCTTCTATCTTTGGCTGTACCATAGGCAGATGCTGCAAATTAGCACCATTCACGAAATAATGAGAACATCAAACCTTCTCAGAGCACGAGGTAAAACGACATTCAAAAAGAAACAGTCTTTCAGTTTCCCCTTGTTTTTTTTCAGTTTGAAAATCTAGTGCATCACACATACAGTTGGGAATATAACCAATCTTAAATTGCAGAATTATCTCAGATTTAAGAAGTTACTTAAATTAGGAGAATTTCTGCATGCTGTTTTGCCAGTATCTACAAATGCATGTACAAAAAAGATAGGAGATGGTCCCTTTAAGCAAAAATTATGCATATATTCTCAAGCAGCAAGATAAATATAATTTAAATATACCCACAATATTTTCTACCAAATGTTGATATTAAAAACTCAACATATTTTGCAGTCATTTTAAGGGATTATTCTCAGGGAGGTCTTTAACTGCTATACCATCCATCACACCCACCAATACTACTTGTGATGTATTTTTATGAAGAAATTGTAAAGTCTGTCTTAGTAAAGTCTGCCCTATAAATATCAATTGGGTCTGAATTACTATTTTAAAATTATCTTTTATCATATTTTAAAGACCTTAATCTCTGATGTACAGAAACTTCTTTGAGCATGTAACAGCTGTAAGGATAGTTATCCCTTTGATAATCCCTTACCATTTTACAAATGCAGGGATTTAACATTGCTTTAACTTCTTGTTCAAGAATACACAGTGCAATAAAACACAGTGCAAAAATACCTGAAAAATTAATTGCTGACATTGCATTTACAGTAGTTTTAGTGAGTGTTTCTATGTAGTCATTAGTCAAATGACTCTTCCTCCACCAGAAATAAAGACTAACACTATTTTTATGAGATGCTTGTTTTCTGACTTTTCTATAGCTGACCATGGCTTGGCTGTGCCAAAATATTAACAAAGCCACACAGAGATTCAGACAAACAGATGGAAAGTAAGGCTGTCTCAGAAATACTAAATGATGTCATCATGTCCCTCAGAAACTCTACTCTCAGCATTAAAATAAAATTCCAAGAGAATAATGGAACTCTGATATCCCTTTCACAGACCCTGGTGCCCATCAGACAGGCAGATTCAGTCCAAATTTGTATCCCAGTGATCCTTTGAGCTGACAGTGAAATGACTGTCTCTGGTATGAGCAAAAAACCGCTTTAAAGCTTTTGATAACAAAATGACGTGTTTCCCAAATACGCTGATTTTGAATTTGAATTCCTTCATTTTCCAGAAGACTGTATCTCCGTGATAGGGAATACTGCTGAAAGGATGTTTATTTGCATGTGGCTGTTTAAATCCTGCTCAGCTGATAACCTGTAGATAAGATAAAGCTTTCAAAGTGCTGGTCTTCTGCTCTTTCTTTCACTCTCTGCTCTTCTAAGGTACATACGAGTCTGTCCCTTTCTTCAACCACTTTCATCATCTCAGTAAAAATTTCATCCTCCTCATTCAGATCCATCTCATCTTTAAGGCTGTCTAAAAGATCACAAAAAAGAGGTTAAAAACCAGATCACTGTTTGCATTTTAACTGTTAGTGCACAGCTTGCATTAACATAGTCAATGACAAATGAAGTCAATAGCAGTTAGTATTTTTCAAGTTAGAGTTAAGGGAAATTTTCTCCTGGATTTGGGCCATTTGAAGTTGACCACTAGGGCTCATAGTGTCTAGAGCAGATCTTTTAACAAAAGTTAGAGTGGAAGGGGTAGGAAAAGCACTAGTTATTTATAAAAACAACTAAGCTGTAGTTTAGATTTAGCTTATAAAGTAAAAATCCCAACATGAAATGTAGTACCTGTACGAAATGGAAAGTATTTTTCAGAAAATGTACTGAAAACTGTCCTCACTTGCAATCCACATGCCTAGAACACAACAGGATATTTTGGGGTACTCAGTGCTACTCTTGGAACCACTCTTCTCCCTGCATTGCTCCTCCCCACGCTCCCTTTTCAAATGTCAAATGAAAGGACAAGCCCAAACTGTAATCCCATGTACCTCAAAGCAGTTCCAAAATACTGTGGTAACAAGCAATGCTACATAAGAGCAGATAACCTCCTTTGTTTAGGTGACTGAAGAAGTTTCTTCCCATTGGTGCCCATCATCAGCTGGACATGGCTGCCTGGAGAGCACAATTAGTGTAATTACACGTGCAGTGCTTTGGATCCAGTTCCGTGTAGAACTGGGCAGGTCAGCTCAGCTGTCTTCACTAGGGGTCAGAGGAGAAGATCTCACATTTTGCTGGCTGAGCTGCACTCAGAGGGAGCACAGGAGCTTCAGCCACCCCGGTCCCTGTTGGAGCAAACAGCGTTGGCACGGTCTGTCCCCATGGGCTGGAGCACGCTGCCCCCTTTGACTTACCATCAATGGCCATTTTCTCTCTCAGCTGTTGTTCCAGCCTGCTTTGGTGGTCCTCCAGTTCTAGCTCTTGGGCTCTGGGTACAGCAAAAAGTATGTTAAAGAAGAAGCTTTTTTCAATGAAGACATATATGTTAATATTATTTCGATTACGAGATTCTGTGTCCTGTTCATCCGGTATGTTCTCCTCATGGGCTGCCAAGGCTAAAAGGTTTGCCTGTGCCAACATCTCCAGAGGAGCTCCAGAATTACCACTGCCACCTTTTACATTATATATGGCATTAAACTCCCCCATACCCAGCAGTGCTTCAGGCTCTGAACCATCTGCACTTTGTTGGTGGCACCCACAGTGTAACTCTGGATAGAGATGAGCAAGCCCACACTGAGGGGCATCCCTCACCAGGCTGTCTGCACAAGTCCTAAGGCAAAGGAATTAACACATCCAGACAACAACATTTTGTGTCCTGCAGTGCTAAAAGCAGCCCACTGCTGCTTTTTTAACTCACAGACAGCATGAGAAGAAAGCATTACTACCACAGCACCCAATGACAAGGAGAGTGCCAAGGAAGGGTCAGCCCCCGGCAGCATCAGCACAGCTGGGGAGAAACTGAGGTGCATCTGGAGCTCATGGCTGGGCTGAGTGATATGGGAATGATAAATGGCAATGAGCAGCCTGCACGGGTGGGAAATCCAGGCGTGAGTGAGGCTCCCATTGCCTTCCCACATTGCCCACAAATAGTGGAAAAAATAGCCAAGAGTCACCTCCGCTTGTCTCGAGTGTGTTTGCAGGGAGGCAAGGTGAGGGAGCTACAGAAAACATTGTTTCCATCAATCACAACAGTGGCATCTGAGGTTGGTTTTATTTACTTGTTGTGTTGGTGTAACCCACTTGTTTCATGGCTGTAGTGAATTTCTAGGGCTTTTTTCCTATGTCCAATAAAAACAGATAAATTTGTCAGACTATTTTTCTTCCCAGGAGAAGGTGCCCTGGTGTTCATTAGACCCACACTGTGTGAAAGCAGAGCATCTCTATGCCAGATAGAACCTGATAGAACCAATTGGTTCAAAGTATCATACAGGATTGAAATATTTGAACCACTGCAAGAGGGAAGGATGATGAGACCTCAACTAAAATCTGTGTTCAAACAGGTTGTAGCTACTCTGGGTATGTTTATTCCTCAACTGTCTCAAACTGCAGCGCACAGCAAGGTGTTCAGGTGTATTGTGAGTTGTGAATACACTTTTTCCCTCTCCCCTCCCCATCTTTAATAGTAATGCTTGTCGTTACTTACATAATCAGGAGCTCAGATTCATAACGCATTAATTTATTCTTCTCCATGACCAGCTCAAACCATTCATGTAGCATCTGATTTTCATCCTTTGTGCCTGAATCTGTGTAAAATAGGAGAATTCAGTGTGCTTTACCAGCTTTCTTTCCAATGCTTTTGCCAACTAAGTTCTGTTTCAATAGTCCTCCTGTGTAAGCCTACATGACTTCATATGGAGATGGTTTTGCTGTATGCAACTTAGACCAGTAATGGCTGAGTACAACAGGTATAACACTTTTTGTCTCTTTTTGGTTGACTGTTATGGCTTATTGCAGTTAAAGAGGCACTGGATTTTAAAACACTTTCGTCTTAAAGTTTTTCCTTTCAAATAATCACATAGACTTTAATGGGCGCTATTTCTGTCTCTTAGCTCTGCCTTTGATAACAGAGTTTCTCTGTTGAAACTGGGCTTCAGAGCCGACCTACATCCAAATGGATACTCCATTAACGTAATCAGCCTTCAGGATCACATGCTGGCAAGTATCAGCTTAACCTCTGCTTCCAGTGGACATCAGGCACACAACCAAATCATCTTCAAATTTCCCTTCCCTTGTCAACTGGCCTCTAAATCCGCAGCTGCTTTGAATGACAAATCTATGATTACTGGGTGGTTTTATAACACTTTGGGCCGGGGCATCACTGGTAGACAGTCTTTGTCCCAAAGAGCTCACATCTTGACTCTGCCTTGCTGAAGAAAATTATGGATCTCTTTCATCAGGTGAGGACCTTTACTCTCCTAAAATACCATCTATACAAAACTCTTTGGCAAGGAACAACCCCTGGGTGTTTTCAAATGGCAAGTCAGAGCACATATGTATTTCTTTTCCTTGCTGTCCTTTTTAACATCCTCATGACCTCACATTTTCCATTACTTTTTTCACAAAACAAAGCCATCCCACCTCCCTTTGATGCAGAATTACAGTGCCAGTGATGGCACTGCCAGCACACCTCCCACATCTGTTCTGCCCATCCGCTGCCTGCTGCCACAAGGTGATGATCACCTGTAGGAAGCAAATATCTTTCACTGCTCCAGGTTGAGGCAACAGTCTAAGTGACACACGGGCATCTTCAGAAGCATAAAGCCAACAGCCAGCCCATGCTCCTGCCCCAGCACATGGTATTTGCACTCCCCACTACACATGGAAGCAGGGATGGCCAGAGTTAGGATGAAGGAAAAGGAGTACTGCCAGCAGGCAGGGGAAAAAGCTCTTTGCTCCTCAGTCCTTACATCACAGTGCTAGATAACCAAGAACAAAATCCCCACAAACCAGCCTGGCTGTTTTCTATGGATGGAAGTATATATGATTTCTCCTACTTTAATGGGACTGCACCTTTATTTCAGATGACTGAGAGCACTGAAACTTAACCCAAAACATCTCAGGTTTAAGCTCTAGAGACAGAAATTATAAGAGTATCATTAAACTAGATTACCAAGGGGAGAGACAGACAGAGTCCTGGGCAGTTCAGCAGTGTTTCTGATGCCTTTCTTTCTTGTCATTTTGAAATGTGCTTTGTTTTTTGCCCCAGGAGTTACCCTCTTGTCTCTACAACTTAAGCTGCCCCTCACTTTTAGGTCAGAGCCAGGATTTGACTCTACTCAAAAGCAGCAGTTTAAAGCCCATCTCTTTGGGGCAGCAACAATCTCACCCAATGAAGCCCTTTAGCCATATTCCCAAGCCGAGGGACGTTGCTGGGTGTTTGGGATCACCAGCCCATTGGCTTGCCTTCACCAGACACCATCATCCCAGGGAACCCAGGTCACCTCCTGCCAGCACCGGAGGAGTGACCTGGGCCCCCACACCACGGACAGGAGTCATGCTGGCGTGGGTGCAGTTCTGCACTTTGTCATCAGGACTTGACCCCAACTGGAAATTACTGTGAAACAGGAGGATAAAACAGCAGGAGAAGGCAGAGCAATCTCTCTTCAATTTCTGCCTGATTCCATTAAAACCTGGCAGTAA
Source organism: Pachycephala philippinensis (assembly GCA_013397055.1). Taxonomy (NCBI): domain Eukaryota; kingdom Metazoa; phylum Chordata; class Aves; order Passeriformes; genus Pachycephala; species Pachycephala philippinensis. The sequence goes on from VWZT01010170.1 coordinate 956,187, forward strand.
TGGATGTGTTCCTGTGGGATCTTCCAGGTCAGTAAGCGGTGATAAGAAGTGTCTTCCCAGAGTGACTGCAGGAGCGGTCCTTGCTGGAACATGCCAGTTTCACACAGATCCAGTCCAGGGATGCAGCATTAGTATTCAGAGCCTTAGGTCTTTGTATGCCACCATAAGAAGTTATCATCAACATCTGATCTATTTTACTGTCAGTAAAAACACTACAATTGCTGTTATGCATAAGTGCAGCACAGACACAAAAGGTTACTGTTCCATTTCTGTTGTTTCCTTGTTTAGGCAAAAATATTCCTTCTTTTAACTTTTCTTCTTTACACTTTAAAATCTCTGTATCTCTAATAAAAGACTGTGTATTGTAGGTTGATTGAGGTAAGCAAAGATAATACACTTTGCAAAAAAACATTCATTTTCACAAAATCCTCAGTGCAAGATTAAATAAAAGTAGCCCTTGTTTTGCCTCCTCCTCCATCCCACAGAATGCCCCCTAAGTGTTCCCAGGGGCAATTTTTCCCTGAGCTTTTCAAATATTGGTTACTACCAATGTTAATAGTTACTTAAGTCTGATGGAGTGCTCGATGCCGTCCAAGGGCAGAATAAACCAAAGAAGCATTTTGCATAATGCAGTTCAACAGATCTTTTTAAAGGTTAAAGGGAAAAAAAAACAGTTTGTGAGTTTGTTTTGTGAGCCATGTTGGCTTTTGCCTACAGTATTGCTAAAGCAAACCTTTCCTCCTGGTTTACCCAAGTCTCCTTTGACTGAGATCCATTTGAAAATCAGACATTCTTCTAATTACATCATAGGTATTTCTATTTTCATCACTTTCAAGGGAATTGTACAGGCTGTGGAGGAGTGTTTACTGAACACTCCTCTCAAAACCTGAACCTTCTGTTCTCCAGATTGATGCTACACTGTCCCTCCTTACAGTCGTCACATGGTAAAGGGGTCTTGGCCAGTTTGCACCTTTTTAGGTACAGTTAAACCTCATATTCCTTATTTCTACAGGCTTGCGACTGATTTCTTTTGACTCTGTTGAAAATTCCAAGACACCTTGGACATGCTTTTTATGAAATCAAAAACTAGCTACAACATATGCAGATATTTGTTCACCTTCCAAAGCACGGAGACATTTCTTAACGTTCTCTCAACGTAGGTTTCCTTCTTTACCATTATTGTTCATGATTTGTTTAGTCAACTGAGCCATTATGCTAATTTCAGTGGAAAACGTCTGTTGAGATTTTTTTTTCTGTATTTTCTTGTAGGCAGAAGCTCTCCATAAGCCTTCACAAATGTCAGTGGAAAACAAAGCAGTGGTACATCAGTGATTTATTATTTGGTATTTTAAAGCAGAAGAAAGGAAATAACGAGCATGAAAAATTATTCATAGGACTGATATTATTTCTTTTCAGGTTTTTTGGGGGTTTTTTTGGGGGTTTTGTTGGTTTTTTTTTTAATGCATGAATTGTTGTCACTACAATTAGAAGATCATCAAAACCTCATTTTGCTCATCAGTCTTCATGGCAGTTGTTTCGCACCCACGCATGTTCTCTTCTAATTCAGTTGAGGAGCTAATGAATAACTCCCCCTAACAAAGGGGCCATTCATCCCAGGCTTACAGAATTATTAGAGGAGAGTTGCGTAAATGTCACTGAAGACTGGTGTTTGCAGGTCTGCCTCTAAATTTGGTTATTCACAACCTTTGCAGCTCAATATTATTGCTGAACTGTGATCGTTTTCTAATTACCTTAATAATACCTATTAAATCACTTGAATTGCATAAGCGCAGACCTGCTTAAATACAACTTAACCTAATAAACACTGGTCATTCGTTAAACAATAATGCTCATTATTTTTAGGAAGCTTGAACAGAATATTAAACTCACCAATTCCTGCATCATTACACATATGTTATTACAAGCAACAAAGCGCTCACATTTTATCTGGGAAACTCACGGCTTCGTGCTTCTGCACCAGAAGAGTTATTGAGAGACAGTAACATCCTACGTTTCAGTATCTGCCCTATTTGTAACTGGCCACCTACACACAAACAATCAACAGGGAGAAAAAACAGTACTTTCACCTTAATGAGGGCAATCCAATTACCAAGGATGGTAAGAGAATGAGAAGCATCGATCTCTTGGCAGACAGCCTTCTTTAGGAAATGCGATTGTCAAAACAGCAACAACAAGAAGTGGCTCTAGGCCATTTATCCTGGTATTCGGTGTCTATCCCAAAAGCTAGAAGCTTCTTGTCCCTCTATATTTTTGAGGTTTCCAAAAAACAATCACCTTTATACAAATCAGAAGAAAAAAGCTAACTCTCCAAATCCTCAAAGCATTTTTAGCAGACTTTCTCACGGGCGGTAAGGTGGGTGCTGTTTGATAAAGGGTTATGATTTCATTTAAGAAAAATAGATGCTAGCCTTTTAAATAAAATTTGGAATAGACTGACGCGATCAATTCTAGGAAATTAGTTAATAAATATAAAAGGTTGGGCGAATGCTCTCTTGCTGAACTGATTAGTGCAGTGTCAGAATAGGGGCGAGAGCAGCTATGAAATACGGCATTAAAAAGGCCAGCATATAGGGGTTGGACTGGATTGCCTGGTTAAGACAACAACAAGATCAGGTGCCAAAACATATCTGAGTCTTCCGTGTTGTGCAACTGCCTGTCAGGAAAACACAAGGCTCAGTTTTCTAAAGTGGAGGTAAATAAAGACACATTTGCATTCAGGCTGTCAGTCCTTTCAGCACAGAGCCACAGCCCCCTCTGAAGTCCTTGACGTGCATGGTTCACACTCCCACCTCCATTTCGAGCCTGGCAGGAGCCCCCAGGTGTCCTGTCCCTGTGCTTCTCCCTGTGTGTGCCAAGCAGTGCCAAGGCTGGGCCAGTGGCAGGATCCCACGACCCTCCGGGCTTGGGAGTGTCGGCTCAGGTGAGGGAAAACCTTGCCTCTGGTGACGTCCCTGTCATCTTCTGCCCACTGGGTGAAAAGCTGTGCTGCTGGGATCTCTGTGTGTGCCTGCATGCTGCTGTTGCTATAGCATGGCCACTGGCTCTAATCATATTAATGGCATTTCACACTCCAGAAAAGTCATTAAGGACTCTGTTACTAGGCACGGGCTGCTGCTGGCTTAGTAACTGAGGTACAGCTCCTGGAAACCTCACTGGTTCCCTCCACAAGATGAAATTAAGCTCAGGATGGGACTTAAAAAAAAAAGGGGGGGGGCGATGCGGGGAAAAGTAAATTCAGGTACAATAGCATTGTAATTAATTCCAAATCTGTCATAACCAACATAAAATTTAAAGCATTCAATGTAAAGGTACTTGAGCTAACAGAGAGTTCGAGAAAAAGGTTAAAGAATTATTTTTGTCCTGCCAGTTACTGCTCCTTTTCAGATTTTGCACCCAACTATTTCCATGACAACCATTAAAACCCTCTGCTTTGAAAGAGGTTAAAAAACCCACCACCAAACAAGCAAATACTGCTTTGTATACCTGCTTCTCCTCTAAGTTCTCTCTCCAGTTCGACACCAAAAATCTCCAGAGCTCTTTGTCTTTCCTCCAGTTCTTCTAGTTGGCGCTGGACTGCCTGCAAAAATGTAATGATGTAAAAGCTACAGACATAGCTTCAAAATTCACAGACAAAAGATGGTCTCAGTGGTTAGAGAAAAAGCTTGGAAAGGTCTTGGAGGAGTCGTGGCTCTTGCCAACTCCTTGAGTGTTCCAGGCACCTAAACAATTTAAATATGCCACTAGGTGTCTATCACAATTTTATGGGGGTAAGCATCACAGGTACCAAAAGAACCTCAGTTTTTTCTGAGTTTTAGCTCTCCCATTGTAAAAAAGAGATCATAATGTTTCTGTGTCTCACAAGGCGTAAAAAATCATTACTTCCATATTCAGAGACCTATATTCTGAGATATTACATTAGTAATATAAATTACTAATTTATAAATCAAAGTAAATAGTAATATATTAGCTCATATAAATAGGGAAGGTTTACAGCTAGAAAGCTCTGGTAGCTATTTTATTGTCCATGGGATTTTGTTTGGTTTGCTTTCATATTTCACAGGCTTTTGACCCAGAAAGAAAAGGGTCTAATAGCTAAGATGTGACAATTCAGTGGCACTTCAGGAAGGATTTCTACATCCATTGTCCATTCCCTTTTAAATAAGATTTTCAGAGGTGTGGTTGGGATAAAAGGCATGAAACACCTTAAAAGGTTGAAATGTCAAAGACAGACGCTCAGCAGTTCCCATTTCAGGCTGTGTTAGGGCATTCCGAGCCAAGCCCTCGGCAACAGCCTAACAAGCATGAAAGATCATTCAAAAAGTTTGGACTAGATTGTCTCCACAAAGCAGTAAAATAAGAGTAGTCACGTATGCATCTAATTTTACCTCGAGATAATTTAGAACTCTCAGATAAAAAAACTAAAACATAGTTGCTCTTCCTTTGTATTAAATAGGATACATCTGAGATCAAATTGTGCAGAAGTGCATTTACAAATCTTAAACTGTAATTGGAAATAATAACACACCAGTAGAGTTCAGAGCTTTCCCAGCATTTTCTGAAGAGCAAGGCATGAATAAAATGAAATGACTTTCCATCATTAAGGAAAAAAATGATTCACTTTCATTGTTATGGCAGGGAGAGAACAAAAGCCATCACTGTATTTTTGTATCCTCCTGTAATACACAGAGGTAATAGCTGAGTTTCTTACATTCTATGGGGCTGATGTTATTTCCCCTTTCTATCTCTTTCCTTCTTCAGTGTATTCTTCCTGCCAGTCACTATTCCTTCTTCATCCACAATTACAAAATTATGATGATAATTATGATGATCTCCAGGGACCAACACAGATTTGTCACCCAGAGAGATGCAGGGCCCTGCCACACACACCTTCCTGCTCCTGGTGGTTCGGGGGATTTCAGCACAGAAAATCAAAAGGCACTGAGCCACAGTGAGGAGTGAGGGGAGGTGCAGAGCCCATTTTGGGTACCCCCATCCTCACGAGTCACTCTTGGGAGACAAAGGGGACATCTGCGAGCTACATTTTCACCTGTGCTTTGTGAAGCCTCTTCAGCTCCTCTTGTTTAATCAACTGCTTTGTCTCCTTCTCCAGCTTCCTTCTCTTTCTGAGAGCCCTTTTTGCCTACAAAAGACACAAAGAAAAGGACAATCAAAGCCTGAGTATGCCATCGCAGCTTTCGTCCAACCTCCCCCAGAACCACGGAGCCGCTGAGGTTGGGACTGACCTCTGGAGATGGTCTGACCCCATCCCCTGCCCACAGCAGGGTGAGCTACTGCAGGGTGCTCGGGGCAAAAGGGAAACATTCCTGCAGAAGCATTTACATGCATTTGCTATGCTGGCTTTAAATCATTACAAGCTCTTAATGCAACCCTACGTGAGTGGGAACTGTGTCAATAGAAAGTGTCCGAATCACAAAGCTGAGTGTGTAAAACATCCCAATATACATGGCCATGCACAGGCTGGGGAAAGCACCAGTTTAAGGAAACTCAACCCATTTCCATTGCTATAGCTATAAAGTAGTAGCATTTACATCATGGGACAGTACGTGAAGCCCTGTGAAACCTTCCCCAATGCCATTTCTGTGCTGCATTAGAGAGATTTTTACTTTTCCCCAGGGCACTTGTTGCTGCTGCCAGGAGATCAGGACAGCACATGCTGCAGGGCAGGTCAGGGAATCACCTGCCATTGCTCCATCCTGCCTTTGACCCAAGCTATCCTGAAGTGCTTCAAGGCTGTGGTGTTCCCATTTTTGAGGAGAGAGGATACATGAGCACCATAGGCCAGACAATTAAAAAATTAACCAGCCAGGAAGTCACTAAAATTTTTCCCACCAAGTTTTGCCAGATACCAGTGGTGGTACTGGCAAAATAGCAGCCAGAACTGGCATGAAAAGGAATGGTAGGAGGCCGCTCAAGGAAACACACTGAGTGGGGAATGTGCATAAAAACTGAATCACTGCTAATTCCCATGTGCAACAGCTGATCCTTCTTCCCGTTTCTGGCAGCTCCCCTGGAGCTCTGCCTTCTCCCTGCCTGGTCCTGCCCTCCCTGTGACTGCCTGAACTGCTGGGGGTTGCTTCTGTCCAGTTTGCTCCCATGTCTTTCCCTATTTTATTTAAACCTTTTAAAATTCACCATAACAGTATCATACTATAGGCTGTCTTTCCTGTAACAGGGAAGATGAGTGAAGAATCCTGACATCTCAGCGCAGCCTGACACAGAGCCACTGGTGACAAGTGCTGCCACACATTGCTGGGCTTTGGTTCCTCTGTTTCCATTCAAAGTCCCACTTAGCTTTCGTATTTTTCAGTGTTTTTCAGTACTTTGCTTTCCTTCCTCTTCCTCCCGCCCCCAAAGGCCACAAATCAAAAGGCCACCTCACACTATTAATTCCACTTACTGATACTCTCCACAGGGAAGAGATAAACACATTTCTGATGAGCTATTCAGACAATAAAAGCTGTGTTTCCTCACGTCAGAGCTGGGTATGGAGGGTTCAGGGTGCTGTAGCCCCCCAGCTCCTGCTCCTGCAGGCCCTTTTGGGGTACAGGGCCTAAGTGTGACTTTGTGGCTCACACACTTGTGCTGATTAGGATAAACAGAGTGTTTTCCAGGCAACCTGCCTGCAGCACTTCTCAAATGAATCTGTATGCCCCAAAGGAAATCTGCATCTGTTTGGTTTAATTTTTTCAATAGTTTGCTTGTTGAGCTACATATTAAGGCCACTTAAGAATGCAGCTTCAAAGTGGTTTCAGTGAAACATGTCTGTTTGTCAAATTAAGACCTCCTCTGTCAGCGCTGCTGTAACCTAGGGGAATTAAAGATCCAAAGAGGTAAAAGAAATGTTGATGTTCATCTGTCTTAAAGATGTTTAATGCATTTTCTCTCTGTGACATATAACCTCCAATGTTCCCATCCCCACTTTGAGGAATCGCTGCGTGTTTTAGATCAAAATCATATGATGAAATTTAAATACAGCCCAACTAAGGAAATACCTTTCTGTTTCCAAGTCAAGATTACCTTGTGCGTTAATGAAGGCTTGGATTCAAATTCCTCATCGGAGGATGAAGTAGAATACTCAGTAGCTTGTTTTCTGACAGGTAGGTGTTCATACGCTAAAATGCAAGAACAAAATGGTCAGTGAAGCAAAAAATACTGCTCTTTAACTTAAACAGACACTTTGCACCTGCCCTGAGTTCTAATCAGCAGCACCTAGAGCAATTTGGAAATTCAGCTGACGGCACTAATTAAATTTTTGATCCCTGTCAAAAACTGTCTGGCTATATATTTTATTTTTTTCTAGGTACTACAAACAAATAAATTAATTCCTTGAGCACCCTGCATGTAGCATGCTGTTCTGAATGCACTCAACATTCATTAAAATGTATATCTGAAGTGAGCCATATTACCCAAATGATTGTATAAGGCTCACTGTACAGTGTAATTGAATGCACAAAGTCTGAGCCAGCTCTTAAACAAATTACCCTTATGTGGCTTGTAGCATCTGGCACCCATTTTTACTACACGACATCTGCTCAGTGTAAAATAGTTGGCGTCAGAATGTCTGGTCATATAAAAAAATCACAAATGTAATCAGAAGCAAATGGACTAAGAGAACAGGGCTTTATCACACAGCCTCATGCAACATAAATATTTCATTAATTATGTCTAAACAAACGTCACTTATTTTTCTGCTTTAGGAATATTATCACATCATTGGGCTGTTGATTAAAATGCCATAAGAAGTCAGGAAAATCCATGCATCACAACAATACACTCCATAAGGAAAACTCAAAGGCTGCCTTTGGAAGAAGCGTGCTTTCAGAATTATAAATTAAATTACATTTAATTGCAGCAATTTTATCACGTCTGTTTTTCCAGCATCGTTTCAACTGGGTGTAAATATTTGCATTTCTTCTTAATTTGTCTAATGCATAGCTTCATTCTCTTTATTTCAGAAAATAAAACCGCTTTTGGAACATCTGTCTCTATGCTTCAACCTGCTACAGGGTTAATGATTAACAGCTGGGCATCTTGGAAATGTACATTATTTAAAGCTAACAGTGTTAGTTTTTCTTTGTATCTACAAGGTAACAGTTGGCTTTCTAGGTGCAAGCTGTATTCAGATTAAAAGCACCTCCCCTTCTCCCAGTGTAAATGTTTCTTCTTTGCCTTGTTCTCGGTCCCAGTCCTGAAGCAGGACTTTTGCCTCCAGCCCTAATTTAAACTCAGGATCCATGAAACGTGTTCATCCCAGACAGTAAAGCAATAAAAGCAAATCCAAGTAATTTGAGGCAGAAATTCTGGTGGTTTTTTTTCAGGAATCTCAGGTTTAGAAGCACCCAGTCGTTGTGCTCAGTGAAGCTGCTAGCTCAGAGGGCTCAGTGGAGCAGACTTGGGCCCTGCCATCCTTTTTGGGATGCAGATCCTTGGGCAGGGAGGTGCAGTAGCCCTCCAGGTGGGTCTCCAGCCCCACAGAGACCTCTGCTCCATACCTGACCAAGCTGCCAGCCTACACCTCCCTGCCTGGGAGAAGGGACACAGCTCCTGCCTGGACCTGCCAGGGGCTGCTGGCTCACGATTGCTGGGGTCACACCGCTGCCACACAGCACCCGTGCTCTCCACAGAACTGCACGTCCAGCTGCACCCCACCTCTGTCCCCAGCAGGGACACCCAGCACAGCCCTGATGTGGGGGGCATCAGCCACTGCTTCTTTCAGTGAGGAAACTCACCCACCTTGCTTCTCCCTGTGCAACCAGGTTTGCAGGAACTACCCTGCGGTCACACCACCGGAGAAATCAAATTCCACAATATGCAAAGGGCAAAGCCTGCAGCCCAGCAGGGCTGGGAACACAAGCAATTACACGCTCCCTTTCTTCTCTCAGCTGTGCTGGGAACAAGTGACCGCTTCCTCTGTCCTCGCCTTTGAGGGATATCAATAATTTAGGAGGCGTTACAAGGTCTGGAGGAGAAGCAGCCTGCTCCAACACGAGGGCACCTGCTTCCTCCTCGGGGCTGTGCCTCGGGAACGCTCTGCCTTTCTGGGACAGAGACAGGGTCAGCGACCTCCCCAAAAACCTCCAAGGGCTGCCTCATGAGCACAAGGAATCTGACGCCTGTGTACAGAATAGATTCACAGCATTCCCAGTCCTCCCAATGCCTCTCTGCTGTGGAGAGCCAGGTATCTGCACCTTGCTCTGCAGAGAAAAGCCATTCAGTTTGCTCCAAAACACCTCGGCCTTTCAAGGGACCCCAATACCCAAATCCTGTTTTCTTTGGCTGTTTCTTTGTGAGAGAGACCAGAAATATGCACTAAAGTGTATCCCAGATGCAAATTTCAACTTCAAGACAACAAAAACAAGACAAACAAAAACAAAAAACCCCAAACCAAAACCCAAAAAACCCCTCAAACCAAATGGGGTGAGATAGGCAGAACTTACCCAACTGTGAGAATTTGGACAAAACAAACATAAAAATGCTCAAACTTAGGGACTTTTACTGAGTCATTAAAATCTGAAACTCAGAACTGCAATACCAAAGTTAGATGATAATAATTTGCCTCCAAATGTCAAGCCTTAAAGCTCGATCTGCTACAGAACTGATCTCAAAAATGCTGGGTTTTTTCCAGATATTAACTTAAGTCTTCTAAACTTGGGCTTTTGCTTTCCAGGCATTTCATTCCTTTAGATTGGGAGTTATTTATTATGTATTTCTTATTTCCTCTAGCATACTCCTAATTTCCAAATTAGCATATGTTATAGTGGAGCTTTCCCTCCCTGTGTAACAAGGCCTCAGATGGAAGTGCAATGCTTTTGAGAACCTCTCCCTTAACATGAACATCCAAGGTACTCATTTTCCCAGGAAACTTGAGGTCCTCTGAAAAACGAGGGAGCTGTCACATGAAGAGGCTAATAAAGTGATCCCTTGTGTTAGATGTGGGAGCACTACTGATTGTCCTGGGGAGATTTATAGGAAAACCCAGCACTGGTGTCAATCTGCCTGTCACAGCTCACTTCCCTTTCTTTCCTGGGGTGTTTTTGTGTCATGGTAGTGACCGCAGCCTAAATACATACAATGTCTTGGAGCAGGAACTGTTTTGATAACATAATGCTATATTAATCTGTTGGCTTCCTCTGTAACTGTCCAAGACTGCATATTTTTATAAAGTCATGGGAGTTAATGATGACCACTGTAAGAACTTCAGTGTTTTACAAAACAGAGAGATAAAGTTACAAATATCTCTTGGGGCACTGGTGTCCAAAACCAGATGGAAGCTGGCACGAGGTATGAAATGAAAAGGATGGCCAGTAGAAATCAAGTAGAATGACCACTACAAAGAGAGGACTTGGCTATTTGGTTTCACATCTCTGCTTCTCCACAGATTTCTCATGGGGTCTTATGCATGTAATTATTCTTCTAGTGCCTCAGCTGCCCTTCTAAAATACAAAATCAGTACAAGAGCAGTGTCCTCACTGGGCAGAACACGGCAAACACAGACTTTCCATGCCACAACAATGCACTAATGGGAACCTGAAACATTTGCAAGCAATCCCTTCTCAATCTAAAAGTGCACAAAATCAGCAAAGTGAGTTCACAGCACATTAAATTTTATTATCATCTGAATTGGTAGTCCTACTTAAAGGTTTGGTAATTAACATGGCACTTTGTCATTTTTTTTGAATTTCAAAAGGGCAAGTAGGCTTAGGAGAGAACAGTTAGCCATCTGATTGAACAATTTCATTGATCCATTATTTTTAGTGAGGGGGTTTACTGCAGGTTGGAACACAAAGGAAGCATCAAAGGAAAAGCCTTAAAGATACTTGTGCAGTAAAGCAAAAATCTGGAATAGCACTCAGGAACTCCAGTGTGGTTATTTGTAAACAGTTGTATGTTCTACAGGCAAACTTTGGATTTTTTTTTTTTTTTTTTAAACCAGTCTCTCCCTGAAAAGTGTGCATGAACCCCCATTAATTCAGTAAGCTTTGTCTATGTCCCACACAAGTTGTCTGTGCAGCTGGATCTCTGCACAGCCCCCAAATTTCCAAGTGGCTCTGAGGAGTAGCTCTTATGAAACAGAGGGAACATGTTAGGCAGAAAGCCTTAAAATTAGGTCTGGATATCAGAAACTGGAATGACCCATATAGAAGGTGCAACTGCAGGTGTAGGTTTGAACAACAGGCAATCTGCTGCTAAGATGCTTCATTTTTCTGAAGATTGCTTCTTCCTGCTGAGCTTCAGCTGGGGGCTGAGCACGTGGCAGGAAAGGACAGGAGGACAGAACATATTAAATATCAGAAGTGGTTTCCAAGTATTTGGTTACTCCCCAGGGGATTTCTCTGCCATGAGCTGGCCCAGGCTCATCTCAAGCCCATGGATTTTTATCACCCAGCTCATTCTCTGGATCCACAAGCCACTGAGGGAGAAAACACCAGTGTAATATAATACCAACCATACCTGCACAGAACAAGTTCGGCTCCAAACAGGATAGGAAAGAGCTACTGCAAGGAGCCAAGAGGAGTATTAGAAGGAGTCTCATTAAACTGGCTCCTGCAAGGTGCCGGGAGTAAATTTTTTTTCATTAAAGAAATTTTCTGAAAGTTGTGGTAAATTTCAAGAGAGGAAAATAATAACAAGAAATGTGGACTAAAGTTTGTCATCACTTCATGACTAAAGTTTGCCAAGCCTGGGCCTCTGACAAGGGCCTGTATGAGACAGAAATGCCATTTTTGAGAGCCAAGCAGGACTCAGCTCTTTACCAGCTTGATTTATTCAAATATGAATGTTTTAAAAAATTCAGAGAGCTACAATGTTGAAACACTGAAGATAACAGATTACTGGGCAAATGGCTAGATTAGAGCTTCATTTTCTTTTTTTTCTAAACAGACTTTGCATTGCCTATATTTCATAAGTGTAATAATTTAATAATTTCTCTTTTGGCTCGCACAGCAGAGGAATGCAACATGTTACACCAGCATGTTTTTCCCAAATATTTTCAACATCAATAAAGTATAGCATTATTCAAACCTTACAAGAACTTTTCCCATTTTAGTAGGAGCACAACACACCAATTATTGTAATGCATTTAGTTAAGAGCAAGTCAGGTTGGCTCAGCTGATGGGCAGTGATGAGGTACAGACTCTGAAAAGGCCTCCCATTTAAGACCACAGTGAGAAGTGTGAACTAGCAACTCTCCGCGGAGAATGCAGTCCTCAACATCTTCTGGCTCAACGGGAATGCCTGGTTTTGTGAGTTGTTAGATAAAGGATGCTCCAAGAATCCAATCCAAAAATCCAGCAACGAGAGCAGGAGTTATTCTAGCAGTTTTCATGAGCTCCAGATCAAGTGGCTTACATGCTGTATCTTCCTTACAGTGTGTGGCAGCTGTGAAGCAGAATGGATGCAAAAGGATCTGGCAGCTCACTGGGAACATTTCAGTGACTTTACATCCTACATACAGATTTTATTGCTGCAGCACAGCAGCGATTTTGGGGTTACAGTTTGGGCTGCAATTTAATAAAGTAAGAAACAAACAGGTATGTCGACAAAATTCAATAGGTTATTTAGTTAAATAACGGAGATTTACTGCAGTAGAAAGATGGATCACAGAGAAAGACAGGTGGGTGCAGCTCCCATGCCTCATATTTCATACCTGAATCTGTGCTGCACCTAATTCTTTCTGAGCCTGTGTTCAGATTACTCAGATTGCTCTTGGTCTGCCATCAATATTTCTTGGACTCGTCTGCAATTTTAATACTAAACTTGCTCTTGCAAGCAAACATGAAAATTGATGCCTTTTAATCACTGCCCAGATAGACTCACAAATAGGTCAGAGTAGGTCAATAAGGTGCTCTCTCCTCTCACATTAAAGAACAAGGGGATATTAATGACACTGCAAAGCTCCCAAAAGTATGTCCACAGCTCGGTCACTCTGGCAGCAGAGCTGAGGAGACACCTGCTGAGGAAGCACAAACAGAGCAAAGCTTCTTGCTGCTGCAACCATATTGCTTCAGTCTGGTTCCTCATGGGAAGAAAAACAAATGTACTCTGCACTGCAAAAACTGGAGTTTTTGGGGCTCATCCTTCTGCTTGCCTGCTGTCTGTTGCCTTCCACCACTCAGTGTCACCACAGAAGCTGCTCTGCCCAGCATCCCACCCTGCCTTGCCATCCTTTCCACCTCTTGAGGACAATTCCCTGACCCAAACACATCCCAGCTGGAGGGAGCTGGTTCTGCTTGCAAATTCACTCTGCTTCTTTAAATCTGTAGCAACGCCTAAACTCTAGCCAAAAAATGTATTTATGAAGTCTCCTTAAGTAGAAAGTAACTAGAAATCAAATATAATGCACAATAGATATGTGCTTGCATGATCACGCACAGGTCTTTTAAAAGTTAAGTGCTATTACACAATAATAATAATAAAAATGATAACAGTAATAATAATAACAAAGTAATTCCACTTGGGTCCTCACCTGTGAGAGGATAACACAACCTTTCTGGAGAATGGTCCTTCATGACAGGCAGAGATGACACCAAGAAATTCCGTTCCCTTTCACGAGCTCTACTTCTTAGTCTATTGAAGAGTGACCCTTTTTGTGCAGAGTCATCCAGGCTGTCCTTGAAGGAGGTCTTGGGCTCTGGAGATGAAAGAAGAATGGACTTTTCCTTACAGATACACATCTCATCCATGGGAGCGCCTAGAGGAGTGTCTTCAAAGGTAAACCTCTCTAGGAGTCCTGGGACTTCCTCCATCCTAGTGCAAGCTGATTTCTGAGGTATAAGGGTTGTCTTGGAAGGCCTGTAGGGTGTGAAGGACACCTCTTCCCTGTAATCCCTTAGAGATATCTCTTCAGAGCTGACAGAAGAATGAGATGGATCTGAGAAAGGGCTCCCATCTCCTAAATATTTTCCTGCCCACTCCCTTACTTTAGGATCCTGTGACTGAGTGTTGTTGTTGTTCCTGTTCCTTTGGCTTAGGGAATACCCAGGAGTGCTGGGGAAGCTGAAGAAAACTTGCTCTGAAGAGGCTTTGACTTTGCTGTCCGAGTCCTGCTTTAATCCTTCTGGAGTTGAGGTAAGAGGGTCCCAAATGGACTTTTTGATAGCATTGGCTATGACCCTCAGTGGGGATTTTGGCTGGCCAGCTGCATGCTCCCTGGAGACCACATCTGGAATCCTCAGAGCATCTTTTGTGTCGGCTGATGAAGTTGGTGGAGCACCATCTGCAGATGAGAGAGGCCCAGGACAACCAGATTGTTTGTACACTTCTTTTCTCCAGCCAACATCCTTCTTCTCCGGAGTCCACGGGGCTCCATTGTTTCCATACCCTGGACTGCTCCCACCCAAGTGTGTCCTGTTTGAGCCATGCAAGGGTTGCTGTTGAGTATGAAGCCCCAGCCTCTTCTTTGCCTCTTTTAACTCTTGCTCAGGCTTTTCTTCTGGGTGCCTGGTATTTTTGCCGTTTTTCTCTTTCAAATCCAGAGATGACAGCATTTTTGTCTTCCTGTTAAAATCCTCCGGTTCAGAGGTGTATTTCCATGTTTTTTCCTTCCAGTCCCGGGCTGAGTGTGTCCCAATGTCACTATCTGTGTCTTCAGGCTCATAAAAATCAGTTGCCAGTGTCCCATTCCCAAGAGGGGTCCATGGAGAACCTGTGGTGCTGCTCTGGAAAGGACAGTGGGGAACAGAGCGATGTGTGTCTTTGGGCATCTCCCTGGCTTTTTCTTTTCTTTGAAATACTGGGCTGCAGGATTTGGAATGTCCTCTTGTAATTTCTGGTGGCTTCTTGCAAGAAGCCAGCTGTGAAGTGCACGAAAAAATATATTATTTTAGAGATATAAAAATACTGCTTTGTGTAGCTTCTATTTCATAAAATATTTTAATCCATTTTAATCTTAACTTAATAGTAGTGAACATAATATTTAATTTATACACAAATGCATATGTAAATGATAATGTAAGAAAAGCTTTTCTCCCTAAAGGGCTAATATTTCTCTAGGAGTGGAGATCTAATGCTACTGGAAATTTTAATAGTCTAAAAATAATGTTATTCATGCAAAGAATCTGTCATATCTTTATGAATTACCTTTAATATTTTCCTTAGAAAGAAACAGTCCTATCTCCAGGAAAACAGACAAGAGCAGATCTGCTCTATTCTCCTGTGTGTGTTCCAGTTGCATCACCTTAGAGTTTTCAGCAAGCACAAGAGACCATTATCCATCCTCTCCAAATGTTTTTGTAACATTGCATGTTTATGTAGCACAGGTAGGAATGAAAGAAGTGACACAGAAAAGATTATGAAATGCAAGATGGTAGTTTTAAACAATTCAATTAGTTCCCTCTCATGATTGTTTTTCCTTTGGTAAAGGTTTAAATTCATTACTCCAGCCACCAAAATCTTCTGCTGAAGATAGTAACAGGGATAAATACCCACTTTATGTAGCCAGCAGAACAAAACTGGAGTTCTTCGTTCCATGTTAAAAGGGAGGCATTTTATCATCAGTGCTATGTGATAATGGATGGTGTGAAGATTGAATTCCTGCTTCCATTTATGTGCCAGATACCCAAATTCACACGGGTGAAGCCATTAATCTGTCTGACTTTTCATTTCCCAGAAGCATCAGAAGCAAGGCAATAATGATTCCACTCCGTTTCACACTTCTGTTTGAGGACTAAAATTATTATTGGCCAGGATCTCAGATAGCAGAAACACAATAAACAAATAAACACCCTCTTAATCCTCGCTTTTTAGAGTAGGAAAAAGGCCACTAAGCAGTGCTTGTAGAGCAGGGGCTGATGGAGTCTCCTCTCCTCATGCACAGCGTGGCCAGGCAGCATTGTGCACCTCTGCTCCCCTGGGACATTCCCTTCCTGGCCCCATTGTCCTGCACCAGATTTCAGCTACCACCGGGGATGTGGAAGAGCTGATTTTTTCCTAGCACAGACCCTGAGGTCAAACAATTCTAGTTATGTTTAACCCAAGGGTGAGGACAACCATCCAGGGCATGGAGGATGGGGGCTGGTGCCTTCTCCACCTGGCTCCGGGAATCCAGGGACGTGCTGCCCTTTGCTCGGGATGGTCGGTCATGACTCCTCCTACTGCAGTGCTGCACTCATGGCAGACCCACCCTTCCTCATGCTTAAAAAACCCCAAAAATACCATGGAAATCCTAGGTCCTGAAGGACCCAGAAGATGCTCCTGAGCACTAGGAGATGTGAAGCCCTCTTCCAGCCTAAACTATTCTGTGATTTTATGACTGGTTCAACAGATTAGTGGCTAACTCCTCGTGTGCTTGAGGCCTGAGTCTCACAGCCGCTTGATTTGGGAATGATTACATCAAATCCAAGTCTCTTCCCTGCGTACAGCACAACTCCAACCTCAGTGGTTACTGTGAAGACCAAAACTATTTAAAGGAGCAGAGACAGCCTGCTGAGAGCAGACAAGCCCCAACAGAAGTTAGAGTCCTTCTGCTCTGCACAATTCTCCATCCTACCTGTGTTTGGGAGTGCTCCTCTGCAGCACCACTCTGACAGCTGGCTGAGCTGTCCTTCCCGTGGAGCCCAGGTTTCTTGCTGGACAGCAGAGGAAAGCCTGCAAAAGACACAACTTTTACCTTCACATTGGTATTGCTTTTGTTTTAAATGAAGTCTGCAACTAAAGAACAAGAGTAGAAGATTAGGCAGCCGCCCAGATAGAGTTAAACCTGAAGGCTCGACCTACAACATCGAGGTTTATGGCCTCGCTCACATATGGGTGTGCATGCTGTGCCAAACACATGTTGATATTTTCAGCGGTGGACCTGAACTGCTTCCACTTCTTGGCTGGATGTAGTGAAGCAGCTTTTGAGTTCCAGGAAACTTTCTGGAAAACCAGCCCTCTTTAGAGGGCCTTCGGGCCTCAGAAGCAGAGGCAGTCAAAACAACCTGTGACTTTTGAACTTCGGGTAATTCCAAGAAATGAAGAAAATGGATGACTTCTGAGAGGGCTGTCCATCAGAATGGGAAAAAAATGGGAAATGCATCCACCTGCAGGCGGTAAGGACAGAAAAATCCCACAGTCTCCCAAGCAGGGACAACAGGCACCACGATGGGGGCTCCCCTAGGATCAGGCAAGGTAAATAATTGCTAAAGGAGGCAACTTGCACCTGAAGGGAGTCAAGAGAACTTCCCAATATTTGTGCCTGTGGGAATTTTACATAATAAATAATCTTTGGACAAACAAAAGTATCCCTGATCCAAGATATTATCATCTCCAGCTATAACATGACAAGTATATTTATAGCTCAATTATTAACTCCCAAACCCAACCATGAGTTCTGAAATCCATGCAGGTTCCCAAAGCAAACTCTGGTTCTTCTACATAGGGATTAAAAGCTGCATAAGGACAAGAACAACACTCCAGAAAGAGAGAGGACAGCTCCTGCATGGGGACTTCATCAAAGACAAGCCAGGGAGGGAGGCCAACTTTCCTTTCCTCTCAGTGTCTCACCTATTTGTACCCAATCTTGATGCAACTTGTTATGTTGGATCAAGATTGGAGGAACACACTCTGCTGGAGCCTGTTAAGGAACTCCTGCAGGGATGGCAGCCAGGGGCTGACCTTTACATTCTGTAATTGAGCTACAGGAAAACATGAGAATCCACAATTAGGATAAGAAAGCTGCCACCACCACCTGCATAAGTGAGCCAGGAAGGTTCAGCCTGACCCACTAAAGCCCTGAGCCTCCTGACAGGAGCAAATGTCATGGCTCAGGACACCGAGGGGAAATGCAGCTGCTGCAGCAGCGACAACAAGAACACTGATGAGGGCATAAAACACCCAGCCCAGGGGTCTGCTCGTGCCCATGGGGAGAATTCCTTCCCACCCCAGCTCTCGTGGGCAGGCTCACAAGGACAGGGCCTGCACATGTGAGAACATTGCTCCAAGTCACAGGGAAAACAGTTTCATTCCCACCAAGATGCTGAACCTGTATTTTCAGCTTTGCTTTCAAAACAGGATTTAAAAAAAAAAAAAAAGTTCCCTAGGGCACAATCATGATCTGCTTGGCCCAAAATCCCAAGATAAATTAAGAGCACGGCGTTCCCTGTGGCCGTGCGATGGGGATTAAAGGTTTTGAAAGGTAATATCCTGCTCTGAGCCTTGCAGCCAATACAGCCGTGACACTGATTTCCTCTCCTTGGCTGCCTACCCCGTGCTGTTTATGAAACATATGTGTTTGGGGAAATATGTCTGAAAAGGAGACAGATTTTTTTTTTATGTGACTGATGATCATATGAATTCCTGTAATCAAATTGGATTAAATATAGAAACTATGACTTACAGTCTTCCTCCAGAGAGTAAAAAAAGCCTTTTTTCTGCTCCCAGTGTATGCTGACTGTGCTTTACACCTCATTTTGACAGCATACTTAGGTTCAGGCAGACTCATGCAGCACATTGCTTCCCTCTCAAAGGCTTTTAGCTCCCTCTAGAGTCCTTGAGGCACACGGAGGATTTTAACAAAATGATAGGAAAATTAATTGGCAAACCATTAAGTAATGCCCTTACTGAGAACAAGCTGAAAATCAGTCAAAATTAAGAGTGACAGCCCCTCCAGTCTTCTCTGCTTTCCTCTCCCACAGTCTGTCTTACCCCACACTCAAACCTGGATCAAGCATCATTATTGATTGATCTTCTAAAAACTGAGATCAATTAAGGCAAGACTTTAAATCCAAGCCTTTGGTGGAGCCAAACTCTGATGTCTGTGCCAATTCCCACGTTTTACAGTTCTCAAGAGGCAGAGCCAAGGCTGACACAGATGCCAGGAGACTTTGAGGACAGCCTGTTCCACCTTCTCATCCTCGGCATGGGGAGTCTTCCCCTGACTGGGACACCCCATGCAGCTTCTCAGAGCATGGCAAAGCCTCATGGCTCCGAGGTGCAGGGAATCCCAGGGAATGCAGCCCTGTCCTGCCTGTCTGCCTGCCACAGCTGCCTCTCCAGGGACCCACCCTCACAGGGGAGGAAGCCAAGCCTGAGTGGAGGTGGGGGCCTCCTCTCAGGACTATGAAATAGCCCTGTGCACACTCTACTGAGATGTACTGGGTTATCCCAGATGTGAGGCACTGGAGGCCTCCCAGGGACTGTGGGTAGGTAGTGACAGTGCTTGTGTACACCTGACTTGAAGGCAAGGCTGATGCCAGGAAGGGGAAATGCATGTTATCTCATCTTTTGAGATATAAAAATTCATCCCACAGTGGGTACTTGCAAATAATCTCAAAGCTTTCTTAGGCACTCAAAGCAGGCAAGCCGAAATGCATCTGCTTGAGCACTGGTCCCATAATGGGCACAAGGATCCTACTTGTTTCAGAAGCAGAGCCATAACTTCTCTGAAGGCAACTGGGACCCTGAGCAGCAGCAGAAATCCCCCTTGTTGCAAAGGGCAGCTTAGGGCAGGGCTAAAGAGCAGCTGTCACCACCATTCCCCAAAACCCGCTGTCTCCATGCTCAGAAACGGTGGCACTCGGTCACATGCGCAGATCCCGTCCTCCTGCTGCTGTACATCCATGTTTTACACTTCAGCCTGTCAACACCCCAGCCTCCCAGATACAAATGCACTTCTGGCAGAGCTTTGAGGGGCTCTGGGATGCTGGTAAGCTCACCCAGCCCCATCCTGGTGAGGCCAATTCCAGCAGGAACCTGGCAGTCTTTAGGGGCTGGGAGGAAAGCGTGTGCACTTGCTGAGGGGCTGTGCCAAGGCAGGAGGGTGACAGTCCCAAGCAGCAGGGGTGAAACCAAGGATGGGTTTCTTGTTTGGGGACCCCAGCCCAGAAGAAAGGTTACCCAGATGCAGCCTCAGCTGGGAGGAGTGATCAGAAGTAAACAGAGCAGAGATCCAACCTCTGTCAAAATCACTGCCTTCCTGTGTTGATGCCTTAGGTTTTAACTTTTATATTTTTCAAATTCTGTATTCCCAGTGTGTAACTCTGCAGTGTCCTGTAGCCTGTGAGCTGCTGCTCTCTCATGCTAAGACAGACATAACAAAGCCTCTCCAGGCTGCTCTCCAAGGACACCCAGCCCGTCCTAGGCCCAAAATGTGTAACCCAGCATCTTGAGAAGGGGGCAAGCTGAGGGGAAATTACATCATTAGCTAAAGTTTAATTGGTGAAATTATGCTGATATGCAAATGGACCAAAGCTATAAAAGTGTGAAGAACTCGTGACTTGGGGTCCATCTTGGGTGTAGCCTTTGGCCTGCCCAGGGTGTGCCTCTGAAGGCCTTTCAAAAAAATACCCACCTTTATTCCCTTACTCCTGTCTAGTCTCTGTTTCTAGGTTGGCCTCTTTAGGCATCAGTGTGATTCCCACAGGTCAGCCCAAACCAAAGGAAACTGCTAGAGGACAAGGACCACTAACACTTATTTTCACCAGCTCATCTCTTGGGATTGACTTTCTCCCTTTCACCAACCCAGAAACATCACCTGGGGTTTTTTTCCAACAGCAAAGAGGTGACAGAGCACCTGTGGAAGTGTGTCAACCTCCAGGAGCATTTCTAATGAGTGACACCAGGTTAGACCCAGTGTCCCACCTGATCAAGAGCAATCGGTGCAGGCAGGGCTAGAGACAAAATATGCAGTTCTGGGATAGGAGTGTGGATTCATCTGGAGAATTAAACACCACTTGCTGATAGGTATAGTTACATAGGGAACAGTCACACAGAAAGGGAATTTTTCTTTAGAGGGTAAGAAAATGGAAAAGAAACATTTGGTGTGTTTTAGATACCTGTTTTCTCAACTAGTGACTCCAAAATACAAAAATTCTAAAGGAAAGGAGGGGAAACAGACAACTAAAAGACAGGAAAACAGAATGAATAAAAAATACAATCACTTCTCAGGCTCTACTCACTCGTTTGGATTTTTCTCCTCCAATTCTGATACTTATTTAACGCCGTGGACTGAAAACTGTTGGCTCTCTGGAGGGCTGAGCAGAAACAGAAGGGACACGGGGTCAGCTAATGCAGCAAAAGCCAGAGGGCAAAAATGGAGCTGGGGAAAAAAGAGAAGTGGAGGAGCAGAACCCCAAATTCCCGGCGGCCGGGGGTCAGCCTTCCAAGCAGCCTCCAGCCGGGAGAGGGCAGCGCGCACCCGCCGCGGGATGCCGGGAGCAGCTCCCAGCGCGGAGCTCAGGAACCCTCGCTCTTATCCCAAACCCACACAGGGGGTGGGGGCAGGAAAGCGGCCTTAGCAGCCAGGGATGTGGGACAGCGTGAAACTGAGCAAGAAAATGGATAAAATCCTTCAGTGGCTACATGGAGTCACACGCTGCTGGGCGCATTTTGGGGTCCGCTGCTGTCCTTTTGCCTTCAACAAGGGCTCTGTTATTCGACAGCTGATTTAAATTGCTGGATGAAATCCCCTCTTTCCTGCTTGGATTAAAAATGCATATATGGCTGTGGGGGTGGAGGGAGATGGGAAGAAACGAATGCTCATGGCCTTTTATTTTCTGCAGAACAATTTCTTTGGCTGTTTTTAGCACATCTTTTAGTTCTGGCCAGCTCCAGAAAAGAGTTTCCATTCGAAGGCAGATTGTTCCCAAACCTCTCCCCACCTCCCTGCTTGCTATATCCTTTCCTCCTTGTGCTTTCACGGGATACAAAAACCATAAGCAGCTACCTGCAGAGACACAAATTGTCCCAAGCAGAGCTCTCCAGAGATTCCCAGCATCACGCTTGCCTAAGCAGTGCTGCAGATATTGCATTGACTAATAACATCCTAACATTTTACCCCTGGGAACACATTCATCCCAGCACCCCTGCAAGCCAAGCATGAGGCACAACTCCTCCACCATGGAAATGGTGCTTCAGCTACAGCACCAAAAAGGCAGAAACCCCCCAAAAACACAACCTGGTCACACTGCAAGGAAAAGCCTCTGCTTTGAAACATCTCCCCCAGTGCTGCCTTATCTCAGGAGAGGCTGCTGGAGCACCCCCAGGTCAGGATACTGCTTACCATCAGCCACTTTGGAGGTTTTGGAGCTTTCCTCCGGCACGACAGGGCTCCTGATGAGCGATGCCCACCTCTGGATGGGGCTGGAGCAGGCAGGGGGCTCCAGCAGCGAGGTCTGCCCTTCGCTCACCTCGGAGTTCGAGGAGTCACCGTTGAAATCAGACTCCAGCTCAGAGCTATGGGAAAAAGGGCAAGATGGAAGGGAAATGGGACATTTCAGGGGGTGCAACAAGCACCAGCACGAGCACTGACAGCAGTGTGGGTGTTTCAGAGGAAGACGTGTTCAGCACTCAGAGCTGATGTCCTCATTTTCCTGCTTTCATCACCATTATCACAGGACTGTAATTTGCTGTAGGTGCTACACAGCTGAGCTATCCCCATTCCCATCAGACTCTGGATTTTCACCCACAGCCACTGCGTTCAGTGCCTGGAATCAAAGTGCTGCTGGGAGGGACTGGGGGTGAAACCCCCCCACTTCTCAGTCAGCTAGGCAAGGCCCTTCTGCCTGCAAGGCTGTACAGCAGACTGAAGTAAGGGAAACAGCATTTGCAATGCTGTAATTGGCCTGGAAACAAGGCACGAGGGTCAAAACTCTACACTTTCCACATTTTTCCTGCAGATTTTTGAAGGTAAGAGAATAAAGGAGCCCGGAGGAGAGGCATGAAGAGAGCCATGGGCCCAGCAAGCAAGGAAAAAATTGTAAGCATTAGTCTAGAATGGAGTGAAGCTACCTAAGCAGCCTTCAAATGTGCAAAAGGTGTCTGCAGGAAACAAGGAAACAAACTCTCCTCATTCGCAGGAGCCACGGGGCCAGCCCACGTAACACTGAGCAGCACAGGGAGGCACCTGAGCTGATCACAGGGGCAGATTGTGGCATCCCCTTGTGGAAATGTAATTAAAAACACACCACACAAACACACGTGTGGATGACATGCACATCATGACCTTGCCTCAGGGCAGAACAACTGTTTGAGGTGATTATTAGCCCTTTTTCTAATAATCAGGCCATTTCTTTCATCTCTAAAGTCCAGACTGTAGGGAACAGACACCGTCAGCCCCTCTGATGTGACCGCATTCCCACTGCAATAAATGAGTGCAGCAGGATCCCACTCAGCCTATTGTTTGAATGCAAACAATACTGCCAACCTAATTCTTGGATTTACTGTGATGATTAATAGCTGTGCCTCAAAAGAAGAGGAGCTCACAGCACGAGCAATCCTGTTGGGGTGGCAGGAGAATGCTGCTTCGTGTTTGTGCAGCAGGAAGCAAAGTTTTGTTGTGACAGCCCAGGGCACAGCCCGGGAGGAAGAAGAGGTAAAGGAGAGGATGCAGCCCGTATAAAGCCACGCATTTGGGAAGCACCCCCCAATCCTGTGTCCCAGCTTCACCCAGATCAAACCAGCAGTACTGGGAGGCCAGGGCAGGCAAGACAGCAGGGAAGGGAGCACCTCTCCAGGTGCACTGCTCTCTCGGCAGGCTGCATCAGAGCGGCCTTGAATTTCATGCTGAAACATACTTTTTAAGCTGACTTTCAAGCAGTGTCAACCATACAGATAGATACAGATATATATATATATGTAAAAATATTAATATATGAAGGCTTTGATAGCTGAGACCCTGTGTGGATGGAGAGACACCACACTGAGATCGGGCAGAGGGCCACACCAAAGGAAAAGAAAAAGCCCTGCCATTAACATTGATTGATATCTTTCTGTTTTAAAGAGCAAAATGCATATTTTCCTTGGCCAGCAAGGAGGTAAGTGCTATAGCATGAGGTTTCTCCTCTCATCTCTGCTGGAATGGGGGTCGTTATTCACCGTGCCTAAAGCCTGAACTGCAAAGCTGTGTCACTGAGCTGGTCGTTTTCCCAGTCCCACCGAGTTCCCTGCAGCCAGCTCAGCAGTGCCATTTGTCACTTGCTGTTTTCCTTGTCCCCCTTTTCAGGCAGGGGCTGTTGTGCTGGAGCAGGAGGGTGCAGCAGGAGGTTGGCCTCAGAGCCACTGGCACCCGCTGTGCTGGTGACAGATGTGCTGTCACCCCCTGTGCCACGTCCTGCTGGCAGGGAGCCAGGGGCCCTGCTGTCCAGCCGCAGGGAAAGGAGCTGATCCCTCAGATCAGGGGATTAGCCAGCTCTCATCCGTGCCTGGACGCCACCAGGGCACCACAA
Organism: Pachycephala philippinensis; assembly: GCA_013397055.1. Classification (NCBI taxonomy): domain Eukaryota; kingdom Metazoa; phylum Chordata; class Aves; order Passeriformes; genus Pachycephala; species Pachycephala philippinensis. The sequence goes on from VWZT01010170.1 coordinate 980,369, forward strand.
GCCGGAGGGTGTTAGTGGGGGATGCAAGCACATGCTCTGCAGGGGAGCTGCTAAACAGGCAGGAAACCCTTCCCTGTGTTCTCCATTTCCCCATGGATAGGTTCATCCTTCCCTGGAAGAGCACCCAGACCCACGCACAGAGCACAAACCCTGTTTCAAACCATCCCAGGGAATAGCAGAAAGCTGCATTCCTCAGAGCCAGGTTGCTCTCCAAAAGCTGCACACAGCACCACAAACAGGTGTTTAGAGGGTGTCAGGAATCTGAACGAGCTTCCCCACAGAGCAGCAGTGCTTGCAACAGCTGGTCTTGGTTTTGCCTTTTTTTCTTTTTTTCACTCCCCCTCTCAATTTTTAGTTCTCAGTAAGGAAAACTGCTTTACTCAGGGGATACAAATCTAATCTTTAGATGGAAAAAACTGTCACAGAATCCTGCCCAAAAGCAAGTATTTTCTAACATGTATGTAGAAACTGGGCTTCCTCTGACAGCTCCCCAGGCTTCATCAGATTTCAGATTTCTTAGGGATGGGCAGGCTCTCAGAACCCAGGAGAGGCCCAGGGTGTGGAGCTGCAGGATGGTGCCCAAGGTGGGAGGTGGCCATGTGTTCACAGGATGCACCTTTGGCCACAACACACCCACTGCCCAAATCCCTGTGTACCAAAAACCATCAATTCCAAGAGCTGAACCCAAGCTGATCACAGCAATGTTTATCCCTCTGATTCAGGCCCCTGTGTGGGATGTGAATGTTTGAAGATTTCCTGGAAAGTGATTCATGTGCCTGGGGGGATTTGTGGCTTTGGTTAAGAACAATTGTTATCCTGAGCATTTGTGGGGGTTTTTTTGTTTGCTTCTCTTCCCCCACCCACCCAGCTGTACATACATCCAGCACTATATTTTGTTATGATTTTCTTTAGCATTCCAGAGAAAACCAAACTGCTCTCATAGGTTTACTTGTATTTTAAAGTACCTGCTAGCGTCACTGGTGACCATGACTCGAACAGCGAGGAGGTTGTGCTCAGCCATCTCCTCCTCAGGGATGACCCTCACGATGGCCCACTCGGGGGAAGGGGGTGAGAACCAGCTCTCCAGGTCGTGGTGTTTGGGGATGCTCTTCGCCTTCTTGGGGGAGGTGGGCTCGTGAGCCACGGGCAGGCAGCAGCCTGGGAAGGCACAAAGGTGACAGCAGGGTGTTAGGGGAGGAGGGAGCCCACGGGGGACCTCACCCCTGCACTGGAGCGGTCCTTGGCCGGTGATTCCTGCGTGGGGCCCTGTGCTGTCCCCAGAGGCGCAGGCAAGGTGTGTGCACCAACAGCCTGGCACAGCAAAAACATCCCTCCAGCCCAGGACAGCCCTGCCAGGGCTCCTCAGCTTGGATCCAGAGAGAAGGAAACTCCAGGAGCAGCCTCAGCTTCTGCAGCTGCGGGTCCTCACGCTGCGCAGTGGGATGGACATCGGCCTGGTGCCTGGTGGCAGCAGTGCCACACGTGCCAGCCACACAAGTAGGGATTTATGGGCTCTTTTCCAGTCCCTTATGGACCTCTGCGTGTGGCAGGAGGCAGATGAACCAACCTTGCTTGGGTGGCTGAACCTTCAGCCTCACACCGAAAGTTTAGGTCAGTTTAGGACAGCAGGAGTGAGCAGAATAAACACAGACCCTTCAGGTTATTTTTGATTGCATACAGCAATTACAGACCCTGATTTGTGAAAAGAAGCAGCATCCCAGAAGTTGAACAGCACTATCCCTGAACTTCACAGTCAGACAGGAGGAATAAAGAATAAAGCCACGTTTCCCTGATCACCCCAGGTGATTGAGACAGGAGTTCATTTCTCCCTGTGAAATCCTTAATTTCTGAGCAACCTCATCTATCCACAATCTCCCACCCAAGCAAATACAAACATATCAGCTGCAAAGCTTCCCTGGGGTTTGGTGCAGAAGGGACAAATGACAAGTTCCAGGAAAGTGGCTCTGCTTGGTTCACTGCCCATGTGTGGTGCTTTTACTGCATCCAATTCAACACTGGTGCTTCTAATTTACACCTGTATGAGTGGGGGGAAAAAAATCCAACTTGGTTATTTTCTCATCTACTGGAGCAAACCATCTAGTTAACATCAATTAAACTCCTATTTAACTTGCAGCACCTCCATTTATTGCAGGAGTGCACTCACCCCATCCTTCTCCTTGCAGGAGCTTTTACCTTGAACGTGCTCAGGCCCTACATCCTGCTCAATAGCACCACAGCAGCCACGTGTTTCCTGACTGCAGAGGTTTCATTTCCTCTGGGAGATGGGAAGAAATCCATACCCTCTGATTTTTATGTCTGACTTCTACTTTGGCCCAGCCAGGCCACCCACCCAAAGATGCTGTGGGCTCCAGCAGCTAAGTAGAAACCAGAGTTGTGAGCCAATTTGTAAAACCCAAATCCTTCAACTCAACTTCCTCCTGAAAAGATGGTGCATTTTTACATGAAAATCAGAGCAAACAAACCCAAATAATAGTTTGCCAGCTCTTTCTGTAAATTCTGTACCCATGCTGGCAATAAGCACTGCCCAAGGTCACTTCAAGTGGCTGCTAAAGAAAGTCACTTTTGCCATTTGCTTGCACCCTCAGTGTGTTCCCTTCCCACCCCACGCACTAATGCTTCCCCTGCCACGCTAACAGGAAAGAGGAGAAAACATGTTTATGACTAACAGACACACAGCTGGAGACCATCAAAACCCACAGACAGACAGACAGACAGACTACCTACAGTGATTCCCAGCATGGCTCCTGAACGTGATCACATTTCCAGTCAACACGTCCCTCTGCAATAGCTTGCTACACGTCCAGTTTCCAACCATCAGGGACATGTAATAGTCAGAGCTGGTGAATCTGTGCTTGCTTTTTTCCTGTTGCATTCTTCTGGTTTTTAAAATTTCTTTCTGGCATCACAATCTCTCCCCTTCTTGAACTCTGCACCCAGGAGCTGACCCTCTCAGGAATCTGTTAGACAGCCGAGTCCTTTCTGAGCAAGATAAGTTTACATCCACAGTGATACCGACCAGGATTAAGATCAGCATCCTGCATTAGCATCCCTGCCCATGGCAGGGGGGTTGGACCAGTCCTCTGCAGGTCCCTTCCCACCCGGACCACTCCAGGATTTGAAAGCAAACCCACTCCTTACTAACACATTTTATCAGTATTTGTATTGTGACATATAAATTAATGAATTACGTTGCACTCAGCTTCACAAAAGCAGAGACTGGACCATCTTGGTGTTTCAGTGCGTGGGACAGCCACACGTGCACATCACCTCCAACACTGGCTCACACATTCTGCAGGGCATTTGGAAAGTTTAAAGTTAGTACTGCTGTCCCTCATCACGGGGCTCAAACAGAAAGCAGAGGTGTCCCAGATGCCCCATCACCGGGATTTTTGTATGCTCTGAGGATGTTACACCATACAGCTGGTCCCTCCTAAAAAGCAGCTGAGTTTCCAATCCCTGAGCACAACGGGGGTCTGGACTGAGTTCAGGCAGCAGGGATGTGCTGCTGCTGGCCTCGTGTAAGCACTGTGGGGGAAGAGTGTGGCCAATTCAAACAAAAGCCTGGAGCTCCACAGGCCTGGATCCCACCTGGCAATTATTACCTGCTCCCCCACAGCAATGCAAACACATCCAGGCGGCCACCACTGTGGCTCTGCCGCGGGCCAGCACTGCCACTCGCGTTTGAGGAGTGTCAAAAAGGAGAAGTTATGTTCTGATGCAAACAAAGCATTCAAAAGGAAACCTGGGGCTTCTTTAAAGCTCTTACTTTGCACAGTTAGATAAGAAGAGCTATGTGAACTAATTCCTGCTGAATCAGCCCAAAGGCTGAGTGCTTACACAAAGGTGAGGCACACATTTATGCTCCTGAACAGATGCTAGGCTAAATTAGAAGCAGGACATTTAGAAAGTTCCAGCCTCACAGCTCTCCCTGAATCCTGAACAGCCACCCACCCCTGCAGCACCAGCAAGGAGCTCAGTAAGATGTCAGCACAGCAAGGCTGAGCAGCAGGACCCTGATTTTCTGGAATTCTGACTTCAGGGTGGAAACCAGGCTCTAAACCTCAGTGCCCTGATTCCCATCATACTGCAGTGTGAGAGCGCTACGACCTCAGACTGCTAGTGAAGGACCTCGGGCTGCCACTGCTTGAGTCCTCCCCTAAGTCTGTGCCTGGCTGTACTTGATGGCTCTTGAGTACCTCCAGCGAGGGACACTCCATAGCCTCTCTGGGCAACCTGTCCTCTGTAGAGCCACTGCACAGTAAAGTTCTTCCTCATGTTCAGGTGGAACTTCCTGTGCACCAATTTCTGTCCATTGCCTCTTGTCCCATTGCTCAGCAGCACCCACAGAGCCTGGCTCTGCCCTCTTTGCACCCTCCCTTCAGATACTGATAGACTTTGATGAGGTCCCCTCCCAGCTGTCTGTCCTCAGGGCCCAAATATCTCAGCTTGTCCTCATAAGAGAGATGCTCCAGATCGCCCTAATCATTTCCTCCCCAGGACAGGAGATTTTCTATTAGAAGCCAAGAGACTGAGTCAGAGGAACTGAACTTTATAAAAAGTAAAAGCTAAAGAGGTATCCCGTGTGCAGGATGGAAACGGCACAGCCCTGTTTCCTGCCTGTGCACACTTGGTGCCATGCCACTGACCTCTGCAGCATGGGGCGTTATCAGAGGAACCCCAGCCCTCAGGAAACAGTCCCTAAAATAGCATTTGCGTAAGGTCTGACTTCATTTCCATCGTGCTCACTTCACATTTCCTATTCCCTGTGCCTTAGCATGCTAAAGACTTCCAGCAGGGAATGTGCCTGCTCCACAGCACCGTTTGGACAAGAGTCCCTGCTAATCCTTTGCCAAAACACTCGATTTACCCACGGAAGGGGGTTGGAGGAGCAAGGACAAGCCGTGCATGGGAAGGTGCTGGTGTTGTGCCACAGTCAGAGCAGGTCTGTCACACGAGCACGGCCGCAGGGACAGGCAGCACATGCCACGGGTGCCCCTCAGCAGCCGGGCAAAGGGGGAACTTCTGACAACGACTGACGTGCACTTTCTGGGTGTTGAAGTTCCGTGAGCCAGCCAAGGAGCCAACGTGCTAATTCCGAAATCCTGCCTGTGCTTTGGGGCTGTCCTGTGCAGGGCTGAGGGCAGCCCTCGGCTCTGCTTGGCCAGGAGCTACAGGTCCTGCAGCCACCACAACTCGGGGTGCTCCTGCTGCTTTAGGGTCTACACTTACACAGCTCCAGCTTGCTGTCCAAAGGGCTGATAGGATTAAGAGAATTTATGTTTCCCATTCCTTCGGCTATTAACTTCCTCCTTACTCCACTGTCACCCACACATGATCCTTCTCATCTATAACCCTGCCCCAGTCTTTGAGTTTTTTGCAGTGAGAGCGAATAACATGGCTTTAGGGTTTGTGGGTTTTTTTTTGTTTGTTTGTTTGTTTGGTGGTTGGGGTTTTTAATTTTTTTTTTAATGCAAGCAGTGAAGCTTAGCTGCCTTCAGCTACTTAAACAGCGGCAATACAGCCAGTGATTTGAGCAGAACAATCACGTATTCATCTGGCCTTCCCACTCAAACACGATGAAAAATGTGGATAAAAACAATTTCTCCTTTGTCTGTATTTCAAAACTCACCTCATCCTCCTCACATGGGCAGAGAAACAACTGTTTTCCTTACAGGGCAAGGATTTAGCTAAACCCTGTGGTAACTGGAAGTATTCCTAAGGCTTTGGCTTGCAGGGCTTGTGCCTGGGTTGGCTCTCACCCAGAGGTCAGGGCTGGCCAAAACTCACTGCAATCCATGGGCTTGGCCTAAGAGCCCCAGCAGACCCAAACAACAGGTACAGATACAAACCCCTTCCCAGTAAAACATAGTTTTTCTCTCCAGTAAGTGTCATGCCAAGTGTTTTAATTCAATATTCTGCCAGCTCACCTTTGCATTTGAGACAGCAATGTCTGCACCAGGCCTCAAGGGAGTCAGAGATGCAGCAGTGAGGGACAAAGACATTATGAAAGACCTTTTCCTTCATCTCTCTGGAGATGTTCTCCCTGGCTGAGCCCTTCAGGAAGCTCATGCTAACCAAAAGCCGGCAAATTAAGTACGGCTCCTCTGCTCGCTCAAAATTCAGTGCAACCCTGATTCTCTCAATGACAGGCTTATAAAATTCACATGCTTACAGAGTGATATTCCACCACAACCTAAAAAGCATTTTTGCCTTTTTTCTTCTTTAAATAACTTTTTGTAACAGCAACCTCAGTGGTCTGGATGCATTTCAGCACCTAGCAAGGCCTTCATGCAGCATCACTGTCCTGCAAAGGCTCTGTGTCCAAGGTAGTGAACTCTTATGTTCCCACAGTGGGGAGAGCCAAAGTCATCCCAAAGCCCAGAAACAAGAATGGAGAAATCTCCTGGGATGTGGGACTGGGGACTCTGGGGTCTCAAGAGGTTTTGCTAATGCTTTGGTTTGCCTTTCTTCCTTGGTTACACAGCCATGGAGAGATCTTTCTTGTCTGTATTGTGCTGCCTGTTACAGACATGAGCTACACCAATATTCTTACAGCCCTGAAAGCTTGCAGTAATTTTGGAAGCAATTACTCACTCCTGGAGTGAATTTAAGGCAGTTTATACCCGTGGATGCACAGGGCAGGTCTCCCCCACGGCCCTCAGGCAGCTGCGCTGTTTTGGCTCAAGCCAAGCGGGAGAAGTGCAGCCATAGGGACCCCTCCCTGTGCCATGAACACCCCCACACCGCCAGCTGTCACTGCCCGTCCCCGTCGGGACCGAGGGAGGGTTTGCAGGGGGCACTGAGCTGCACAGACCCAAATCCAGGACTGATGCTGCCTCGTGGCCTTGCACCAGCTCTCCTAGACTGCTCTGCCAAAAACCTCCAGCACAGGTTTTTGAAAGCTCAAACCTCAGAGCTGTTTACTGCCCCTCCGTGACTGACACACTGCTAAATGCCGTGCCCCAGCAGGCAGGCTCCCTCTGCTAATGCACACCAGACAAATGCATCACCGCATCCCTCCTCCTGGTCCCAGGGGCTCTGCCACCGCCCCAGCCCGGCTCAGGGAGGGAGAGGTGCCCCGTTCCACGCCGGGGCCCATTCAGCTGCACAGAGGAGCACTGATCGGAGCCAGATCGCTGTCACGCCAGGCCGGGAGGTGCCATCACGATGCCTTCTGCTCAGCTGATGGGAACCCCGCGATCCCACGGGAGCCCCCGGCGCGGGTCCCCTTCACAAGCGAGCCCAGCAGCAGCGTGCCACCGCAGCCGTGACAAAGGAGCGGCCCTTTCCAAAGGGCTTAGCGTCCGCCCACCCGGGGCATCGCAGACGGCTCTGACACCTTCTCTGATTACCATTTGTGAGGCGCTGATCGCTCCAGCATCCGAGTGCCGCCAGCGCCAGGGCCAGACACGGGCGGGAGATGCTGTCCCTGCTGCGAGCCCGGCGTGACATGGCAGCCTGGCTCCGTGGGGCTGCTGCTGCCGCTCCTGAGTCATCTGCCGGGCAAATCTCACTGCTGTGACCTGGCAAGGAGGTGACAAGGGCTTGGGAGCCAGCCAGCTCTGGGCAGAGCCAAGCTCCTGCCGGGGCAGCTGGACCGGGCCAGGCGTTTCCTCCCCACCTCAGGCAAAGCGCGTGCTGCCCGCAATGGCACAAAGCCCGGGCTCTGCCAAAAAACACTGCCCTTCCCACCGGGAGCGCCGTGCCAAGCGGCTCGGACACCAGCTGGCTCAGGGCAGCTGGCTGAGATGGGCTTTGCTCGGGAGCGGCTGCTCCCCACGTGCCTCTGTCCAGCATGGACAAAAATGGTCAAAGATGCTCCACTGAAAACCCCCAACCAAGGCAGCTGCAGCCGTCTCCCCACTGAGTCAGTGCTGCTGGGCCACAAACAGCCAGAAGCATTCCAATTTCTCCTCTTTCCTCCTCTATAGCTGGTTTTAAGTCATGTGAGGGGAATTCATTTCTAAGCAAATCCTGTGGGATTTCTTGGCTAAAGTGAGCCAGACCAAACGGGAGCCCCACGTAAGAAGGGCAGAGCAAACCTCGCCAAGTCAACCAAAATATGAAAACTCACACAAACCCAGAGAACATCCCTGAAAGCAGATGAAAAGCACAAACAGAGCCAGGAAACAACAAATTTTAAAATTATATCTACCTTTTTTCTTTGGCCCACAACATACTCAAGGTACTGGTGGTGAGGAACAAAGTATTCGTGGGGAGGCTGGACCAGAAAACAACTCCAAGAACTCCTGATCTGCCTAGGCTGGGGGTCCCCACACAGCAAACACAAGGTCTGGTGGCTGACCAGGTGGAGACCCCCTAGCAGGGCCCTCAGAGGGGACAAGAAATTGTCCCTACCCTCTGCTGGCAGTGCAAGGGGACCCTGCCACAGCTGCCCTGCCCCAAGGGCAGGCAGCTCCACCCCTGCTCCACAGCTATGGAAAAGCAGACAAGAAACTATCAGTTCCTTGTGGGCCTTGTTTGGGGGATAGGGAGGAAGGATGAAACCTCCTGGAATTAGTTGTGCCAACCTGCAGTTGGGATGTGATGTTTTGACACCTGTGGCCCACCCTGAGGGCTGTGAAGCAGGAACAGTACAACAGTGCTTACCCAAAACTGTCCCAGCCATTCAGGACTGGCACAGCACTTTCTGGTACTCAGGTGAAAGGCACCACCAAAATCCAGAGTGCGGCTCTGGTCAGTGGGATGTGGGTGCCTGGCACCCAGGGCTGGCACAGGGCTCGCTTTCCCTGCTGTGCAGCTGGCCCCATCCAGCACAGTGCCCCCCATGAAAGACTCCAGCCTAACTTCCATCCTGTGCTCCCGGCTGGCAATCCCGAGGCTCTTGGCCTGCCACTAAACTGTGTCACCTCATAACTCATTCACAGGGTGAGTGGACTCTGCCTGGCCTTGTATGGAGCTGCTGACTAAGGCACTGACAGGAGTGGGCAGTTCTGAAGTGGAGTTACTCACACACGTGGGCAGCTCTGATGGTGAAAGCCAACACCAGCCGGCATCCAAAACCGGCATTGAGAAATTCAGTCAGCAGACCACAAATTGATCTGTAGCACACCCAGCCCACTTTGCTGCCTGACTTCTTACTGTGCAATAAAGCAAAAAAATAATTTGAGTCCAGCTTTCAAAACAGCAGTGCTTTAGGAAAGCTGGGGGGACACAAGGAAAGTGTCTTAACACCAGAGCTGTGCAAGCCCAGCTGAAATGAACCCAGTGAGCTCAGGGGCGAGAACCCGAGCAGAAAGCACTTGCCAGGGAAGCACAGCCCACGTGGGACTGGGAGAGGGAATGGGGAAACACCTCCAGCTCGGTTAGACCTTGGTGTTGCTGAAATACAGGGCTCAGCAGCCCACACGAGTGAAACCCAAGCTCAAACCTGTCAGAGCTTCAGCGCCATCCCATAACCTGAGCTCAAAACATACAAGGCTGCATGGGAGCACTGCCTGTGTCAGAGCTGGAAACTGAAGCCATCCCACTGAGGCATTCCACAGATCTGCCTTAGGCTGTAAGGCTTCCAGCAGCATTCCCAAACTGATGTCCTGTCCAAACTTTGACTTTTCATCTCACCTGAGATACCACCAGGCAGGTTTTTACCCTTGGAAAAGGATTCCTACAAAAGGTATGATGGCTGATATTTCACAGATTTCAGTTCTTGCCACATCTTCCCTTCTTTTTTTTTTCCTCATGCTTGATTCACACTTCTAACAGAAGTAATTTCCACTCTATTGTGGCTAACACAGGGCAAAGAATAAAGGGAACTGCTGCACCCAGTATCCATGGGGTGGCACTCAGCTTCCTGGGGCAGCGGGACCAGATCACCTGCCTGGCTTCCAACCACCAGTGCCTACAAGTGCTGTCCTGCCCCCTCTTCTCCATCCGTGATCCAGGGATAAGCCCCCTCCTCCTGTCCCCACGCCAGGAGACCATCTCCTCCCACTCTCCTGTGAGCCCACACCAGACCTACACAAGTTCTTCAGCAGCAAAACACTTTTTCCAAATCTCCATCACCTACTTAATAAACAGACACTTTGGAATTCTGGCACAAAATATAACCAGGGAATCTGAAGCTCTCAAAGCCAGACAGAGCCCCCCATGATTTTTAATGCATCTGAGGGAACAGTGTACACTAACGTGTTAATACAGCTGAACAAAAATTAATAGAGATAAAGGAGAAAGAAAGAAACTTAGAGGAAGCCTATTAGATATACTGAATAGGTATCTTTAGGAAAAACTGTTTCTCAAACAAAACCTGCTATGAAAGCACACTATTTCTATCACTTTAGAGTAAATATATATTTAATCAGAGCAATCTGTGTTAGTCTGGTATATTAAGGCATGTATTAATTATGAATTTGGAGTGCAGCAACAACACTTTCAGTTTCCAGTGTCCGTCAAAATAGTATTTTTGGACACAGATTCAAAGCACCAAATATCTTAAAACAAAGACATGAATGAATGAATCAATGAATACCTGCAGAACAAATGCTGAAAGAGCAAATTCAATACTATAGCAACACAGAAATTTCTTCATCATTTCACATTTCAAAAAACCATTTCAGAAATTCCATCCATTTCAAACAGGTTTGGAGCCCACCACCTGATGAGATGAGATGAAAGCCTCCCTTCTTTTTATGTGAGCACAGTTCATGAAGGAAAGGAAAGAGACTTGGGGAAATATTTACATGACTAATACGTATGCTTGCATCAGGCATTAATACATAATGTCTTCTGATCTTCAGTGACATGATCTTTCAGGCAAAAAAAATCAAGTCATCTGCAAAAATGTCACGTCTTCAAAAATATAAATATTAATCCAGAATTCGGTGCATTTCAAAACTCATTGTTTTGATTGGAATGTGAGGAATGAGTGAGCCAGAAGTGAATTAAAGCCAATTATAGTAACTAATTGCCATAATGCTGTGGAAAAATGCAGACCACAGTCTTTGCTTGAGGTTGGAAGACATACAGAAGCAACTTTCACTGGCATTTTACAGCTGTAGCAATTTAGAAGAAACTCAGGAACAGAAATTACTCTTCTTGGTAGAGCTAATGAAAGGCTGGTGTTTGAGCAATTTTAAGAAGTTTTGTCTGTATTCTTCTATTCAAATCAAGTATGTTTACAACCTGCAAGATCTTTTTAATTTTAAAGGCTTAGCATAATTATAACAAAGGTGGGTTACCTTTAGTCGACCCTGACATGTTTGATTTTCATTAACAGACATCTGGGCAGTTAATACTGCCTGGCTTTGAGAATGAAAGGTTAGCCTGGCTTTTCAAAAAAAGAAATTTAATAAAGAAAATAGGCACATCTCTGTGCCTTATTTTCAACCCAAATGACCCTTGTGGCAACAGACAAGCTCAGAACCCATTTTAAGCAGTGTAAAGAGGAGGAAGGACAGAGCAGTTCCTGAGCCTGCCCTTCTCATGGTGCAATGGGACCTGTACCATCAGGTCTTAGAGAGCATTAACTGTGCCAAGAGGCTTTAGTGTCCTCTGCTCCGAAACCACGGGTTTTGGGGTTTTGGGCTCACCCTGCAGCCAGTCCAAGGGCAGGGTGAGCCCAGAGGAGCAGCCTGTCTGCCTCTCAAATAACTCCAGCAGAGGGACACAGCATTACAGCTTTGCGGGGCACTGCTGACAGCATGTGGGGCTGGGAGCACCCCCAGCTTTGGGGAGAACTCCAGAGCAGAGCAACAGGAAGATCCAGGTCTCCTGCTCACAGGGAGCTCTGCTCACACACCAAGATGAAGACAGGAGTCCTGAACCAGCTCCTTAAATTCACACAGAACTTAACCCACCAGGCTCTCCCTTCAGCAGCGCTACCAGGAGCAAAACAGGGAATATGTGGTTTTATTGTGTAATAGTTTTGACCAGAAGTGAGGGAACTAACACAAACTTCCTCCCCTTATTTTGGTAATTTTGTCTGTTTTATTTCTTATCCATGCACTGTGTCCTGTCTTGTCCACTGGTGCATGGGTTGTTTACTGCAAGGTATATCCCTCTGCTGACAGGACTGTCTAGTTGTGGGACTGTTGAGGCCTTCTGCGTCTCCATCAGAAACAAATCCAGACTCTAACATTACCCCAATTCCAAGTCATTGTACTGATATTTTAGCAGGAATAAGTGAAACTTTATGAGAACAGCATGAACATCTGATGCCTCTCAATGCTCCAGTGCCAAACAAATCATCACCTTCTGCAGGCACAAAAAACTCTTCTGATGTTTCTCTGCCACTGCCTCTGCCTAAAACTGTAAATTGTGCAAAGAGTAAATTCATTTTTACCCGAATTGCTTTGTCCATTACAATTAAGGAAGTGCCAAGTATTGTCCTCAGTGGTATTTGTTGCCCTGTGTTTTCATTATGGATATCATCTCCCCCTTGAACAGCAAACGTTTTACTGTGCCTGGTGGCATTTCCTTTGTTGGGGAAGATGGAATAGTTCATTGAGAATAACATTTGTTCTTCTTTGGCAATGTTGTCTTTAGCAACAATTTAAAAAAATTCATTTCTGTCATTCAAACAACCCCAGTGAGGCTCAGTTTTAATTAATTAAAAAAATAAAATCACACAATCTTTCCATTAAACCCCTGGAACTATTCTTACTGGGCTGGGATTTGTTTTTTTCTTAAAATGCAAAGGAAGAGATTAAAGCTTAAGAATTGCAGAGTAAGCAAAAGAAAGAAAATGAAGGGGAGGAAGACTTAGGAAAGCTCTTTTGGAGAACCTGCTGTTTCAAAAGAATTCCACCACCAGCTTAAAATACAAAAATTAAAATTAAAAAAATAAATAATTAAATAAAGCAAGGCAACTGTGTAACAGGCAATAGGTCACCACGAGCTGCAGCTTCCAGGGGTCCAGAATACACTGGGACTAGCACTCCAGAGCGAGTAGCAAAGGCACAGATTTATCCTGGATTATTACCTGCTTTTCCTGAACATAATATAAAACCCAAACACATTAACTTATTACCTTTATGACATATGTTAATATGTAAAATAATAGCAGAAGGAAAGGTAGCAGAGGCCAAAGAGAAGAGAAAAGTGCTGTTTGTGTATGCAATACAAGCAACCCCCGTGCCCACCAACACCAGCTTGTCATTCCCAGGAGGGGTAAATCCCAACACCAGGCACCTTGGATCTGCAGCGATGGGATAACTTGTCAGGGACCTTGATGTGTACCCTTCCAAAAGGGACACACATGCAATCACACCACCACAGTGAAACTCCCGGGCCTTGGGCTCAGGCCACAAGCAGGATAACACCACAGCATCCACCACAAGAGGAATGTGCAAAACCAGAGTGAAGTCACTGTTAAGTCTCTGTACCCAGAAAATTTTTATAAAAGGAAGAGATGAAACAAGGAGACTTATAAAGAACTACATTTATTTTTGTTTACAGCAGATATCATAAATAAAGCTAAAACAATTTTCACCGTGTGCAAAATACAGAATTTTCATGTGAAAATTTAAATACAGAGTTAAAAACTATTTAATAAAAATATTCAGTTAAGATTATAAAGTAAAATGAAGACAGAAGATTTAGGAGGAGAAGGACAGAATCCTCACTGGGCAGGAAGAGCAAGGAAGACTCTGCAACAGAGAGTAAAAAACACAGCAATAGGAAGTGGTTTGAAATGGCAGACCTTTATGTCATGACCTTCATATTAAAGCATGCAGAGCTTTGTAACAACATACTGCAGCCCTGAAATACACAGGGAGTCACATCCCAGCCATTTGTGCAGGAAGTGACGTTTGAAATACAGAGAGATTCTGTGTGGGCACAGCGTGGGGACTTTCAAAGCCATCAAGCCATTTTAGGATACCCACACAAACAAATACTCTTGGCTGAGTCATGCAAATGTACAGACCAGCAAGATAAGGAGCACGGGGCTCTGACCCTGCCGCCTTCCACATTCCTGGCTGAGGTGTGTGAGATGGGGCAAATGGCAGAGGATGTTTGGCCACTCCTAAAACTGCTCCTAAAATCAATTCCTAAAGGCCCTCCCCTTTGAACGGGATCCTCAGCAGGGCCAGCTGGGTTACGACCACATCAGCCAGACACTCAGTGCACTTGCTGGTCAGGCTGAGCCCTTGGCTCCTGCTGGGATTTATTTCTCTTCTAGATTGTCACTTTGTGATTATACAAACTGGAATTTATGTGAAAAATACATACAAAATCATGGTGGAAGTTGGTTCTGGAGAGGGGTGGCCACGTCTGGTGCAGCAAGACAAACCCAGTCATGAGAGTGCCAAACAAGGCCCAGTTAATGAAGCCACTCAAACCAAACCACTCTGGAACCTGGCACATTGATATTTCAGCCTGAGAACCACATGCACTTTTAGGCCTGCCTACGATGTCACTTCGGGTGGAAGACTAGAATTTGCATAGTTTTGGCTACTTTTTCTACAGAACCTTTTTATACCACACTTTTCCAGTAGGAAAGCAGGGATGCAAGCAAGCTCAGATGCTGCTTGCTCATTTTGTGTTTGAGCTTGATGGAAATAGGTGCTCATGTTAACTAGGAGAATCAGCTGGGTAATCACACCCTGACCTTATTTTAAATCTTTCCTTCAGTTCTTTGAAAGAAATAAGGCTTTAATAAGTTCTTTCAAGAAACCCTTTACTTGCCTAACTTACCTTAAAGGCACAGGGAAGCGCACATGCACAGACACAGAGAGAAAAACATTCCCTACAAAGAGCGCAGACGACACCTTTTCTAGAACTGTGAACTCAGCAACAGGTTAAATAATCATGCCAAAGCTCCATTAATATACCAGACACACAGATTGCTCCAACAGTTAAAAAACAACCCCAAAACACACAATGAAATGCTGTCAAACAACAGGGTTAGTCATGTAATTTTGGAACTGGAAAAAAAAATCACCTGAGAGCAGAAAGGCTTCAGCCAGTGAGCGGGTGCAGCACCGGAATGTTGAATTGGACTAAAAGCAATGAGGGAGATTGGCAGAGAAGATAGCAGGGAAGAAAACACAGAACTTCACTTGGTTACATAGGAAAGCATCAGGAAGATTACATAGGTACAAAGAAGAACTGGCCAAAATGAAACTGCCTTTTTTTCATTCAATTATTAATGAGGGCAAGTAGGTATGAATATTACTAGCAGAACAGTAAGACGAAAAAGTTAAAAAACCAGCCAATTGGAGTGATACCAATAAAAGAACCCTTCCAACAGAATCACCAGTAAAATCCCAGTGGAATATGCATGGTAATTAAGATTCCTCAGGAAAACATTTTCATTATGCAAGTTCCTGAATTCTGTTGTGGAAATGTAGGGATTTCATGCCCCATTATACAAATACATACAAAATCAATACCATATTTTAATTAAAAAAAAAAATCTTATTTTTACACTTTCTACTAGCAAGATTCATTTGTTTTAAGTTCATTGGCCAGAGATTTCCAAGTTTCTTACTACATCACCATTTTCTCTAAGTTTACCATCATGCTCACTCTGCCGTAGTAAACTGCAGGAGAAAACTTTAGGAAAACGCGTTCCTAAAGACTCTCCTACTGACAAACTGAAATCAAAATTGATGGCAGCCCAAATTTGAAAACTTTACCACTCAGCAGTTTGCTGTGTTGCAGGAGTAACATGGCAAATGGCACCGCAGATTATCTCCTTTTTAGGGTGAAACAGTTACTATCGTTAGCAAGTAATTAAAAATAATACAGTGTTTCAAAGTCGAGTTTTTTAAATGCTGTAAGGAAGGTACAGATACTTTACATATACACAGATGCCCACCATGTTACTATAATTATTGCTGTGTCCAGTCAAGATTGTAAAGTTTGGCTGAAATACATGTTTGAGCATTAATGGCAATTTATGTCAAAGGAATGCTACCTTACATCTAACAATTTTCTTCAAGCACTTTTTCAAGTTCTGTGCATAAAGTTAACAACTTTTTTCTCCAAAATACATAATCACTCTAAAATGTGAAAAGCTCATCCTCATAGTTTAAAGAAAGTCAAACTATCTAGAAGAAAGATCCAGTTTGTAATTTATTTTAAACAACAGACACATTTCCTTTTAATACCTAAGAGGCAACACAATTCAAATCATCTTTTCCCACATTATATTAAAACAAAACAAAAAAACAAACCCCAAGACCTGCCAGCCCATAAGCAGCACAGTCATTTGGGACCACTGGAAGATGATCCTCAATTTTGGTACTGGCTGCATGCAACAGTATGTCCTATTGTTTACGCCACATTCTTTTAGCTACAAATAAATGCTACAGATGCTTTTCATTTTAGGCTACACATATGGCCATGTTTAAGTATTTACCTATTTCCTGATAAACTTCTGAATATATATAAGTACTTGAAAGGCAGGGAGCATGCTTACCTCGCTGGCTAACTAGGCTGAAAGTAATCAGAATTGGGATGTCACTGTGTCCTTGCTGTTTAACACATTAAGGTAGACCTTCTGATTAAGGTAGACCTTGTTGAGGGACATCTGAAAGAAATTTACTTATCTGCTGCTCCAGATAACTGAATTTCACCTTTCTGCCACCAGCGTTGAAATGAATTACCCAAGTAAGAAGTTATCTCCTAAGAATACATTTACAGGCTTTTGATGTTTGTTCTAAACCTGTATTTTAAAAAAATTCCAAAAGACACTGGGAGCAGTGCCTGGACAGAGGCACAACAGAAGTGACTTCAGATACAGAGGAGTGCTCCATAAATTGATATTCCTCGTATCAGCCAAGGAAGCCTTGATCTGAGGGGTGTCTGGTCCACCTCTTTCTACCAGTTCCTTTGACTTAGAATTTCAATCAAGCCTTCACTCAACTAACATTTGCTCTTCAAATTTATTTAAAAACTTCAAATAAATTAGTGGAACAGATTAATACCCACTATCAACAAAAGATATCTATCACATGTAAAAGCAATGCAAAAGGCATGACTAGGAGCAACATGAATTATGTACATGTTTTTTTAAAACATATTCATGCATGTTATAAACCTCATAACCCAGAGGAAAGATGAAAGCAAGGGAAAAAAAAAGCTACGCGCCATACTCAGGTTTCAAAACCCAGTCATTTGTCAGAAATATTTCCTGAAAGAACACACATTCTTTCTTGGTCTAAAAATAAAAAAAAAGCTGGGGACAGGAGGCAGGGAGAAAAATGGTTTCAAAACATACCATCTTCCCCAATGGTCTGATCAAAGAATAAAACAGGGGGGAAAATGATCTACAAAATATCCTTCATCTGTCTCCATGTTCTGGAAATGTGTTTGGACACTGTCCTTCATGCTCTAACATACAGTACATTTTATGTTGAAAATTTCAATTGTACCTCATTTCTATCAGAAGGGATCCACTGCCCAATGAAGTCATGCATGAAATTGCATGAAAAGCAAAACCAAAACCCTCCAAACCAAAAAAAAAACCCTCAAGAAAATAGCCAGGCTGTTAATTTTGAAAATCTGAAAGGCACAGCTGAGCAAGACGTGTAGGATTCAAACCCTACAGAATCTTTTCACCCATTCAAGCACATTTTCAAGTGATAGCTCTGCTTCCCGGTACATGTGAGTGAGTACCTCTAGGAGAGCACAGAGGAGTGGCACACCAAGGCTCAGCAGTTCGTACAGGTAGGTATAGTTATATGCATTGTCCCTGAAATGGAGGTGGGTAGCGTGCAGGAAACCATGCATCCAGTTAGACAGGCGTCTGGGAATGTCAAGCAGATCCCTTGTCACCCGCAGGGGCCAGCTTAGCACGCCCCTAAAGAAGGAAGTCAGGATACCTGGGGACCTGGCCTCTGGACTGCTAGCAGTGGACAAAGTGCTTTCTGTGGTGATCTCTGTGGGTTTGGCTTCCACTTTCTTCCATGCTTCTATCGCCTCCTTATAAAGAGCATTAAAAAATAAAACGTGTTAAATACGCTTCCGAAGTATGTAAGTCCAGTTTCTGCTACTGTCTTGAGGTCTTTATATACATTTTCATTTCCAGCTGCTCTTAAGTTCAACTTTACTTTGCATAGGAAAAGCTAAATTCCGTTGAGAACCAGATTATAAACACCCCAAACTCACAGAACCAGGAGGTTTGTATTTTAGCACTGATTTTACTGCACCTTAGGTAGAAAACATCCCCCCACACACACAAGTACTGCACCTCGCTCCACATAAAGCTGCCTCAACACTGCATTAGCAATATAATCAATCCATACCTTTCCATGGACCTGTATTGTTGCCCTTCTCTTTCTGTGTTTCGTGCTCATTTTGCAGTGCGTAAAATGAGGTTTACAGTAAAATTTACCTACAAGAGGGAAAAATCAGTTATAGGATGTTATCTATACATACATGGACTGAGAAATCACTGCTGCATCTATTAAAAAAAACGAAACCAGGATAATGAACGGCTGGGCAGCAAAAGGAATGGGAAACCTGGCACTGACTCTGATTAACAGCTCTGAATAGATTTCTTTACAGATTTGCACATTAGTTCAATAACACAAGGTCATTTATCTACCTCTCAGGTATAAGATTAATAAACAGCAAAAAAACAATATCCCATAAATACAAAGTCACAAACCAACACAAGACATAAAAAAAAAAAAAGTCAAATAATCAGCTCAAAAAGACATCTTTGCAGATTCTCCACACTGAAAAAGAACCACTCTGCCCTTGAATCTTTAATTCTTTTGCAGAGAGAGATCAGGTTAATACTCTGATCTACTCAAAAAATTTGGAAGCGGCAAAGGAATTTCAATTCAGTTTGATAATTCCATTCCAAACTAAAAAAAAAGGAAAAAAAAGAAGGCAAACCCCAGGCTCTAGGTGGGATGACACACCCAGGATCTGAACCTCTTGTTCTACAGCAGCCTGGAGCCTGAATAAATTACACTGTGCTTGGCCAGTCCTACTGCTTTCAGCTCCTGACCATAACATCTTAAAAGAAATAACCTATATTCCCTGCATCCATGTAAATCTGCCACTGTTATGGCTTGTCCTTATAGATCACATTATTTAATGGCCAGTTTTAAATGAGAGATGAGAATAACTGTGTATTATTGGAGAAAACTCACCCACTTTGACCTGTGATTGGACAAAGTGCATTTTGGTCACTCAACTTATTTTCCACTGAGGATTTCTTCATTTAAAGCTCAGGTCTGTCATAACTCAACTCTTTTGAAAGTCTAGGACTGCAAGTACAAGGACTCAAAGATCAGCACGGACACAAACACCACACTTGGCAGACCTCCTCCTGACCGTGCTACTGGGCCAGATCTTTTTCCCCAGTTCCACTAAAAGTACCCATACTCAGACATTTCAAAATACTCTTAAATAGCTCCTACATTACCTTCTTCAACATCAAAGGCATAAATTCCTAAGCGGAGTGTTGTAGAACATATTTCACACTTGAAGCACTCCCTGTGAAAGAAGTGGCCTTCTGCACTCAGCCTCTCCATGACATAGACCCGCTTCTTGCAGAAATAACAAATGTCACTCCCCCCAATAGACATAGGGAATTCTTTTCGCAGAGAACCCTGTTAAAAGATAAAAACATAACATAAAGCTGTGGCCCCACACACAGATATAAATCCTGATGAAGGGGGCAGCTGCTTTAGCTGCTTGAAGCGTTGCACAGCACCCTCCAAGCACAATTACAGTAAGCATCAGTCAGCTTTTTCATTACTCATTAATGCAATTCTGTACGTTTATGCAGCAATTAATAAATCAGACATCACAAGGACTTTAAAGGGGTGACTTTTATGCTGGACTTGCATCCAGTTTCCCTCTGGGAGTTGACCAGCATTTTGATTACTCAGGTCCAAGAGCAGCATCATCCCCGAGTGCTCCCTCGTCACCCTGCACCACCCTGGCTCAGGGACTCATGTCTCTCTCAGGAGGTGAAGGCACACCTCGCCAGCCTCAAACAACAGACTTGCATCTGGAGCCAAGCAAACAGATGCCCTGAAGACTCAGTTCAGACACACTCTGGAGGAAAATGCAGGCTTGTGCTTTAAGGTCCAGGAGGAAAAGCAGACAGTCTCCAATGCTGCTGTGTCTGAACCGCCCTTCCCATTGCTGCAGATGTGCCTCCACTCTCAGCCATGCTCCTCCTGAGACTACAGCCCAAGCTGGGGCTTGGTTACCTTTAAAAATCAGTTTCTTTCCTACCACAGACATTCAGAACACTTTTAACACATTCAAAATACAATCCATATTAACAACGTGAAACTATTTTGAAAGTTTGTTGAAATTAGGCTGGTAATGTTCTTGAATTGCCACAAACCTCATCCGCTCTTAGATATACATGCAAAAGGTACAAAAAAGTGAACTGGAAATTGATTAGATGCCACTGGACTTCCCTTGTCTTATCAGAGGCAGGTATGAGGATGTTACTTTGCATTACAGGTTGGTTACAGGTCGGTACGGATAAGCGTGCTGTGTGTGCCACATCCATCACCATCTCCCTCCCCTCCCACCATCCCTGCTGCCACAGGAGAGGTACCACACAGGGGACAGATGAGGCAAACTCCAAGGCACATTCAGACAGCAGCACACAGTCCACACAACTCATCTCTCATTTGCCAGCAAAAGGCAGCCTTGGAACCATTTTTTAATCTTAAGTAGAACTCACAGTAGTCATTGTCACGTTGTCTTTTGCTTAAAAGTTGAGAATCCTATTCCACATCTGCCATTAGCAATCCGTTTTGCTCTGATGGATCATTTTAGAGCCTGAATATTTCCAAACAACCAACCATGCAAATGGAAAACCACGCAGATGTGCTTTTAAAAACAAGGTGTTAATAGATCAGATAGTTAAAATGAAGCTGAAACGACTGAGTTTAGTGCTGGCTGGTAAGTAAAGTGTCATCAACACAACACCTTACTTGGCTTCCCAATACCTGAAGGCTCTGAGCAGTGGAGGCAGCAGATGGAGAGTGAGGAATGGGACAAGAACCTGCAGCTCTGTCCAGAGACCGCTTCTGAATTCAACACAGAACAGTGTCAGAGTTGAGAAACAGCGCTCTTCAAAAGGAGGCACAGTGATTCAGCACTTGTGTGTTAAAAATAACTGCATAAGCATGCACAAAACTTTCTTTAGAAGCCACCCAGAGTAGTAATTGTCTTCTGCTACTAATTCTACAGTAATTACATTTAATAAAAGCCTCCTGAAGTTTTAATTCACACAGTCAAGTAATAAAAATATAAATAGAAGACATGGTGAGCAACATTTCCATCAGCATATTGTGCCAATGTGCACTTGATTCTTTAATAAGTGTTAGACTAAGACCTTTCATAAGGCTTCAAGTGCTCCACAACTGGGGTCTTAAGTCAAGATGGCATTCTGGGAACACTACTCTTAAGTGAAGTTACTGATTCTTTGTGGGTTTAGTCTTACCAGTTCAAGCTGTGGCTTGGGTCTGTGATCATTCACATACAGATTTACAAGAACTTCAGCCACAGCTCCAATTGCACGTGAGACCTTTCCTACAGTCGTCTAACCAGGAAAGGAGGGAAGATGAAGAATAGAAGGAAGAGCTTTAGTTACCCTTGAAAGAGAATTTAAAGACAAAAAAGGACAAGAATGATTTGGACACATGCAAACATCGATAAAGGAAGGCAGGAGAAAGAGCAGAGGGAAAGTCTAGCAGAGCTCAAGCACGTTCATGCGTGACCAGCATGGTCCAGCTGGGGCCACAGAAGGCTTCTGTGCAGCCCGCATACTTTTCCCTGAGGATGATGGAGAAATTCCTGATGGGAGCAAATGCTTCTCCTCAAGGCCTCCTGCTGTGTCCATGAAAGGCTGAGCTGGGAGCTACTGCCTGGCTATCTGAGCTGGACATTCTGACATTAAAAAAAACCCTATTGTTTGCTTCAACTGCTCTGGGACTTGGTTATTACATTTCAGAACAGGGGTGGGATTGAACTCCACATGAACACTCCACAAACTGTGACATTTCAGGGAACATTCTACGAAAATGTGCGAGCCAAGTCCCACACAGAAATGTTTTCTGATGCTCACAGGGCAACCATTCGCACTCTCCCCAGTGACTCATTGTAAAGCCAGGGAAAACTGGAGAAACTAAGCTCATGAGAGGGAAACATCTCCTTTAATCTGCTTCATCACACTGCTGCAGCCATGGAAGTTAGGCTGTTTTTAACCAAATTATCAATTAGGCCTGCAAGGAGACAGCAGTTGCTTAGGCGGTGGCTCCAAATGCACAGTAGGCAGACCAATGACTGCATGGTCCATGCTTCCCTGCCAGAACATGTGCCTGGGGACTGGAAAAGCATAAAGATGTGTGTGCATGAGCATGTGAGTGGTAGCAAGTAGGTAGGTACTCTGGTCCTGGAAAAAAGACCGTAAAGACTTCACAGATTTACAGAAATAATTTCTATCCTAAATCAAATTTCCTGTAGTGATTTGGATTTCAGCTTCCTAGTCAATGTAAGATCCCACAGCCTCTCCAGCAGCAAATGCAGCCAGGGCCATCCTGGTCTGGCCAGGGATCTGGTACTCTGCTTCTGAAGTCAGGGCATTGTTTTTCCCATGAGGATAAATACACGATATCACGTCTTACACTCCATTTGCCTCTCACAGAGCCCAAATCTCAAGTCTCCCTCTTCTCAGTGAAATGATTTCTCTACTGCCACCACACTAAGTCCTGCTAATTGGAAGGTTTTAAAATATCAGAAAGTTACCATGAAGAAAGGAGAAAAATATAAATGCAACAGTATTTGCAATACTTTAAAACTATTTTAAAGCATTTTCTATCAAGTTAAAAACATCTATAATGCACTGTGGGTGTGTTTTCAAAAATTAGTATGGACAAAAAAATTCAAGGCAACATGTCCAACCCTTTACTGCTCCCCTTGTCTTTTGTGAATTATCTCACAATTAACTTGATATCCAGGAAGGATATACACCTTAAGACTACAAGGGCCATTTAAGGGTCAAATTTCTGTACTGTTTGGTTTTGTTTAATATAAAAAGCCTTTAAAATATTATTCAATATCTGGACAACTTGTGGGTAACAACTGCAAAGTAAACTGCTAATTACATACCACAATGCTGTCCTAAGTGGTACACCAAATTATAAACCAATACAAGAAGTGCTACTTGCTACTACAGGAAAACTACATTCCTTTGATTTGTTTAAGAACATGGAACAAAATAATTTTCTTCCCCAAATTCTGCACCTCTGAATATGCTCAGCAATTTCTAGGGCATGTACAAGTTCTTGTCCACATGCTCCAAGGTAAAAGAAAGCATTCAAAGTCAGGTGAAGCAGAAAGTTTTCCTTGAACTAGATAAATGCTGGAGCAATCAGTTAAATAACAAGGCTGAGAGTAAAGTGCAAGTAGTCGAATTTCAGGAAAAGTATCCTTGAGCCCGAACTACACCTTGAAATTCATCAGGTTGGCTGATTTCTGTTCTCCACCCATTGGAACAATCTATGTCAACATTAAAGCAGTCAAAACAAGAAAATTGCATGTTTACACATACTTAAAAATGTTATTAAAAGGAAATGTTCCTGTAATGAACGTGAATTCACATTCCAAGTAAAAGCAAATGGGATTTCAATTTAATTTAGCGACAATGCCCTTAAAACCGTGCTTCAACTTTTGGTCAGCCCTGAGTTGATCAAGAGATGCTTGTTGTACATCCCCTCCAACAGAAGTATTCTGTTGTGTCCTGTTCAAGTGCCGCTCAGTCACCAAGCAGAAGTATCAGGGCAGGATGAGGATCCAGCAGGGCAGCCCCAAGAGCAGCTGCCACCCTCGGAGACACGCAGAGAATGTCCTTACAGCCCCTGAGGCTACTGCTGTACGTGAAGTCGCACACACAGCTTTGTCATGCTGGGGCCACTGCCTGCATGGACAGGCCACTGCTCACAGTTCAGGCAGGTTTATACCTGCAGCTTGAGGGTCTTTATGAACAGGAGTCTTAGAGTTACCTTACATGGTGAATTTCAGAGAACAACCAGAAAACACTTAAAAATCCCAGGTGTTTGTGATTTACTCAGACTGCTGACCTGTCAGTGGCACACTGCTTTTCAGCAGGTTTATCAGGGTGGTTATTACCACGGGAGGAGAAAGCTGCCTTCTGTATTTCCCTGTGGTATTATTCAGAACTGCACAGCCAGCCAAGTAAGCCTCAGTAGCATTCTCATAAAACAAAGGAAATATGCTCTCTGCCTCCCAAAGCATACAATGCTTTCCCTTTGTTCTTTCATATCCTTAATGATTTTCCTGATCTTATTTTGCTTTGAGGGTGATTTATTTACTTTTGGTACAACCTGCTATGTATATTTTCCCTCTGAGATAAACAACATTTGAGTAATAAGTTACTTTGTGTAGGAAACACCCAACCCCTGCTTACTGCTGGTAATTAGAGTCACGTCACTGAAGGGAAGTAGTTGGTCCAAGCTCTGCAGGGAGCAAATTGATTGCAAAAACTTCACAGTTCTTACGACACACTGTGTGGATTCACTCATGCAAAGCTCAGATGAACAGAGTTTTCTGAAGGTCAATCCAACCTTAAGCAGAAAACAGGAATAACCAAAGCCCAGCCTGTAATGTAACATATGCTGATTCACAATTGTTGTGATGTGAATTCTGACAGCTGATTGAAGCTAGAAGACACTTTTGATTATTATTGGCATATTCCACATAGAAGGTAATTCTTAATAAGTTGTAATGACTGCATGGCTTGAAAGAAACAATACAGTCCCACAGCCTTCTTTTCAAGTGTTCCTTTCAAGGTTTAGACTTAATAACAAGTTTCAGTAATTAGACAGTATGATTTCAAAGCCACCCTTTTCAATAACTGTGTCACCATAACTAATACTGTTCCAATGAAAACTCAACAGGTGCAACGGATCGTCATGTCTGGGAACAACCTCAGAACTCACCTGAAATTAAAATGACAGCACTAGCTATTTAAAACCATGGGAGGGTGCTGATATTTATAGGTCATATATCATGAAGCCTTACAGAACTCAAAACACTCCTATTACCTTCTGTTTTTCTGCTGGGGAAAAAGCAGAAACACTGACAGCAACACACAGGAGCTCTTCCTGTTGGGTTATCAATCCCGAAACACTTTCTCATATTGAAGTCTAGTCTTACCTAGTGATAATTCTCAGAACAGAGACTAGAAATACAAATTCTGAGACCTGTAACTCCCCTCAAGATAACACAAACACAGGCAATTCCTGGTATATATTCACAGCACAGAGGTCCAAACATATTGTTGAATTACCATGCACAGCACTTGAAAATGCACACTGCATCTGAAATACTGTTGGATTTTTATTTATATAGCACTCCACATTTAGCCAGTGTTTTATAGAGTAGGATAAAATTTTCACATTCTGAAAAGTGTGCAATTAATAAGGATAAAACACAGGGACAACAACTTGACCATGAAAGGGCATGGACAGATTCTACCACCACAGCTGTCCCACACAGAAGGAGTAAAAGATCACCTGATCATTACCAGACCTGCTATTTAAAAATTCTCCAAAATGCCACACAAAATGCACCATATTTACGCCTATGAAACACACACAGTGTACAAGAGGCCCTGAGCCTGTACAACCTATGGAGCTGTGTCTGCAGGCACCAAGATGCTCATGCATGTAGATCTGCCAAAGTGTAAATGCACTCCTACTTAACCAGCCAAATATTTACCCAGTGAGATGAACATATATTTACTGTGCTGATGACAGAACTAGATTTTCTTGCTTCAGCTGTGCTGCATTCTGCCAGTATCTCTAGAGAGAGCACTTCTCAACTGAAATAAACTCAGCCTGAGTGAAACCAAGTCACAACAAACTATTGCCACACCATTTAAATACAACGGCAAACTAATAAAGGCTGTCAGTGCACTTTAAACAAAATACAGTTTTTAAAATATCAAAAAAAAAAAAAAAGATTGCTCAGGACAAAGGTTCTCCAAGAGGAGGTGTTTAAATCTCAATGAAATTACTGCTCACAGTTTCTATATGATTAAAAGCCTAGTTCTCATATTCTAAAGGGCTTTTCAGATAGCATGGGTTTGGGGTGGTTTTTTTTTTTTAATCTCTTTGCAGAGTCACAATAGTTCTCCAAGTCAGATGAGCATCAGCCCCCAATCTTTTGGAAACCATGACTTAACTTAAAACCCATCACATGCTATACCTCTTAGGTCATAAAAAGTAAGAGGTAAATCCAGGCAAAGGAATTATTTGGAAGCTGAAGGGAATTAGGGGATTACTGCAGCAAGGCACCTGCTGAGCTTGCAGTGTCCTTGAAGGGCCACATACACGGCATTTCCCTGGGGATTGAGAGCCAGGCAGTCAGCTCAACACAGCCCATTAACATCAGCCTAAGTAGGAAGAACTGAGTCTCTCTGGCTCAAGTGTCATCTCTTTCATTCAGAGTACGGATGTTTCCTCTCCATAAGGTCTGCTGTATTCTAGCTATTAACATGCAGAAGCAAGTTTAAAGTACAAATCATTGAACAAACAACAATAAAATGTCTGCACTGGTAAGTGCTCATACAATTCTAAGACATGCCCTCTGGTTAAAATATCCATTATTGTGCAGGTTTTCCCCTGCAGACCAGACAAATATTCTTACGGAAAGAAACACAAATGCCACCCAAGAACAACTAACCAACCCCACAGCACCCCATTTGCTTTACAGTGTGAAGCTTTCTTCAGCATGCCTGTGGTATTATCCAACAGCAATCATTTAAAATAAGCAGCAATGCAAAATGTTCAGAATTGAAGTAAAAAAATGTTAACTATTTGCTTCGTTCTTCAGCTTTTACCTGAGCCATTTCTGATGATGACATTTCTGTTACAAACATGCAGAACTAACAACAGCAAACAAAGTGGAGTCTGATTTAAATGGGAATTACAACCTATAAAACAGGTCTGCTGGCAGCACCTTCCATCCAAGCCATTTCTCAAGCAGCCTGAGTACAAGTTTGGGTTTTACATGAAAAATCTCTTAATAGAGTACCTGTTGAGAAGAAATAGCAGAGGAAGCTGAACCAACAGATGATGAAGCAGCAACAGCTGAATGATGAGGTGGAGGGCAAGAGGGAGTTGGGGGCTGAGAATGGGATAAGCCTTTAGTAGGTAGCTTATTCTGTGTAGAGCAGAAACAGGAGAGTTATCCAAGAGACAGTGACATCAACACAGGTTAAGTTCACAGTCATGCATCAAAAAAACAAGAAAGATAACAATGACAGTTCTACCCTTCTCTCTACTTCTGCACAGTGAGGACCCATGGAAATCATCATAGCATCTTCATGGTAAATTATATTATTGTACTAATTTTTTAATAGAAATATTCACAGTGGGCAGTAAGGTAAGATAGTGCTGGGAGAAAGCATAATGAAATCCAAGAAAAAGCAGAGTGCACTAAGTGCCACTGCTCACCAACTGATTAGGAACTGTGTGCCAGCAGTGGGTGCTTAAGCACAACACAGTTCATTTGAACACACTTCTCTCCTGCTAAAGCACTCTGATTAGCTTTATGACTCAGATTGTTTTACCTCAATTAAATTATGCAATAATATTTAAACAACACTTTTTACTAGTTTCAGTGGAATCCACGTTACTTTTCAGATCCACACAGAACGAAAGGAAAGTTAAAACCAAAACCACTGCAATTTTTTTCCCTTGATGAATTCTTATACGTCTTTCCATTCAGCAGTTCTTCAGGTGCAAAACTTAAAATTCACCTTCGGAAACTCCATGTATCCAAACATTGAGGCGAGATGTGCTGCTTTCTCTTTAATGTTCTTTTTATGGAATTCCCTATTTGCTATGGTCTGAGCTCTTTTCTGCAGTGACAGCCAGGGAAGGATAGCCAAGAAAAGAAAGAGAGAGATTTCAGTTAAAACCACATCCATCAACAGAACACAGAGGTTTGTAAGAAAGACTTCTTACTGTCTTAATACAACCTACAGTCAACAGAGAAAAAGCCACCAAAGCCAGCAAAACCACAATACACAGATTATCACAGGCAGTTAAGAGACAGAAAGGAAAAGAAGTTGCTTGTCACCTGTTTCATTTTTTCCTCCAGGTGCTGAAGACGCTCAAGCACTCCAGAAAGTACAAATGCAGCAGAACAGGTAGATGCGAGATTTTCAGAGGTTTCTGACAGACTGGGCTGGGGATCTGTTTTTTGCACAGTCTTTGCTCTCCTGGCCATATGATCAGAACCATTTAAAGACTGTTTGGGTTCCCTGACCTCGTGTTCACTCCTAGCTACCACCTGAAACTGGGAAACACTCCAAGTGAAAAAAACTCTGCTTTCTGCACTACCATGCAGTATATGCAGCTTTTACGGATGCTTCCGAAAGCGCAGCACAGTCATGCACATCACTAGAAATAAAATGTTCTCACATCACTCTTTGCACACTATCTACTGCACCTCTGGTGCTTGTGCACATGCACTGAAATAAATCACAACTTATGCAGGCCTTGACATCCTTCTCTAGGTTTGTGAGTTTTTGTGAACAACCTCAGACAGCATCAGTGCAGAAGAACCACATCTCCTTCTAGGGCTTATAGAAAAGGTTTTGGGTTGGTTTTTTTAGCATCACATCTGCCCAAGCTAAGCTTATAATCAAATTATATTTATGAGGATTTCAACAGCAGTTCTTGATCTAGTCTGACCCAAGTCAAGATACACTGTATTTCAGATTTAAGGCATTTTCTGAGGAGTTCAGAACACATCTCTGAATTTGAGTTTTCATATAAAATAGCTTCTGACCTGCGGATTTCCACATGCAATACAGATCTCATTTTGACTGCAGATCATGTCAATGCCATTACAGGATGTTTATTTCAATTTAAAACTCTGATGTAAAGTGAATATCAATACTGTTTGAGATGATATTGCTTTCACTGAAAGTACTAAGAGAAAAATTTAGACTACGTCTTCAAAAATTTTTCCCCATATATGTAATGCTGCAAAAGAGCTTTCAGCAGAAATTCCTATCACAAGTTCTGCTTCTAGAAATGAAACACCTGGGCATCAATATCAGCTTTTCAATGCTCAAGCTTTTATCTTAGACATTTTTGTCAGGTTTCTCTCTTAGCCTTATCATTACAATAGCCCAAAGCATTGAGTACATGCACAAATTTTCAGGTACTGCTGTAGTTTTCTCACATGTCAAATGTAGCTGTGTAATTACATTTATACAATTTGGAGCCTAGATGTGGTAACACAGAAATCAACACTTATGTTTTCAGGGTATTTCCACACTTTCAGAGAGTTTTCTCATCTGGAGAAGCAGGTGTAAAACAGCCTTAAACTTTCAATGTGGTTTTCACAATTCTCAGCTAAATGCGTCCGTGAACTCTGCAGCCCCCATCCAAACACTACTTTGTAGATTGTGTAGTTCTGCAATGACAGTGAGCTCCCAGCAGTAAGAGAAATGCTGTGCTTGCCAGGAGTTACCCATTTGAGCTTCCTACCTGCCTTTTTGGTTGAGGTGGGAGAAGGCTTGGATCCATAGGTTTAGCAAAGCGAGGATTAACAGGAGGCTCAGAAGAGAGCAGGGCTGGTCTATCTGTTAGCTCCTTGTAAAGCATTTTTAAAATTGTAAAGACAGAGTGAAGGGAAAAAAAAAAAAAAAGGAAGACAGTAAATAGGATTCAAAGAATTTTTGAGGCAGAAAGAAGTAAAAGTTGCTTTTAGAGACACAATACTGTGAAGCTTAACAACACATTCTGCAGATCTTTGCCACCCACCCATTTTATTAGCAACTTCTACCATCAAAGATATACCTAAAGTTGAACACGTTCAGTATTTTTTAACAGAGTTTTTGATCAAAATAACTTCATTCAGCATGGCCAAGGAAATCTCTGGCCACTTACCACACAGAAAGCTCAGGGCATTGACAAGTAGCCAGGTAGTGTGCAAACAACTTTGGTTCAAGGACAGAGAAAGTCACTGGACATCTATAAAGCCTACACTACTGCAAGACCTAAGTATTTAAATAAACAAATGGATACAAGGACAAAGAATTAAGCCACCATCTTTGTCAAAACATCAACACCTTGCTCATCCTTCCTTCAGATCTTTCAGGTGACAGATCCAAACTCTGCTGATTCAAACTATTTCTGGCTGAAGTGTGATTTTGAGCTTCTCATCCCTACCTTGGCAGCATGGGATTGTTTTTAAAACACCTCTAGTCACACTAACAACAAACCATGAAAACAAGGTACAATGCACAAATGTGTTCCACTCTGCCTAGTTTTGGAATGGAACTGGCAACCAGATATATCTTGCAAAATATTACGTTTCCTTTTAACACTTCCTAGATTTTCCACAAAGAAAGACTCCACAGGATACACAGTGTCCTTTATTTGAAGAATATGGGCAACAACAGGCCTTCTGCAATAGTGTGTGCAGCCAGCTTAGACTTCCATAACACAGATTCTACAGGCTGACTTACATGAGATTTCTAGACACTCTAACACATAATAATACATCATATTTATACGCATTAGTCCATCTATATGAGTTGCATTTGCTCACCAAGAAATGAGAGAAATACTTTTAATTTGCATGAAGTATTAAAAAAGACAGCCCACTTCAAACACCTAACAGATCCCTTTTTTCCCTTGGAAATCTGCATCACTTTCACAAGGAGGGACTACAGTTTCATTTCAGAGATGCTTTTCACGTTCATCTATGACCTACCTGTCTCCGCAAAATTGTGTTTGAAGCGTTCTCTTCAAACTTTGCCAACAGCTGAGTTGCCATTGATTTCACTTTGTTCTGGTTCATTCCTTCTCTGCCATCACTCTGTTCTTTCCCAGCATTTGTCCCTTGGCTTGGAAAGCCCGAAGTCTGCAAGGAAACAAAAAACTGTGTTTTTCTTAGGTTTCCTACACTCCTGAAGAGAGGGGAGGAGAGAGATAGCATCCTTATCAGCAAAGAGTGAAAGGAAATACAGTCTACAGTATACTAAAAATGATATGTTCAGCATGCAAAAGTCACCAAAAATATTTTCTTGGGTCCCAGAGTACAGTAAAAGGGAACATTAATCAGTGCTGCTATTCATAAAACAGAGTCACAAAGGTAAGTAATCAGAGAAGGGCTAGAAACCAAGCTGCAACGCAAACTCTTCAAATAAAAAATTGTCTAAATAACTGAGTTAGGAAAAGGAAAAAAAACCCAGTACGTTAAATGTTCTTGTGTCAGAACAAAATCCAGTGTAATTTAGTTAATGCTCAACTCCCTACCAAATGATTTCAATTAATTTAGCTCTTCTTTAGTGCACACCACAGTAAATTCAAGGTTTTGGGGGAGAGGTGTTTTGTTCCTGCCAAGCTCCAAAGGCCAAGCCTTGGCCCCCCAACTCCCACTGCTTCCTCAGCTCTGGTGCCCGTCGAGGAGCTGGACACAGGTGGCACCACTGAACACCAACCTCCTCGAAGACACCGAAGAGTCCTTTCCGACGCCTTTTGTTCGTCTCATTTTCTTCCGTTTTCCCTTCAGCCTGGAAGGGCAAAGCCAAAACAAGTTCCTTGGATTACTGCAGCAGTTACGGCGCTTACCCCAGCAGCTCTTCCCAGGAGAACAAGTCCCATCACCAGCCAGGTGAGGTCTGGCCTGTGCTCAACCAGGCACACAGGGGTGAGCAGTGCCAGCATAAGGGGTCTCACTGCCCCATCAAACCCCCCAGCTCAGCAGGATTGCTCCTCGTGGCAGGCGTCAGGTCAGTAAAGGCTGTCCCATAGCCCCCGACTGGGAGCTCTCACCGGACTCCAGTGGGTGAGAACACATGCTCGTGCACTTTGCTGAACACAGGCCCTACAACTTGGGTGTTTATTTTTCCCTCTTTCAGTACTGAAGAGTTTATAATTCATAAAGCACTAACACATCCTTGAAGGAAAAGGTTTTATAGCATCAGTTATTCTGTGAATTTTTAACTAGACTGTACTGTTCTCCAGAGAAGTAACAAAATCCAGAAACCCCTCACTTTTTCACTGTAACCCCCAAATCTCTCATAACTCAGCTATCTGCATGCAGATCATGAATTCATAGCACAGTCACACTTCCTTTTTGGAGCAATTACTGACTGCCTTAAAGGTCTGTCTCCCTTCTAAGTTTCACCTCCCTGATTACGGCTGAACATTACAATACTTAAGCAACCAAGCTGCTTCTTCTGTGCTCGAGCTAGGCACATATTTCATTATTTTACTCAACTAGACATTACACAAATCAATAATACCTCATACTCAGTCTGAACACACTTGAAAAACAGTCAATGCTTGGAAATTTTTATCACTTCTTATAACATTCAGTCGTGAAGATTTGATACAGTAATAATTTATGAACAATAAACTACATTCCAATTATTTGCATTTGCCCACGCTGTAAGTTAGTACCTGCTCAGCCAACTTAAAAAAAATCCAAAAAGAAATAAAGAGAGAAGATCAAAGAGTGCAGGCTTCATTTTTACATATAGACTGTTTGCAATAAATCATTATGCAGTGAGTATGAGTAATCCCCAACAACTTCTGGGCTAACACCAAAAGAATCAAATGACAATATTTCGATTACTTTGTCTGCTTTGCTACATTGTCTTTTAAGCAGCAGCTCGGTATAACCCAGCTTTGCACTACCTATAGTCATCAGTCTGCCCAGAAAGGGTGAACACAGAGCAGCACAATGTATTCTGCATAATAGCCTGTGCCACATAAAAGCAGAATTTGCTTGAGTGAATGCAGCAAGCAAGATGCTGCCTTTCAGAAATGTGACATAAAGGACTCTCATTAACATGCTGACAAAGAACTGAAAGACAAAGCAATTTAATTGCCGAGCAGAACTCCGAAAGGGCTGCGCCCTGTATTGTGTAAACACCTCCATTCATTTATTAGTCTGGAGCACAGGAAATCTCAGTTCCTCTCCAGCCGGGCTGACACTCAGAGGAGAATGGAAAACATGATCCAGCTCAGCACAGGCTGCCAGAACAGCTACAGCCATACCAGCTCCAGGCCCCGCTTCCTGGTCTCTCACAGCCTGTGCCCAGATAAGGATCCCTCCTCCAGCCAAACCAAAGGACAAACTACACGCCATGGAAGGTTCAGTTAGCAACATTCTGTGCTCTCCTAAAGCCTGGATAGAACATTTAATAGATGTACACCTGGATCATGCTCAGCACCACTTTTTGCAGGGGAAAGAACCGTAAAACTGAAGCCACAGCCAAACTCTGAACTCAAGCAGTTGCTTTCCAAGGAGCTTCATTTCCCACACAGTTTCAGATGGTTATGGCAATCCCAAGTCTGCCCTAACCGAAGCATCCTAACCTATCTTGCTTGGTTTCACACCCTATCCATGACAGAGCTGCAAAACCTCACACAAAATGCCTTGTTTCCCAAGGGGGAAATCTCTCACCCACCTCTCATTTCCAACGAGCCCCTGTAGTGTGAAACCAGAGGGGCCCTTCGAGCAAATCACCTCGTGCTTTCATGTACTGCCAAGAACTACAGCTCCTGCTAGGACAGAAGGCTTATTTCATGACAGGAGGTTAATCAGAGGCTGTATGGCTTTGTAATGGAAAGCTCTCCCCACTGCTAAAAGTCTATTTACTTCTGCAAACAACTCATTGAAAAACAACACTGTCGTCACGATAAACGTTTTTCTTCTAAAGAAGTCACCCACAAGAAAAAGCAAAGTTCATTTTGCCTGTTTGGTTTCTCACTGTTTGGCTATCTAGGAACCATGTCACTTGGTTTTGTGTATATGTGGGTGGCAGGAAAAAATTATTTCCTAACAAGGATATATGAAGTTTCTGGACAATTGACTGCCCACGGGTTTTGAAAAAGTGTTTGTGGATGGAAAATATTCAAGACAAAAGTCAGTGCAGGAAGTTATCTGGAAATTCTGGAGTAAGTCTTCAGGTGAAAAAAACAGAAATCACATTTCTACAAGACAAGAGAGCAACAAATTTAAAAAGCAGTATATTAAAATACTGAGAAATGCAGTAGACGTGTACATGTGTTAACTCAGGCCTCTGTAAAGCTTCAAGGCTCTGAAGTCTTTAATCACAGCATGTATGGGCATGGATTTTTTATAATACAGGGACATAACAGGGCCTGTCAGTATGTTTTCATTAATAAGTGACCAAGAGAGAAAAGTACATGGGCATGACTAAGAGATTGTTATCCCAGAGCTGCTGATCAACCTGCCCACTGTTTGTTACCCTTGCAGGTTTCTTCTGTAAGAGTTGGAAAGCTTCCCTTCAGAACCTTGACAGCACCCACAAACTGTGCAAATCACTGCTTTTTTTAAAAAGCAGCACCTCCTCCCAATCAATAAACAATGTAGCAAAGCACTGATTATTTAAATTGATATATAATAGAATGGCTGTGTATTTAACTCCAGGAATACAGTGCTACAGGACTCTTTTTCTTAGCCCTGAAAATTATAGCAGTGTATGTATAAACCCCTTATTTCTGAGCCTGAAAGTTTATTTTCATTTTTTCACGAAAAAAAAGATCCATATGGCAAATCTTCCTTCACAACTTACCTTTGGTACTCGTTTTCTTGGTAGTGTTAAATTGATATAATTATTGAAGATGAAATTCGATGATTTTGCTGAACCAAGATCATTATTTTCTCCATTTTGCTTCTCAACAGCATCTGTTAAAAAAACAACTGCTTAGGACATTTACTTAGATTTGGCTTTAAACTATTTTGACTAAGCCAAAGCTTTCCAGTTGAGTGCTGGCAGCAATTATATATAAGAAACACAGGCAAATAAAAAAAAATACATAGAATGTAGGGTGACTTTTAAAAAAGGAAAGAGAAAAACACAAGCATGAATGTGTTGTGTGCAGTCATCCCTACCAGGGAATCACACTAACAACTTGATACATGACCTTCATGATGTCAAGCAGCAGTTATCCAGCTGCTCCTGTTCCCTGAAACCACCAAGGACCCACAAAACCTTGGTCTCCAATCAAGCTTTCCCCCCTTTCCTGTGTTAAGCCCAAGGTAACTCTTGCAGACAGGCATGCCAGAAAGGCTCAGCTGGGAAAGGCTCAAGAGCAGGGCTCATCAGCAGCCTGGCTGAAGTGCGTCCACTTCCCCCACTTCCCAAACCCGCAGGGACTGGGTGTGCCTTACCCACTGCCTGCAGAGGGGTGCCCCGGAACAGCTCGTAGAACTTGGACAGGTACAGGACCATGCTGAGCTTGTCGGGCTCCCCGGCCGAGCCCAGCTCCTGGCCCGTGGTCACCGGGGGGATCCCGAACTCCTGCTCGGCCACGTCGAACGCCAGCTGGTTGTTCTTGACTACGTCCTCTTCGTTCAGAGCGTCGAAGTCGCTGCGGGCACAACACAGTGGCACATCATTGGTTCTCTGTCCCTTTGGGAACTCACAGTGCTCCCGTGCCTGTGGCAGAGGGGCACAGCAGCACCAGGAATGAGGGCACAGGCATTTCCCTGGGTCAAAGCTATGGAGTCCACACAATGCCAAAGGTACGAGCTCACACAAATTCCATTATTACAAATACTGGCTCTGCCAGAAATGTAATTTAAAAGCTTTTTCACTGAACTGGATCTTGACACAGTCCCACAAAAAAAGATTCTCTTATTTATGGAGAAATGCAATTCTTCCTCAGAAGTGCTAAGAAACCTTTTCCTTCTCCAAATACAGCCGAACTACTACAGACTTCACCCATTAGCAACAGATTACTTAGGTTCAATTAGTTCTATAAATCATCAAAGCCAGGAGGACTAAATTTAGGATAGCATTCTNGGATAGCATTCTATGGAAGTAGCATGTTATATGTGTGTGCACCCACAGGTACTACCTTTCCTTTTTTAAGGTGTCACACACAGTTTGAGCAGGGACCTCCTGTCCAGGTCACAACCAAATTTAGCAGTGCACTAAATAAGTACATCACACATCTGGAACTCTGTTATCCACTCTCTAATCCTTTTCCTATGGGACCTATTCTAAGACTCTGATCTTTTGAACAGCTTCCAAAATTCATGATTAAAATAAACATGTGAATTAAAATTACAAAGCTCCAGTCAGGGTAGGTTCTTTCTCCTTACAATGGAATGTGAGTTTTTGAATCCCCAAAGAACTTCTCTTCTCTCACCCACCCACTGCCAATTTCTGGAGCTGAGGGCTGTCACTGGCAGCCACCTCTCTTGCCTGCCTGGCTTTCATCTGGCCAAGCCCTTCAGCAGGCTCATTGAATACAAAAAGCCAACAAGATCCAAACACAATGTTAATTAAACAGCAGGAGGTCTGTTCGTTCAGAAAGATAAATTTATCTACTTTGTAGAGCCATGTAGAGAACATGTTTTCCACAGGCAGCAAAGATTACTTTGCTTTCTATACCCTCTCCCAAAAAACATCCATAATGGAAAAACATCCATTCTAATTGTTTTAAACTAACCCAAGGCAAAAAAAAAAAATCCTATTCTTAAAATCTCAGCTCTTCCTTGGGCGAAACTGTACAAACAAGCACCCTAGGTACCACTCCTATTTTTTCCAATTTATCACACCTCATAAAAGAGCTCGATCATTCCTTTCGTTAACCCACAATAAAGGGGTTGACAGTAATTCACATGTGACTCCTAGGGCTTTGCAGGAAGACAAGAGAATGCATCCACTGAATTTTGGAGACTGGTGAGAAGAGAGAGTCACCCCACGGACTGCACCCAGCGGTGCCAGCAATTGCCATTTCCTGACACCTGTTGCACACTGACTCTCTTGTACCTAACTAAGGGACATTACAAAATATTCAGATGCATGAAGTTGAGTTGTGCAGCATTAGGACCCCGGAAACACTGCCAAAAGGGGAATGCTGGCTTACATTCAATCCCTAGGGCAGTAAATTTTCAAGGGCCAGCCCTTGCTGCACCCACATGAAAGGGCTCTGTGCTCTCCTGGACAGAGTTGGTCAAAACCTCTACCTCCATGGTCCAACATTTCCCTACTTGACTGTCACAGCAACCAGTACAAAGCAGGGAGGATGGCTCACCCCAAGCTCACCCAGTATTTCTGTAACACAAGACTGTGCCTTATGGCTGTGGTTTCAAAGGGACACTGAAAACCTGTCTCCAGGGATCCAGGAATACAGCTCTACACATTCCCCCAGCACTGCAAATTTCATTTGAAATAGACACGTGACTGCCACAAACATGATAAATTATAGGGTTCAAAGCCTTCCTAGCTCTTTGAGAGCGCTTATATTTCATTTTAAATGGTATGCAAGGACATAAAGAAGAAACAAAGCAAAACCAACCCCACCCTCTCCACCCCCCAAACCCGGCCATGGTGTGCACTTCCTTGCAGAAAGCAGCCACAGAAAGGCACTGTGGAGTGTCAGGGTTGTTCTGGCTGCTCTTACACTACACTTTGGTAAACGCCTCACCCAAGGAGATGCACAGATGTCACTTACATGAGGTCAGGCCTGAAGCGATGGATGATTGCACACAGAGCAAGGCCGCTTTTCCAGGAGGTGGTGAGGTCGGTGACATTAACATTTCGGTATCCCTCTGTCTGCTTCTGGCACCACGTCAAAAGCTTGTTAGGCCGAATATCTGACTCTGCAGAAACAGGAGAGCAAACATTTCAGTCAGTTTTTGCATGCCCAGAAGGCCACAAATGTCAAGCCACAGCAAACAGGAGATGCCACTTACCTTGTCTTGTGAGATTCACTGATCTTCTAATGGAGCTCACTCTTGCAAGAGGACACTGCTGTAGCTCATTGGTAACATATAATTGTCTCACCTACAAGGAAAAGCAACTACCAGCATAATGTCAGACAAAAAAACCAGTTTTGCTTCCAGGTTAACTTTATCAGCAGCTGGTTCTAAATTAAGGAGCCTCCTGAAGATTTTGTTTACACACTCCTCGCAGCTCTATTTATCCTAGACAAAAAAAGAACTGATTTCACAAGCAAGCCTTTTAAGTACTGACCTGGTGAGGTCGAACACAGCTCGAGTTCAAGTTTGGGTATCTTGTTCCCGGGTCAATGGTGTACTGGTCAAAGTTCTTATTAATATTTTCAGGGGTCGTCTGAGGCAAGAGTCGATAAATGCTCTCTCTTACAGAGGAAAAAGATGCAAGAATTATTTATTAAAATAAGTATTTATTATACAAAGAGATTGGGGGTTTTTTGCAGTTGCCTGAACCTTATCTTGGTTGTGCCAGGACAAGTGTTACGGACTAAATGCATAATGCATCCATCCCATTTCTTATACCCACTCAACAGAAGGATGCCAGACAGAAAAAGGACAACAAGACAGACACTTTGAGCTTATGCCCATATTTTCCTGAGGCAGAAAGTGAGCAAGAAAGAGAAGGAAGAAAAAAGAAAAGAAGGTTACATCATCCAGTCATCTGGTTTTGCTTTAACATCCACTCAAGGAGTAACTTCTTTACCACATAACAGCACTAAATCCTGTCATCCTGCAATTCCTATAACCACCACAGCTTTTTTTACTATGCTGTTCTATTTTCCATTTAGGACTAGGCCGTGTTTGAGTCATCCCACAGGCTTCTATCTTAAAACTTCTCAAAGTGCTGTAGTTAGTAAAGCTCCTGCTTGCATTACCACAACCAGGACTATTCCTATAACGTATCTGCTCCAAAACACCCTTGGCAGCTGTAGCAGAGCAGGGTGGCTGCCAGCAGGACCAGAGTGAGCAACTTCGACCATCAGACCATGGTGACACCAGGACTGCTGCTGTACTTAACAACAGATTGTTTGCTCCAGTCAAAAAAAGCTTCTGGTGCAGCATTGTAACAATTCTCCTTTGCCACACTTTCATCAGCCTAAAGAGAGCACCACTAAGCCAAACTGCAGAGTTAAAATCACAGAGACTGACTTCGAAAGCTGTTAGTGTTGAAGAATTTATTTAGACTCCTTTCAGGATTTTTTTTTTTATATTTTTATGATAAAGAAACAGGTGTTGAGATGGCTGGAGGTTTGGGTTTTTTTGATACAAGATCTCTTTGGTTTATTTCCTTAAGGATCACACTTAACTCTAGTAATTAAGTGACATCAATCTGGTTTAAACCCTAATAATACTTCTCCTGATAGCATTCTGAAATCCAATGCCTTCTACCAATGCTGTGGCTCTTTAAGACACTGGAAATGCTGGGGAGCAAAGCAGCACTCACCGTTCAGCCAGGATCTCCAACGGGGGCTTCCCCTGAGCCCAGCTCCGCACCATCCACGCAGTGTCAAAGGCAGCCAAGAAGCCTCTTGCACAGCCGGTGCCCATTGGCCAGAAGGGCTGTAAGAAGCATTTACACTTGAATTCCTTGTATTTCTGAAGTTCTTATTACAAAAGTAACTTTCGATGCGAATTTGGAGTCTAATTTGTCTTGGAAAAACAGCCCAGAAAGAGTCAAAATGCAACACAGGCAACACTTGCAGGTTTTAAATGTGTCTCTCCTCTAAGTCTTAGGTAAGGAAAAATGATTAATTTTTTTCCTTTTTTTTTAACTTCTATATCTAAAAACAAATTTCTTAGCCTCAAAAGGTAAAGGCTGAGAAAAAAAAAGAAGACTCAAGAATTATTCAAGGAAAAAAAAAGGAAAAAAAAAAGACACCCTTCTCATCTAAATTTGCTTTGGACTCTTCTTTTCAAATGCCTCAAGCTGTCATGGTGAGATTTAAAAAAAAAAAAAGTTGCAGCATACACTTTTCACTCCAGAAAGAAAAAAAAGGGCACATACTAAGGCAAAGAGACTGCAATAATAATTTGGATGAAGTTTTTGTCTATGATGGAATTCAGGAAAATTATGCCATGCACCCAAGCTGAGGACACAGCTCACAGTTTTCAGACAGAAACACAGCTTGCATAAAGCAAAATGGGATCTCAGCCAGAGGCTGCCAGCCAAGCATTAGCTATGACAAACCATGGCATAAAAAAAAAGAAAAAAAAGTCTATTCCGAAGAAGGTACCGCTGTTTGAGGACATGTAAAAGAGGACATTTTATACTGGAGGGTAGATTGAACGGTTGGATTAAGGAAATAAAATTAAAAAATGAAAAATACTACTTGGAAGGCATTCCAAGCTATACCTCAAGCAAACTATCTCCAACAAGGGCCACCAGGAGCTGATGTCTGTGCCTCTCTCTCACCAGCGCAGCGTTTTCAGATGCATACATGGAAGTAAAATCAAACATTGCTACATCTGGTTGGCCATAGTGATTAATTGCAAAATCCAAGGAAGGCAGCTGGTAGTTGGTTGCAAAGTCAGCAGCTTCTCTGGCGTAGGACAGCAAATTGCTCTGGTTCACGTTCTCCCCACAGAGCAGCAGCTCAGTATCAATGGAGTCCTGCAAGGAGAAAAGGATGTGGGATGAGAGACTCCAATATCCTCTCTGAACTGGAACACTGCAGTCTCACAGCACGACTGGGAGCCATACAGCAACAAGTGAGACTTGTTATCTCCTCCAAAAAGCCAGTTCACAAACACAGGTACTGCCCCAAACAGAAACTCTCCTTGCCGACACCGAACAAGCAGCTTTGTTTGCAACAGAAGATTATCGTTTCTCCCAGTTCCTTGATTACGTGTTACTTTCAGAATATTACTTCCCTCACATCAAAAAATGTTATCAACATCACTGCAACGCTTTTCTGCACACGTGCACCCCAGGTCTGAAACCACAGGAGAGTAGAAACACTGATGCTATAACACGTGGGGCTCAGCCTCAAGGTTTGACGTGACGCCTCAGTAACGCCACCACATTCAAATTTGCATCATAGCAGCTTTTCTGTTGCTCCCTTTTGGCCTGGGCTTTTTTTTGGCCAGAGTGGTGAAGTACCCTGCCTTTACAGGTCATCCTACTTAAAGCCAGTGGTTACTAATAAGGCAGGTTCTATTTCCAGCCTAATCGTGGATGAGACCCCTAATCACAGATGATACCACAGAACCGCTATTAGCCCAGTTGTTCCAGACAGACTGGGGTGGCTTTTTTTTTCCACTCAGACCTGAGTAGGTCAGGAAAACAGCTCCGATGAGCCACAGCTGCTGCTCCTCTGCTCCAAACTCCCCACAGATCCCCTAGGACTGCCCCCACCTACAAACACCAGCCCCACAACCCCAGGGCCCACCACCCACTCCTCCTAAGGGATGCCACCCTTCCTCTCTTGCCCTGGCTGGTCATGGACAGCAGCTCTGCCCTGGGAGCCCCTGGCCTCCAGAAGGGCAGTGAATCATGGCACTGAGCTAAGTGGTCCCATCAGAACGCCAAGAGGCTTTCTGACAGTTCCCCACAAGTACTTCCTTCAGGAAATTACACTTGGCTGTCTTGGCACTGTCTTACTTTGCAAGAAAAATTGACCTCTCTTGGGTTTC
Source organism: Pachycephala philippinensis (assembly GCA_013397055.1). NCBI lineage: Eukaryota > Metazoa > Chordata > Aves > Passeriformes > Pachycephala > Pachycephala philippinensis. Next base: position 1,021,745 of record VWZT01010170.1, read on the forward strand.
CAGGAAGGGAAATGTAAGTGGTGCCGTAACACTTTCTAGACACAAAAGAAAATAAACCCCTACATTTTACAGAAGAAGAAAAAAAGAAAAAAAAAAGAGAAAAATACCTCAAAATCACAAGTACCCCTGAAAGTTCAGGCCATCAAGTTTATAGCTTTCTTCTATCATGTTTCACCCACTTTAGAGAATTTGCAATTTAACCTAGGGTAGGTTTTCATGCTTCCTTATTTGTCTGATAAAACTGGACACAGCTGTACTAAGTTCACCCTTAAATAATTGAGGTTTTTTATTTACTGGTGTGATGATCCCACCACGTATTTCCAAGGTGAGTCAAAATCCCATTTCAGCCAGTTTCAGAACTGATAAATTTAGGAAGTATTGTTTTCAGTTCTGTTTAGAAACTTTGAGCTGACTGAAGGGAAAAGCAAATTCTAAAAATGTCAGAGTAAGATCCAAGTGACCTGAGCTTGAATGAAGTGATTAAGTCTATAAACACCCCCTCTAACATGCAACAACGTTTATGCAGATGTTCACACTTATTCTGCGCCAAGTAAATAAAATAGGGTTTAACCAGCCTTTTTACATACGTTAATAATCACTCCTTTGTCCAGAAGACTCTGCTTTTTTGCTGTCATCACAAAATAATGAGTGCTGTCCTTATAGTAAACAATATTCTCCAGGTCAATCCCTGAAAAGAGATATACATTTGTTACCAAGTGCAGTGCCCTATCTGTGCCATCTACTAACAACATATGATTGATCCTGGCAGGTGCCTTTCCTTCTTGGGATGCACTTGCTTTCCCAGCTGGGAGGAAGGATTAGTGGGCAAAATGCTATGGAACAAAACGAGAGAGGAGATTGGTCTCACCCAACAAGAGTTTTCCTCAGCACAGTTTGAAGTTACTCAGCATTCTTTCAGGGACCAGCCAGTTAACTCAGCATTAACAGTTTCTGAGGTAGAAACTGGGTGCCAAGGGAACAAAGTGTTTTTCGGGTTGCTAGGGCTCTGGCATTGGGTCTAACCAGGGGCTTTGGTTTCAATTAGAACAATAATTTAAAAAGCACCAGCTGCAAATCAAGAATAGAATTGATTGTACTGACAGTGAACGCAACTATTCTGAAACCCCTTCCCATTAAGAGGTACTTCACAGTTTATATTTTTAGTATTTATGGCAGATTCTAGTTCTTCTCAGTTTATCAGCTCCACACATCAAAAAGCAAGAATAAACTCCTCCCAGAAGGGCAGAGACTTTTTCAAAGGGTTTAAGCTGTTCAGCATGTGAATGGATAGAAACAAAACAAATCATGTCTTAACAGAAAATCTCTGGGCCCTGAAAATGCTCTTCCAAATTTGTCCAACATAGCAGACATTTTTGCAGTTGAGAAAAATTTAAACATTAAAACAAGCCATGATGTGGCAACACCCAAGCTAAAAAAATATCCCACTGTACCATAAATGGACACCTCCATCTGCAAGCTTCTGACATCAACAACATTTTATCACTCGGAAATTTTTTATACAGATTATTCGAAACTGATGTTCCCAGTAACAAGAGGGTGGCCTGGCACATAAAGAGTTCCTCTGCTGCCTCTTGTATTTGGTAGTGGAAAAAATGAGGATGCACCCACCCGTTTCCTCTTTCAGGTCCTGGAAGAACTTCTGATTGAAGATGAAAGCAACCCCACTAATTTCTTCTACCTTGGCTTCTGCAGTTGTGTTTCTGTTTATAAAATTGGCAGTGATCGCTATAGCCAGCTTTCCACGAAATTCCTTCCTCCTGAAGCCTGGTGAGCAAAGAAAAGAATTAAAACCACTGGAAACTTCAGACTGGACTTTCAGGGAGCGTCAACTCAAGGCAGCTCAGTATCTTTCCTAAGCTTCACCAAACAACACGACATAGTAGATTCTACCATTACTCCATAATTCCCTTGAACGTAAAGAATCTTTTCTGCCCATTTTCAGCTGCAAAACTGGAGCTGTGCTGCATTCAAGATAAAGTCTCATTAAAAAAAATGGTTTGGTGGGGAACTAAGGGAAGAAGTTAAGGAAAAATTATGACTAAATTATAACATGGAAAATTCTTTGGACATGTCTGGAAATAGAGCAGGTCAAATTCAGTGGAGGGAGACATTTTTAACATGCTAAATGGCAAATTAGATATTTTTTATATAGTCAGTAAACAGCTCATGAAAAAAGACACAAGAGATCAGCAGTCAAAAGCCGCAGAGAATGATGTGAAAAATAGAAACCTCTGCAGCAGTGCTTAGGTGCACACACTACCAGCTAATGAGATTTTTCAAAGACACTTGGGGTTGAAAAATATTTGGTGGCTTAACTGTTATATTTCCAAGGTGAGACCGACTGAGAAGCTCCTTGCTCTATCTTTGCTTCCACTTTTCACAGAAAAAAGCCCACTAAGCCACAATCTTGCAATCACACATTGAAGTTTTCCATGTGTATGTTCCCCTCATCCGTTATTAAATTATGATGTAGGACAGAGGATCCTTAGAGTATTTTTAGCCCATTGCAGATGACTTCAGAGAATATGTGTATTTTATAACAATAAATAAATTGGTTATGAATTTTTGTCTCTGTGCTTCTTGATATGCTCTCGTTATTTCACAAGCATAGATTTGATATGACAACACCAGCTTCTGTACATATCTTCAGTGCACCAAATACTCCCCTAAATCCTGGTATGATGATAAACATTAACCTCTCAATAGAGTCTGCAGGTGAGGTAAGAATAATTAGGTTTTGCTGGTACCTGACTATTTAAACAGTCTTTGATGAGGAACAGCTGGACAACAATGTAGGGAAATTTCCAGTGCAGTATCATAAGGAATTTACTGTAAGCACATTGTGGTTGGCAGACAAAAGAATAAGCAGACAAACCATGAAGCTAATAAAAAAAAGGAAGAAGTGTACTTGGTGAACGGAAACTAGCATGGACATAATTGGAGTTAAAAGGGAAATACATAATTAAGTAACAGGTTTGTTGGTGTGATGCAGGAGCAGCTTAGCCAGTGTCTCTCCAAGAACCACAGCTCAGATAGTCTGAATTCTCAGCAGTGACTCAAGTTCAGGAAACATCTATCCCCTCTCCTCTAACACACCTTAGAGCTATTTATTATCTTTCGCTATTGTTTCTAAAGGAACTGCTCCTGAAGTTCAGGCTCATTTACAAAGAAGCAATGCCTCTGTTGCCTTCTTTAAATACCTGGCAGTCACCTTTTGGTCATTAGTTCAAGCATACAGGGCAAATTCACAGCACAACAGCAAAGGCTATGCAATTCCTGACACGTACCTTGTCAGCCTCCTCCAAGTTAAATCATCATATAATTACTTAACCTTGAAGCAAGCCCAATGGCACCATGATGCATTCTATAGGCAGTGCAGATACACAGAGCTCAGAGGCAGTAATGACATTAAATGTCTTTTATTTTGAGCTACAACTTAACAACAAAACCAAAAGGTACTACATAAAATAACAGCTTTCACACAGACTTCAGTGGATTCAAAGGTAACCTGTTGGTTTGTGTTCTCCTCTGACTTTCAGGTTTCTCAAGATACTGTAAAGAGCACCAGTAAGTCTAAAAACACACATTCACCCACCTTCTAATGTGTTCCTGCGGCCATCCGCACCAATTATAACATCAAATTCATATTCTGACAAAGGGTGATCCATCGGGAGAAATTCAGCCCTCCAACCTGTCTCTGAAAACACAAATAATATTTATTCATACTTCAGTATCACAATGGAGGAGTGATTTCAGAGTCTGAGGAAAGGGCACTAAGATAAAGGGTGCATTTCTCACTCTCTGGATCACCTAATGCAGCAACTCCCTCTCAGACCCACAGCACAAGAAGATGCTCAAGCACTTCATTCTCACAGAAATAACCCCACAGCCACCTTACCAGGACAGTACATACATGTGGTTACAGCAAGGAAGAGCTGGCTCTTGAAGGAAGAAAAATAGCATTCCATCATCAATGCTTTTAATTGTATTTTGAATAGAAATTAAATGGAAGCATAGTCACAAAGCTAAATTTAATCTTTTCACAAAGCTGATTATGTGAAAGTGTTTGTACTGTACGCATTTTAAAATTATATATACTTTAACTACTTAAACCAATATACTTGTTCTACTGTCACAATATGACCCTTTAAAGAGATACCATAGTATTTTAATTAAAATTTTAAAATATTTTAGTGATACTACATCCTAAATACTAATACTAAAAAAAAAAAATAGAAAATGAGAAATCTTTTCCTATTGTTTAAAAACCTTGCATAAGAATGCTGATAAGACTCTGTGTGCCAGTGGGAGTTATATCAAATGAAAGCAAAACAAGGCCCTGGGCGCTTAATCCATCCTCAATATTTATATTATCAATCAAAACCTGTTTTTGCAAGAAGATCCCAGGAAGCCACACCAGATTCCCTACAAAGTCTCAAACGCATGCCAGAAGGCATGGTGCAAAACCTCAGCTTCTCAGCCTGGGTCGTATTTTAAGATTTATCAGTGCTCTGTCACACTGATACTTATCATGCCTCTAACTGCAGAGAGCAAGGCTGGCTGAATAACAAGGGCAAAATACTCTTGCTTTTTTTAAGCAGAGCTCAACTGCCTTGGATGACTTCACATAACACCTGACACAAAAAGAAGTTGCTGTGAACAGAACTATATTATGATAAACAATACTTTGGTTTTCTTGATCTTCAGGAGGCTCCAGGACTTTCACGAATTCCAGGTTCACGTGAATTTCGACTCCCAGGATAAGTGCAACTTTGAAGAGGATGAGTTGAAGCTGTCGAATACCTGTGGATAGCATGTGACAATGATGTGTTTGATAAGTGAGCAATGACAGCTGCCACCAGCCTGCTGGAGAACTGAAATCCATTGTTAACATAAGCATGTAGCACTTCTATTTCCCATATTGTAATGAAAGCAAACTTAGCAACCACCACAGGATGTTGTTCTCTTCCACTTCCTCTTCCTCTTGTAGCACAATCTTGTGGGCAAAACTCATTTCAGTTGAGTTTCTTAGAACACTTTTGTAGAGGTTTGCCTCTTAATGATATTTAAAGGATCTGCTAACCAGCATGTTTTGGAATACAAACTTTACAGCATATTTCCTTGGGAAACAGCCCACTTTTGCGTATTTTCTTGTTAGATCAGGGTTTTATCTCCCTTCAGTGTATTGGAATGAGCATCAATACTGTTCATACTTCATAATCAAAACTTATTGTTCAACAAGTCCAGCCAGACTAATTAAAAAAATCTGCTCCATAAGACTTGTTCTATTGCCCCTTTGCTTAAATGAGACCATTTTGTTCCTCTGTGTGCACACATACACTTACACATTTTTAAGGCAGCTGAACTTTCTTCCAAACCAAGAAAGTCTCCAATAATCTTCTGATCCCAGTAACCTCTTATCTGAACAGTGCCCATGCCCTCAGATACTTACTGATGTGATCAATAGATCCTGCACAGAATTTCCCATAAAATTTCTTTGCTCCCAGTCCCCGGAGGTCGTGGATAGTAAAGGGCCAGAGGTGCAGCACATTGTTCCTGGAGAAAGTGTCCCGCTTCTCCACCACAACAACTTTGGCTCCCAGGAAGGCAAGTTCTATGGCAGTCCGCAAGCCACATGGGCCACCTCCAATAATTAAACACTGGCAGAGAAAAGGAGGAGTGTGACACAGGGTTTTGTATAACTTCCACACGGTTTCCAACTTACTCTATTGGTATGAGTTGAAATTCAACTGCACTTGCACTACTGAGAGCGCATACAAGTCATTTATTTAAATCAATGAAAAGGAAATTTTTTTGCATGTGGTGGTCAGTCAATTTATACAAGAGGATAAACTGTGCTTAATGTAGACATAAAAGAATCTGGTGAAGAGAAGTAACAGCAAAAAGCCAAACACTTTTGAGCATCTGCTCGCACATTTCTAACCCCCATTTAGCATTTCTCAAGTGCTTACAGTAAACAGCATTACAGTGATGTAAAAGGGAGGGGAATGGAAATAAGTGGCCTTAGTGTAGGCTTTTTTCATTTTAAAGAGGAAATGGGTATACATTTACTAGATTTGTTAGACAAACCTACGATAAGCCAGTAGCCTTACAGTGTTAGCTACTCTCTTTCAAGCTAGGGTGGATATAACAGCCTGGTTCACTTACTGATGTAAAGCAGGACATGCCAAGGGAACTCAGCAGACTTGTCCTGACTTTGGCAGGGCACTCATCCTGCCCTATTCCATTTCACCCAGGGCTAAACATCCTCACTTTCAGGACAATCACACTTTAGAAGCTTAAATCTAAGTTTGGGCATCCTCAGAAGAACGACTTCCAAAATTATCACAGAGGATTCTTGCCCAAATTTTAGTTGACAGCTGCAATTTTTCACAGACTAACAGGCAAAGGATTTCCAGAGAGGAAACTAATTAAACCCCAAGCATATCTAATGCTTACATTTCCTTGACTGATTACTAAAAACTGATTAGAAACAGTCTTACAGCTGGACAATGCTGTTGTTCCATACCTCCTACGAACGCCCTCCACTCCTCCAAACCCCCCCAGGTTTCACAAAATCCATGGCATGAGTTCCAGCTCTGCGGTGGCTGGAGCAGGCAGAGCTGAGGTGGGTCTGGGAGGACAGGAGAGCTCCAGCACAGCCGAGCTGGGCCGTGCTGCAAATCCAAGCCCATGATGTCAGAGGCCAGACACGCTCCTGTGCATCCCACACACAGAGCCAGACAGTGACTGCAGTTTCAAAGCAAGCTCGGGCTCTATCTGCAGGCTCGCTGGATTCCAGTCTGGTTCCCATTACATTGCAATTGCAGAGAATAGAGTCATTTATTTATTTTGGTTTGGTCGTCATTTGTTTTCAAATTTAACAACTTAAGCAAAAAGTATCTGATGCTGACTTTTGTCCAATCCAAATCATAGAAGTGCAAAAATGTCTTTTTTAAATTTAATAAATAACTCAAATAAATTCCCACTGTAAGAAGAACTCCTGTGAGGTGCTTTGGCTTCGCTTTAGGCAAGTGTTTTGTTAAGCAGAGATATTAAAGTTAGGCTGTTGCATTAGCCACTTGGCTTTGTTTCTCTTAAAAGAACGTATTTGATTCACAATTTCAGAAGAACACTCCTCACTGCATGATGAATATTAAAAAAAAAAAAAAATCAACATATGTAACAATACAAAGGAAGAAAATAAAGTGCAGTTGTAGCCCAGCTGAAGAGGATCACTGGTGGATCTGGGTCAGACTTTTTTGGACATGCTTCTTGTGATTAACATGGGAACTCTGAGCTCTGACAAGTGAGTGACTTGATTGAGCCTTCACAGCTATCGGGTTTTCCAGTCATGGTGAGAAGGTAATTGGAAGCATTTTACAAATAAAGCCCATACACGGTCTGATAATGTGAGGTTGGTTTTTTCGCTTACAAACTGTATTATATATAAATAAATGCAACTTTGAAGAAAATAAAAAATAAAAAGAAACAGCAGTCTTTGGAGATTTAGTCATAGCGGATCCTGCCAAGTAACAAAGCCCACACAGAAAACCCTTCATTCCTCCTGGTGCTTTGCAACACAGTATGTTACAATTTTAAGGAGGATTCTGCCCTCTCCCCTCCTCCTATCACCACTGACCACGTATCTTCATAATTGCCTAGAGACACCATGAAAAATGGTTGTACGTTTGCCATCATCCATGGTTACCTCCAGAAACACATTTATCTACATCACACAGCTATTTGTTCTTTGATTTATTGAGGACACTTACTGCTGGGTGTACAACTTACTCTTGGCAGTTCTTCCTCTAATTTTGAAACTTCTGGGGTCAAAACCAGCACAAAACCCTTGCAAAAGTAATTCTTACTATATTTGTGTTCCTGTCTTTACTAAGTAAGGGAAGGGCCCATGCCACTCCCCAGAGGTCTGCTTGCCAACAAAGTCCCAGAAGAAACCTTCCTGCAGCCAGCCTAGAACAAACTTTGAATGTCATCTTATTTTCCCCTCCTGTTATCCCAGTCTCCTGGCTCATCAGGGCCTGCTTTTGAAACTAATTTCTTGCAGTTTAACACAGATCGTGACAGCTGGCATCACATAAGGGAGTCTCAAACAATCAACCCTGAATGCACAAATGCCAACGGTTTCTTGACATCCACATCACTATCCACACATCAACTGCCTTTTAACAGTGCCAGATCATCCCCTACAAAGCTAAAGGGCAACTTGACTTTTCAAAGCATCTCCTACAAATTATTCCAAGTAACAGTTGCTGAAAAGAACAGACAAAGAGCTTTCGCATATTTCTTGCTCAAGCTGGAAATGAAGAAAGTCTTGTATAGTTTTACAGGGCAGCTTTTGAAAGAGTAAGATCATGACCAGACTTCTGTGACCTGCCTGAAGAATCAGTATCATGTCGGATGTTACATCTTGTTTTACTACTGAGAGTACACCATGTTAGTGCAAGATAATAATACTGAGAGAAGACAATTTGCTTGGTGAAAACCTCTTAGTATAAATGGCTGAGCTTCTGCCTGCAGATGTGCGTGAATATTTTCTGTCAAATGAGAAGCTTCATTGAATTTAACAAGTTCCCCAAGAACAGCACCTAGGTTAAGGCAAAATTACAGAAAGAATATGGGTTACAAAATTCCCATTGAACAAGACTAATGCAAGCTTCCAGGCCAATAACAGTTGCCTAGTGATTAATTTAGGACTATTTCAGCTTAAATTCATGCTTAGTAAGTAAAGCATGGACATTTTTGCACTTCACAATAAAACACTAATAAACCCGTGCATATTTCATAAAAGTTGTTTATTCAAGTAGCTGAGTAAATACTATGTTTCTGTGATACTGTTAAAAAGTATTTTAGTATTCCCTAAAAGATAATTGTTTCTTTATGAATCTTGTCCCACGCTATAACCCAGTACAGTACACAATGCATTATTTATCTTCAGACTGAAATAGAGCAGAACTTCTCAGATTTCTTCCTGTTACAATTAAAACATATCAGAAATTTTCACTTGTACTAACATAAACACACACAGCATTTGGTAAGTCTCAAAAGCTTGATTCCACTCAAGGGTTGGTCTGACTCTGAGATGCTACTTTATGAGTGTGTTTAGGAATAGCAGTGCCTTGAAAATCTCCAGGAAATATTCCTAGTGCTGAGCTAAACGGCAGCACAAGTTACCTCTCCAACAGCACAATGGCTTCTGCGCCAGGCACAGGATTTTGAGATCATCTCCTGTATATAATGTACAAATATATGACCCAAAATAGGAGGGGAGAAAGGGAGAGGGATACAATGTAGAGGCCTCTTGCAATCCTTCCTTTACCCCACTAATAAACTGGCAGCCTGTGAATCCAGGCACCTGCATCCCATTCTGGAACAACCATATGCAGTTTAACAGCTGAGAATTTGCAGAATGACTCCATTGGTTCTCACACAGTAAAGCAAGCTTGCAGGAACAATGGAGGGCTTGGAAGAAAGGAGTGAAAGGGCAACAACACCACCACTGTGTTCAACAAAAAAAAAAAAACCAAAACCAAACCCCATACCAACAAATCAAAAAAATCCCAGACAAACAAACAAGCCCCCACAACAACAAAAACTACAAAACCCTGCCTCAAAATAACACTCCACAACAACCTAGTCACAAAAATCTCATCCACTGTAACTGCAAGGCAGAATCTACTCACTGACCATGAAAAAAAGTAAAAAAACATTAGCTGTCAGCATTTACATGCTCAAGGAATCTACCAGTTGGTAGCAGCATGGGGCTGGGGGGTGCAATAAACAGCATCTCTTTGCATAGTTCAGAACAGACAAATCCTGTTGTAGCCCAGTGCATTATCCCACTGTTGTCATCCCACTCTAAATCCCTCACTCCTCTCCTGCCCAAGGTACCCAAACATTAAATTAATCCTGGAAAATAAAGGGGTGTCAAACGATGATCCACTATTTTCTTGGGATGAAGACAGAAGCTTCGATCACTCCAGAAATCCAAGATTTCCTCATTTCTGCCTTTCAGTTGCTTTGGAGGTGAAAAAGAGATTATTTTTAGCCTCCAGCTCAACAGTAGCTGGATAGACACACACACACCCTTTGCTGTCCTACGGCATGCCAGGCGAGAAGCACCACTGCTGCGCCTCAGTGGAAATGCACACACACGGTGGTAAAAAGCCAGCAAAAACCATCTGCCCCGGTTATTTAACTGCCTTTAGTTCATATGCAATATTTAGCCAAACCATCAGCTGGAAGGTGACCTACAGGCACAGATCACAGTCCCAGAAAGGAGCACCAAGGAGTGGCTTTCCCCACACGCCTCAAAGCCCCCTGACCCTCGTGGCTGCAATGTCCTCAGCAGCTGTGGGCCTCCCCATCCAGTGACAGGAGGCTCTGCCTGTAGGACATACAGGGACAATGCTTTGCTTTTCCACTGCAAACCCCCTTCCATTGATGCCTAAAGAGGCCAACCTAGAAACAGACACTAGACAGGAGTAAGGGAATAAAGGTGGATATTTATTTGAAAGGCCTTCAGAGGCACACCCTGGGCAGGCCAAAGGCTACACCCAAGATGGACCCAGAGTCACGAGTTCTTCACACTTTTATAGCTTTGGTCCATTTGCATATCAGCACAATTTCACCAATTAAACTTTAGCTAATGATGTAATTTCCCCTCAGCTTGCCCCCCTTCTCAAGATGCTGGGTTACACATTTTGGGCCTAGGACGGGCTGGGTGTCCTTGGAGAGCAGCCTGGAGAGGCTTTGTTATGTCTGTCTCAGCATGAGAGAGCAGCAGCTCACAGCCTACAGGACACTGCAGAGTTACACACTGGGAATACAGAATTTGAAAAATATAAAAGCTAAAACGTAAGGCATCACCATCACTTGTTCTGGGCCTCAGGCACCTTCATTTCCACAGTCAGCAGATCTGGGACTGTGAGAGAAGACAATTCTCACACCGGCCTTGGCCTTTGTGCAACACCCAAAGTGACAGGAGCGCACCAAGGACTAATTTGGCTGATTCCAGAGGGTCACATCCTACATGGATTTGGCCAAGTGTTTATTAGTGATAGGGCTTAATGCGCCGCAACACGAGACAGGCACGAAATGTAATGAAACAACACATTTTCTGGAACAGCAGCGACTGTTCCCCTGGAAAGGCTCCAGAGAAAAACAGCTGCATAAGCAGCTAAGGCAGACGGCTACCAGAAGCTTTCTCCACCACAATGCTTTTCAGTCCATCCCCTTTACTAGATATGAAAATGCTTCTGGCAAAAACAAGACTGCTCAGTGGGACATTCCTGACTCACAGTTCATCTCCCATTTGCAGCCTCAGATTTTATCGCACAAATTCACTGACAGCCACCGGATACAACTCTGCAGCCAAATGTGCCCTGAACCCACCAAGTAATCAATTTAAAGTTTGAAACACCATTATGGAAGACACTGAAAAATGAAAATTTATATGCCGCTTCAGACAACATTAAAAATGTCACAGGCTGAAGCTTTATTTTTAATAAAAATTAATTCTTCCATCTTCCACCCCACAAAAGGGGTGGAAAAGGCCCAGGAGCTAATTAAAATTGCACTATGAAGATTATGTAATCTTTGAAAGGGTATTTTTCTCTGTTGTACTGTTTTATGAGCTTCCTATAGAATGAGTAAGGTTAAAAAATGTGTCATTTGACAAAAATAAGATTCACTTAGATGTATTTTAATGACAGACCCTAACTCTCCAAAGGGTTATGTGGACACTGCTTAAATACACTACAGATAGTTCTGAAAATCTACCTTAAAATATTATTAAGGCTAGCTGGATCTTGCTGAACGGGCATTTTTGGAGAGTGAACACCACATAAATACCACTGTTGGGGAAGTTCAAAGGCAGCTGGGAACAGCAAGGCTCACACACCCCTAATTGCAACAAAATCCTGCATCAAGGCATGAATTCAGTGCATCACTACGGGTCCACTTCTGCTTTCAATCCCACCAGTATTTTACCCTTGGTACCCCTAGCTGAGCACCTCAGAAATGTGCAGATTTGTCCTCTCCCACATCAGTGACTGGCATAAATGAAGTCACAGCTTTATTTTTTTTCCCCCTTCTAAGACTGTGGCATGGATCTGAGGCCACCTAACACAGGGTGACTTTGGCCAGAGCTCTTTCCCCAGCTCTGTGCCCTGCAGCTGCTGCGCTCGCAGCTGGACGCAGCATAGTCCAGGGATCAGAGGATCTATCTTTATTGCCCTCCTGTTTTATTGAGCCAAAATGCCAGAAGTGAAACATTAGCACATTTATTGCATTCATTTGGCTCATCTTTACTGGGATTTTTTTCTCTTTTTTGGAAGATAAGCTTCTGCATGGAAAAAAACATGTGCCTTCATTTTTCCTGGATGTATTTGGACACACTAGTCCATCCATCCTCTCTATTACATGGATATATGTACTAATATTAGATCTGTGTATTAAAAAAAAAAAACCTTTCCATAGATTGAAATTAAAACAATGGCATGAAAGACGTCTGAAATTTATATTCTGCTATGCCACACATTAAAGAGGGGCTGTGTGTACTCAGGGTGTCTGAAGGTCAAGAGTGCCTTCCATGATGCAGCAGAGCTGTCAGGACTTTGGAGGTTTCCTGAAGAGGTCTCTCAGGTGGCATCGGTTGTATTTAAAGATGGTGACTTGATCTCAGATCTTTTAGAACAATTTGAAAAAATACATCTTTAAAAAATTGCAACTGATAGTCATAACACAGGAAAGTATCCCTGGAAACTTTCTGTTCCCCTGCACCAGTTACAGTTATCCAAAAAAACCAGACATTACTAACAAGAAATGTTCCACTAATTTCAGTAAACATATCCACCAGAAACTAAGCAAGTGCTTTAATCCAAAAATATCCTTAAATAAAGCACAAAATAAGCCCTCTAACATCCTTTGGAATTAAGTGTTTGCTCTTTTCTTACCTGCCTTTCATTGTAACCAAAACACGGGGAAGAAAAAAAAACAAGCCCACACCCAAAACCCAGAAGAGATTGCTTTCTTTTCTTTTTTTGGCGAGTTGCTTAAACAATCAAAATGAAAACAAGATAAACCTTGCAGAAAGAATGTTGCCTGACTATCCCAGCCATGAACATGGTCGGCAGCATGTAAGTACCTGGCCTGTTTTTCGTAGGCTTACGCCTGTCACGCTGAGATAGTGCTCCAAGGCTACACTTGAAAACTTAGCAAAAAGAGCCCGAAACAAAACCACGAAACAAAAGAATTCATCCAGAAACAGAGAACTGATGAAGAGAGATAAAGGCACCAAGAGCCTCACCTCTGAGCACGGCAGAGACCAAGCCTTGAGTCTTGGGAGCCTTGCGAGTAGTGACTGAGAGAAAATGGTTGATCCTCTGCATGGTTTCCAGGGGCAGGGGCTGGCCAGCCAGCAAAGGACTTGTCTATGTACCCAGAGGAAAGGATTTCTCATGCTCTATGGCATCTAAAGCATGCAGGCAGGTTGGTCGACAACCATGGCTTTGCTACAGCAAGAGGTTGGTAACACGCTTTAAAAATACACCCCTGTTGCTGCAGCCTGGCCCTGGAAATTTTAACCAAACATCACAACAATCTAATAAATGAGCTGAGCCTCCACTTGGAAACTGGCTTTTTCAAGTAAGTGGGGAGCCAAGTTACTTTGAGGGTATTCCACAGAATATTTTAAAATATGTTCTAAAATACTTTCTCCTATTAGATGAATCGTTAACCAACACCCATTTAAGACATGGCTTTTAGAAGCCAGTCCTGGGTAAATGAGCTCATGTAGAACTAGACATCAGGTCTGAGTCAGAATCCAGATTTTTAAATTATAGTTATTTATTTTTAAAGATCTTAATCATTTCATCTCATCATTCCTAAGTCTCCTAAGCAGGATGACTGTACAACAGTGTACATCAGCTATAGATGAGCTCAAAATGCAATACTGTACAAGAAGGCAGCAATTCTGGGCTCCCGGGGTCTTTTTTTTTTCTAGCTCATCATGCAGCCATCAAAGTCACTGCATTTCCACTGCTAGCACCCACAGGCACTTAACTAGTAAATCTAAATATAGCTCCAAAAAGAGTGATAATCTGGGTTTTTTTCTAGTTTAACTCGTCGCTTGCACAAACCAGTTTACCATGGGTAGACAATGCCTTTACTTTTTACAGTTTTTCTTACAATTTGAGAACACTACGGATTACCAACCAGCACCTCTTAGTAACATAGCACCCATTAGTGCCAGCAAGCAAGATGGAGTTGACTTTTTCAAACAATCAGAATTAAAAATATTTATCTTTAGCATAACATTTTTTAGGAAGGTTTCTCATAGCGGGGAGAGTTAACAGCACTCACAGAACCCACAAACCAGGCTGCTGGCAGCATGTCACACAGTGATAGTTAAATTTCAGCACCTCTAGTCCTTATTTCCAAAAGCTTTTTTGGCTGAAAACAAGGGTGGTACATAATAACCCTTATTTCTGAGGGAAAGAGGCTCAAAAAATAAAATTAAATATAAAATGGTGAAAAAACATAAAAAGAAGCATGCTTCAAAAAGAGAGGCAGAGAGCTGAGGACATAAAATTTGGCAGCAAATCATGAGGTGTAATAGTCTCTTTTGCACCAACATCCGACACAACAGAAGGGAGATAAACATACGCAGCAGACCAGTGTTTATTTACACGTATTAATGAGTCTGTTTTCACATTCCAGGCAGGGTGAAATTCAGATGGAGGCACCTGCCTCAGCAGCACTGGCCGTGCTTGTTCTGCCACTATCAGGGCTGTATCTGGGCTGGCAGGCAGTGAACTTCCTACCCCAGGTGCCTCCAGCCAGGCAGGACACGCAGAACCATGGCTGCCCAAGCAGGGAGCAGACCCAGCAGCAGGAATGGCTTCCCACCCTATGCCATTATTTCCTACCTTGCTAAAGCACAAATAAGAGAAAAAGTGTGGGAGAAGAAACCTGAGAGAAATGCCTTTGCCCTCCACTGAGCACTTGCTGATCTGCATAACTTGTTATTACTGCTCTGGGTGTGTAGGCCTTGGCAGGAAGCTCAGTGCCATCCCCTGAAATGTTTTCTAATCTGAGTTGCAATTTAGCCCGGAGCAGTTGTTTTATCTGAATTGTAAATCCTGCAAGGATGGCAGAGTGCAGGCAAGGCAGGACAGGACCAGGAGCAAGGAGCACTTGCTGTTGCACAGGTCCCTTCGGAGCTGCTCTCGTAAATCTTTCAAAGGGGCAGGAGAAGGAAACAACGCAAGGCTAACTCACAGCGTGGCAGAACCACATGGTTCCTTCTCAGACAGTATCTCAGCCAGATGAACAAATCCAGAGAGCGATGCAAGACAAGTCGGGCAGTATCTCCTAGTTGGTTTGTCAAGCAGAAACAGCGCGCCCTTGGAAAAACGAGCTGTTCTTCAGGAGCAGCAGATGTCCAGGGTAAAACACAAACTTTGGAAAGCTGATCAGAACTTGATCTATCAGCATCAGCAAGACTACAAGAGACAGAAGGTGAAATGCCACAGCAGTTCTGGTTGTGCTCCAAGTAACTCTGTGGTGTTCCCCTTGAGGCCTGCCCTAACAGAGAGAAGGTATTGAAGCCTCTCCTGCAGGTCACATTCTCCAAAGCTCTGACCGTTCCTGTTACTCTGCTCTGGACTTGCTCCAGTTCATCTGCCAGAATATTTTAGCTGGGGTTTCACCTGCACCGAGAAGGTGGCTGGATGTGTGGGTCCTTACAAGCACCAGATCATTTTCTGCAGCATATTCTCCAATTTTCTCAATTCACACTCCTGTGTTGGAAAGTTCATAATCCTAGTAGCTTTTAGCAATTTTACCCTGTTGATCTCAGGTTAAGACTCAAATATCCCAGAGACCTGAGATGGCAAACAGTTTGCAGAAACCTGGCTGTTTGTAGACTTGTTAGGGAAGGTGGTAATTTCAAGAACTGCCTGACAAAAATAATCCCCCTTTAAACAGCGTAGCAAAGAAAGTAAAGCAAATTAAACCAATTTCAAGGGCATTGAAAGGTAATTTCTACTTTTTCTTTTCAACAGATACCAGCTGAACTTCTTTTTTCACCATGAACACCATCACTGTTATGGCTTTTTAGAGAGAAAAAGCAAACAAATTTTCTTCTTTAAGAAAGAAAATTTTCTTCTTTCTTCTTCTTAAGAAAATTATCTTCTACTAACATATTTTACATTTTCTCTTCTTATACAGCATCTTAGAACTGTGGTATTTTACATTCTATGAAAAGTGCATTCAAAGCTATCTGCATTGAGACCTAAACAGCAGATAATGTAGAATTATCTTTGTCAGCAGAAAGAGAGCAACCACATCCCAAAACCCCCAGTTCTCAGGGCAGACATGGGAACCTTGGGAAGGACCTCAGCTGCAGGAGACAGGAAATTGCCTTATTGTCTGAAATCTGGGGTTTAGCAGCCAAGTGTTTAATCGCTTCTTGGTAGCAAAAGTTATGTATTTCCTCACTTATCAGTACACAAACATTACCAGAGCGAAGCTGGAAGCGTAGCTAACAACAAACCCCTAACGACCACATCTGGCACCGACCCCGTAACATCCACGTGGGTCTCCTGGAAGGCAGGAGAAAGACCTGACCCGAGCAAAGCATCCTGCCCTGGAGCTCCCCTTGCCACCCACACCAGCCTGCCTGGTGGATGGACACGGCCCAGCTGCTTCAAAGAACCAAACCCCAAAGCCCTACAAAGCCAGGGTCATGGGAACACACCCTGTCATAGCCTTTTGTTTCATTCAGACCTAATTAAGCCACTTGCGGTGACAATAGTGGTGGCTTGTGTGAAAGTAACTGCATGTCACTCCCTGTGGGAATCTTTATAAAATATCTAGGAAACCAGGTCAGGGTGGGACAGTTCCCTTCTCTTGATTGCTTGCAAAGCCATTAAGTGAGGGACAGAGAAACAGCACGGTTCTGTAAAAATACATATGTAAAGCTACTGTTACCTTCCAAGCCAAAAAAAATTCACATTCCAAATGCCTAAAAAGTCTTATCTAGACTGTCTGATTACTCTGCTTTGGCCAGGCTTCATTGCTTTTCATGACTGATAAAGCTGAAAAAACCATGTGTTTGTGGAAGTGTCTCCAGGATAATGAAAATAAAGTGATTTCATTACCAAATCACATGCCAAACATTTGCCTTTGCTGATGTAATTTGGCCCAATCTCAGTTTAAAACACATCACAAAGAGGCAAATACTTTGTTTTGTTTTCAAAGAACTGTCTGCTGTGTGTCCTGTCATCACCCCAGCTTCTCCCTATCCCCTCTCTAAAAATCCTTGGAGAAATGAATGTGAATGCATTGTTCAACAACTGTGGTTTTCCAACCTTAATGTATGTGATTTACTGCTTCTCCACTCATCTCAAGCAAATCTTCCTTGCCACTCATCCTCACTAGTCCCATATTTTCTCCAGCTTTGAAACAGAAGTTGCTTTTCAAAATCCTTAAAAATAAATCTACAATGGAAATCCAGTGCAAGGCTTTAGAAGCCCTGTCCTAAAAGGCAACAGCAAAGAAGCACCAATATCAAGATAAATAGCTTGTCTTTCTAGTATACCAAACACACCTAGGTGCCACTTAAAAAGTCAGTAGAACATGTGGCCTTTAATATTCCCAAAAACCTCGACAACTTCTGAATTCTACTATCCAAGCACTGTTTGTTTGGTTTTTAAAAAAAAACAAACAACACACACACAAAAAAAAGCAGCTGAATGTCTCTTTTTAAAAAGCCACAACCTTTCATTCACTCAGCTTCCTAAACTTGGCAGTCATCTTCTAGCTGACTAGTTCAAGTTTTGTGGACTTCACAGGAATGCCTTTTTATTAAAATAAGCAAGCTAGCAACATTATCTAATATATCTGCAACAAGTTTGGTGTGTTTATTATAAACCCTGATCATCAGGTTTGGAGATCTCCTCATTCCAATAATTATTTTGACGAAATTAGTAAATCCAGAAAAAGGAATGGGTATTTACTCTTGATGGAGTAAAGAGGTTAAAGTTTTCATTATAATGAAATTTTCCACTGGAGCATAACTGGCTTTCCTTTCTTTCATCTTACAATTCAATCACTCAATTAAAAACCAAACGTTTGTCTTGAGGGATGCAATCAGCCAGGTCAGCTGAACACTCAAACTCACTGGCTTCTGTACTGGTACGTACAGCACTGGAGAAACCTGGCTGAAAATCCCAGCTGCCTCTGAAGGATCAACAAATGCCAGCACTTGGGGAGGAAATCTGGCCACCTTACCTGCAGGTTGATACACGCTGGATGCTTTGCTTAATTAAGAGACAAGTATTTGTTTAGCACGATGGAGGAAGGTGGAGAGAGGAAGACATGTGGAAACCAACCTGCCTGATTTACCACGAGGAGCAAGGCTGCAGAATCGGATGTTTGTAAACAAGTGAGGACTGGTAGGAAGCCAGTTTCTACCCCACAACAAGCAGGGAGACCTGGCACCCACTGCTCGTCCTGCGATCACCCTGCGGCTACGGAACACGGCAGCACCTGGCGCAGACTAGGGCCTCCTTTCCCTTTCTCAGCTCTGTGGGAAGGACAGCACACCAGCAAAGTAGGTTTGTTAACTCCCAAGGTATTCATTTGGCATTCTTTAGAAAGAGAGATAATGTGAAAAGGAGTGGAAGGAGTTTGCAGATGAAGACCATCTCCCATTTTATCACTCACGGGTACACCAGTGTGGTTAGAACGGGGAGACACAGCTCAGGTTCAGTCACAAAACCTCCAACCCCAGTTCTGACCCAGGGCTCCTCCTCTGCTGACTCACCCTGGCCCAGCTCCCCTGAAACCACATGCTCTCTATAATGCTGCGTTGGCTAAAGCATCACCGTGGAGCCCTCTGTGCAGCAGGGACACCCAGGCCACCGAGTCCAGGTCAGACTGACAGCACGTGACAGTGCCAAAAAGAGCCACCCCGTTCTGACCTAAGTCCTGGAAACACAGTTAAAAATAATTTTAGAGTCATTCTCTTGCAAAAAGTCTCCCAACAGGAGTTTTTGGAAGGAAATCTCATCTATTGTAAAACAAGATTTGAAAGTTCAGGAGTGAGTAAAACCAGAGAGGCATTTGGGGATCCTGGTTTAGGGGTGAACACAGCAGTGCCGGGTTAACCAGTTGGACTCAATCCTAGAGGCCTTTTCCAACCTTAATGATTCTATGATAGACTTCAAGATCATTGGATTTGTGTTTTAGGATTTTATATGATTCCATATACACATATACCTACAAATGCACGGCTTTTGAAACTTCTCAGCTTAATTTTATTTCCTTGCTTTATGCTAATGTTGCTCAGCCTTGAAACAGCAGCTCAGACTGTGCAAGATCCCTGCCCAGAAACTGTGCCCAAGGTGGGGTCTAAAATACAGACAATGCTCAGAAGACCAAAGCTGTGCCCAGGAATTCATCCCTCCTCCACTGATCCAAAACTCGTCCATCCAGAGAGAAATGCCAGAGTCTACCAAGGCAGCTGATAATTACACGGTAGCACTTTAAGCAAAGTTTTCTTAGTTCTCAAGTGTAAGCATGTGTTTTGCAAAAACAGCATGCACCTTTGAAGGGGAAGGCAACACCACATTTGCATGCTTTAGAGAACCAACACCTCCTCTCAGAGTAAGCCTGGGATGTTTCCATGTGCAGAAATCTCTGCTCTCCTGAAGCATGGGAGTGCTTGAATTTCGGGTGCACAGCATGAGCCAGGTCCTACCCCCTGATACATATTCATACCGATCTCAAAAATCAGAGGGAGCCTCATTTATATGTTGAGCTGAAAGTAAACATAAATCAAGTGCAAGTAATGAATCTGCTCCATACAGAGAGGTAACACTCACAGATGTCTTTAAAAGGCTGATGAATATACTAACACTAGCTGGATGAATTCTTGTTCATCATTGCATCATGTTTTGCATGTTCCGAAATTCCGACTGACATTCAAACTGCTAGCATAAGGAACAACACGCATTAAACCTTTAATGTTCTTTGATTGTCCAGCTTCATTCCCTGAAGAAACAAATAATCACTTCAGAGTCCAACCATGCTCCTCTGCATTAATTAGTAGAAGATGAAAACCAAAGAGAAATTTTGTCAGCATAAAAAAATTGTGCTTTTTCTGGACATATTTGAGAAAACCACAGTGTGGTATCTACAGTTTTGCCCAATTAGTACAAACTTCTGTTTCTCTCTAATGCTGGTGAACTGGGTAAGAGCCAGCTCCAGAAACAAATTCTGAACAGGACTCATTCCCAATTTACAAGTTCAAGAGTGAAGGAAGTTACATTTTGTACAGATTTAACATTCATACAGGTGGACTCCTACAGTTTCAGAAAGTTTATTTCTGTCCCAATTCTGTGCATGTGTTTTTACAGCACTCTGGTTTTATTTTGGGGCATTTGTGATTTTTTTCTTCTACAAAGAATTCAAGGAAAAATAATGCCAGTAAGACAACTCTTAAAGAGCAGTAGGTTTGAACTTCTTGAAAATTGCTCAACCGGTTTTATTCATCCAGCTTAAAAATTGTATCATTGTAGAAACTCTGAGAGCCATATTTGGCAATGTTCTTCAAGAGCAGTTAAGACACAGGATTATTGTTATTTAGCTGGAGTGGAACATTCTGTATGTATAAAACTTGTGTATATTGCAATGAGTAACTTAAGTGTGGCTGAAGAGTTTACAAGCACAAAAATCAACAAGTACAGCATTCAGCTCTTAAATACCATAAAAAAAAAAACAAAACACCCAAACAGTTTTGGGATGAAGCAGCAGATTTTCATTTTGTTTAAAAAAAAACAACAAAAAACAACCAACCAAAAACCTCCTATGAGTCATTTAGAACCCAGTTGCATTGTATCTCCCTTATCTCCTCCAAAGATTAGGAAGATTGTAAAGCCATATCTAAGAACCATGAGCTGCAGGCTCAGCTTGAGCGTCCAAGCTCAAGCTTAAATGAGCTTGAGCTCATTTAAAGCCTTCAAGTCATGTTTTTTTTTTTTTTAATTATGCCTACTAGCAACCTTCGGTCTGTTTACAGAGCTGCAGTTCCAAAAATCCACTGAGCTCATTGCTCAAGTTGTGATCCTGCTGTAACAAGTACGATTTTTACTCTGGGCTGATCTACTTCAAGCAGTCCCCAGGCAGCCCCACAGAGGGGAGCGCTGGGCACCACTGCCAGGATTTAGCTGTGAACTCCTGTTTCACTGCTGAAAACAGCACCTGGCACAGCACACAGGTAAGACAGAAAGCTAAAATCACCAGCTGCACTGGAGGGAAAGGGTGCTGTGCATGCTGCAGCCTAATCTCTCTGTACTGGCTGGGCTGCCAGCATTTCTGAGAATCCCTTATCTGTAAGCGGGGCTGTCAGAGCCCACCACCACAGTGATCAGGGGGTCCACACTCCTCTCCCAGCACATCAGGCCTCCTCTCCCCAGGGACAGGCACAGATAGGCTTTGCAGCAGCCTGTGATTCACACCCGAGGAATGCTTGGTAGATATCCCCACCGAGCCCGCAGACTGCAGTTTCTGCTCTCATTGCCAGCAATCTGAAGATTCATGTTTCTCTCGTTAAATCAGCGATGACACAGTGAAGTGCAGGTCTGGGCACGGTCCAGGTTCATGATGAACATCTCCAAGTATTTCACGGAGAATCTATACCCACACTCTTCACATACAGACATTCTATATCCATTTGCAAGTTGGTCATTATGTGCATCATTGAAATGTCCATTAATTTCTGCAAATACTTACACCACGCCACTAAGAATAAATCTTTAATCTCAAGGGGCAGTAATACCATACTTTCAACACTGTGGAAGGTGTTGATTAGCCTCCTTCTTGGCAAGCTTGTAAAGCATTACACAGGCTATATATTTTATGGACCAACCCATTTCCACGAGTCTTCTCACAAAATAAAAATTAATCACTTTGCTTAGAAAGTTTATAGAACAAAGCCTTGGCTTCATAATGTCACCATCTGAGAGAAGACTTGGTTTTTATATTTCACATGGGTCTTAAAACTGCTTTTTTGTGTTGCAAACACTTCCTCAAACCTATGACCATGGAAATTTGGACCTGGGGCTGTATGTGTACGGTGAGATGCAAGTGGAGTATTTCCTATAATTTGTTAATCATCAGACACTTTCTCATTCCTTCCCTTTCCTGTCTGTTTTCATCACAAAGACGCTCCATGACATATGTTCAAGGACTTTTCCAAAGAACAAAATGGGAGGAAGGAAGCACAGGTCAAAAAGGGAAATGAAGGGAAAAAGGAAAGGAGAAAAACAGAGCCTGCCAGGAACACAGTGCAAATAGCTGCAATGACTCCTTCATTAAATAAACTATATTAAGGACCCTTATGACCTTAGAAAACATTAATAATCATTGGGAGCTTATGAAAAATGAATAAAACCAGAGGACTCTACATGTACTGAAGGTAACTTGGTGTCCTTCTCCCTCATGCTTTTGAGAAGTTTCAGTCGATGCAAACCAGAAGAAAGAGACTTTCAACATTATCTATCTACCGAGTCAATGAAGTAACACTTCAGTGAGAGTTTTAATTAAAAATTCCTCTGCATTTTGGTGTCCTCCTCTCTGTTCTACCTCTACACAGTCAAGCAGCTTCTTTAAAGTTACCCTTCTTCAGGCAACATTTAGCCATCACTTGGCAGTGAATAAGTGAATTGCTCTTGGGACAAAGCTAGTAGAAATATTCTGTGACAGCCAGCCAGATGAAACAACTGGCAGGAACTAGAGTATTTTGTACAGTTTTGTCAGCAAGATTTATACCACTGTTCAGTGGTGCTCTCTATAAAAACATGTATTGCATTCTCTGTGAAGAGAAGATCATTTCCTGTCCTCTCCACAATCAAGCAGGCCGTCTCCTTCAGTAACTACCACAGAGCAATTAGCCACATTCTACTTGTGAAAAAGCACTATCAGGAAAGGACTTCAAGCCATAAATAGTGCAGGATTTTCTTTTGCTGTTGTTTATCACCTAGAGCCAATGCCAGGTGACACAGACAGATCCCCACACCTCCAAGCGGCACTTTCAGAGAGCAGCTTAGGAACTGCTGCTGGAACACATTTGGCCAGGCCTGGTCTCTTACAGCACGCACAGAACTGAGGAGCCTGCTGAATATGGTACAGTTTGTACCTTGCAAAGCTCTGTTTAATAAAGCAAGAGGTTCTTGAGAGCCTGGAATGAATGCAGCCTACTTCTTCAGAAGTTTGCATCTCATGCCTGTTTGGTGATGATGTATAAAAAGGACAGAAAATCTGAGACAGACTGGAAAGCAGGACGCTTTAAGGCCCACTTTTATATAGTGTGTTTCCACAGAACTTTCAGAAGAAAAATACCTTAAAATTTGTCCAAATCAGTTGATAACCAGTTTCAGCATATTAAAGGAAGGGTTACATGAACAAAGACACTGTATGTCATGGTAGAAACATTGCTTCTGCAGAAAGCAAGTTTAAAAGTTTCCAAGCTATGAAATCCAAAACTGAACTCCACTTACCTTAGTGTTCATACAGGACTTTCCGCGTTTATACTCTTTGTGACTTGCTCTTTTATCAAGCTTGTTCCACAAAGCTTTGGCCTTCCACGTGGTCACTCTCGATTTCAGTTTGGTGTAAAAGTTTCTGTTGTCCAAAGGGTCTAATTCAAGTTGGCGAGTGAGAATATTGAAGGCCTGAATGGTGCCTTTGCATGTTGATGCTTGTACAAAGTTTTCAAATATCTGGCCAGCTTGATTGTATTTTTCATCATCATTTTCCCCCATGTTCTAAGAGAAGAGTTTGAAGAGGACTAAGCTGGAGCTCTTGTGCCGGGGTACAGGTGATCAGCAATAGCAAGTACTTCCACGCATGTTATTCCTAGAAAAGACAAACATAGGTCACATTAGGGCAGGTTCTGCATGATAAAATTAAACCCTCAAACTGCACATACAATACGAACATAAAAACTCAGCATACAGTGACTAGACCAGTAGGCACAGAAAGTTAGTAGTGACACCCAAGTGTTACAAACAAACATAACATACGACTTGTACTCACAAAGACTGTTACAAAAACCCTGCTAACTCAAGCCTACTGCTTCAAGAAGAATCAGCTTCACTGAGAACCTGAGGATTTCTTTAATTTTTTTTTTTTCTCCAGTCCTAGGTAACTGATGAAGAAACCCCAAATGTCCAGATTCTTTCCCCAGCAAGTGGGAAATTTATGTAACAGCAAGTGACATTTTGGTCTTAAAAATTCATGGAAACCTGCAGCCAAAAGTCAATGCTGTTTGATGGGGTTTTTTTATGCTGTTGCACAAGTTAGGGCCAAGAGTGCAGCTCACCCAGAGCAATTTAGAATTGGCACAATCTCTTGCCACAAGCAAATGCACAAAACAGGCTAAGCAGAAACATCATCACAAGTTACACCAGAACTGAAGAAACCAGAAAACAAGTAATCACAGAGAGCCCCCCTTTTCCTAACACTCTTGCCAAAATGAGAAAGGGTTTGATGCTCTAGTGCATAGAAAGGAATTTTATCTCCACGTCTCCACATGTTCAATGCTGAAGTTATGTGTTTGGAGTCTTACCTTGTCATGTGCTGATGATATAAAGTAATGATGTTTGGCCTGCTAAGCCCCACTGGCTTTTCCCAGTAACATGATCACTGTCAAACTGTGCCTGATATTCCAGATAAATACCCTTACATTCTGCAACAGCAATGCTATTCTAAATTAACACAAGTTTCAAACAACTAAAATACTTTCATTGCGGCACTCCCTTATCCTTCTTTAACCTTGTTCTCCATCTCTAATGGGGAGCATCTTAGAGTCAGCCAAGGTCCACAGAAAATATCCAAGTGGCTTTCACATTTTCCAAGAAAATTTACAGGTTATGTATAAACTTGTCCTCAGAAGAAGGTTTACCTGGACTCAAGTTCAGAAATTTAAGTCATGTATTCTTTTTCTTGCTATTAAAGAATTATCTACCCGTCCAAGAAACCAAAAACTAAATCAATGCTTGCCTAACTTCCCACATAATTAGTTATTTTACTTGGAACATCATCTGTTGGCTGATAGTTTTAGAATAAATTGTTAGAAAGGCCTTTGAAGTTATGCTTTTCAGTTTAATACTGTTCACAAACTATTCATTCTCTGCTTGCATTTCCTTCAAAGAAGAAAAGAGAAAACATAACCAGTGTATTTAAGTAGAGAAGAGACCCACCATGTCTATCTTACCATCCTCTAATACAGAAAAATATTATGCAACTTATTAAAGAGATCCCACGGGGAGATATAAGGAAGCATTTGGAATACTCACATTCCCTGTCTGAGCTCAAAATAAATAACCTTTGTATGCACATCATCAGTCTGTTGTGGGTTTGTGGGTAAAATAAATTGGCATTGTTGAGAGTTTGTACATTTTCTTAGACCAAATGTCATGATTAGATACTTGGTGCCAAGAATAAGTCAGGAAATTTTTGTTTTCCCCTCTGAATACTTCATTTATAGTACGTTTCATGCCCTCTTCTGAAGAGCCTTGTGGCTTTGTGAGGAAAAAGCACAAACGTTTTGTGTGCCCCACCTTTCAGAAGATCTAATTTTTCAAGCAGCTGAGGGCCATGAACTCCCATTGACTCAAAAGGAGTTCAGGACATCCTGCATCTTCCCAGGTTCGAGCCCTCGATGATTACTGAGCAAACCCCTCCAAGAACTATGTGCCAGCAGGAGGGAGCCTGGCTTTGCCACCCCAGTGCCAGTGCAAGGGAGGCCCAGCATTCCCCTCACCAGTGTTGGCTTTGGGAATGCAGAGCTACACAATGGGTTTAGGTCAGTCCAAGAAGAACCAACAGATCTAAAAGTTCCACGGGAAAGGCAAAGAACAACTGTGCAACACAATGCAAGGTGCTACGATGAGGCTTGTACAGCTTGATATACATGTACCTCAGGATGTGAGGCCCATTTAAAAGAAAAATACTTAAAATCAAGGCTAAACACTTACTTTACCTGACTTTTATACTTGCCCGAGATATTTTAATAACAGAGAAGTCAAAGTATTTTCCTTTTCTCTCAACATAATTATGAGCAGCTCTTTGGGGAGCAGGGAAGCGTCAGTGAAACGTACCACCACAGACACGTCAGCTGAGGGAGTGGCAGCCAGATACGCTCTCCTCTGTCTCCATAAACTCACATGCTGCCTCGTTCAGAGCTACCAGAGACTTTGACCTACACAAGAGCTATAAAACAGTGCTTCCTCTCCTGTTTTATTAGCTCACCCCAAGACTCTTATCATGCTCATAAAACACACATATCTTTGGAAGTTAACTCTTGGCGTAACTGATAAGCGAGTGTGATCACAAGGTCCTTAATTCAGAGCCTTTTTCTGCTCACAGAGACAAGGGTTTTATGGCCTCAGCTGTTGCCGTCCAGCAAGAAAGTGGGGGAAGAGCAGAGCTAAGAGATGAGAGCAGTATCTGAACCAACCAAAGAAGAAAAGCAGCATGTGGCAGTGCTGATAACACCGAGGACAAGGCAGGACCCACTGTAGGCAAAGGGACAAAAACATTTTTAGCATGGAGTGGAAGTAGGTGTTGCACACACACAAACACACGGAGCAGGCCTGGCCTTCCTCTGCCTTTCTGCTGGGGAGGACAGTCAGGACACCTCCAGCCTTAGAACCTCCCTTCTCCAACCCCCCAAAGCCAAGACTGAAACTATTTTTTCTGGGCACAAAATCTTCTCCTCATGAACTTCCAACACACTCCCATCTCGTCCATACTGAAAAACTGAGGAGTGGCATCTCAGTAGAGACATTTGCTCACTAGTGAAGCATTTCTCCTTGCTGTGTCAGAGGTCATACTCTCCAAAAAGTAACATTTTGTGGTCAAAAAAGCAGGATGAGACAGGAGACTCTGGTTACCAAGGTTTCTGGATTGCTGGAAACACCACTTATTTTCTCCTTTTNNNTTTTTTTTTGGGCATAAACACCGTGTTGACAGATGACAGCTGAAGATGGTGCTCTAAGTATATGCAGCTGATGGAAAAGTATGCATTTCCTTCTGAGGAGTCACTGATATTTCACTGCAGTATTGTATATAACTCACTAGAAACAATGCAATAAGGACAAGGAGTTCAACAGAGTCATTCTTGACTATAATTAAAGCTTCCTGTCCTGTAACTGTCTCAAAGACTTAAGAGGCAATGCATTAACTGCCTACCTGTGGTAGAAAAATTAACAGTGTTTGGCAAAGTACTGGAATTCTTAGAATATTATCATTTATCCTTTTACTTCCTTCATCACACAGATCACTCTAGGGATGAAATACAGAGCCAAAATCTCATCAAGGTGAGTATTGATGCTGAAACTGCAAACTATGCTTTTATAAGTGACTATTGAACTTCCTCTAGAAGCACAATCCGAAAATAAAATGCATTTTATTTGAAACTTCACTGAAGTGCTACACAGCCCAATAAAAATTTGGGTCAGTAAAAGGAAAAGAACAAGAGAGCAGGAAATAGTCTGGACAAACAGTTCTTTTAAGTCAGAACTGAAGCATCCGTGGGTTAGACACAAGAATTGCCATTTTTAGGTCCCATGAATGATGCATTAAACACATACAAGAACTTGGCCTTCCACACAGCTTCCCATGGTATTACAGGAGTCTCTGGAGGGCTCCAGGGCACAAAGTACACTGGGAAGAAGGGCTCCATTTAGATGGCCCCCTCCCCTGTCAGAAGTTATCCCTGCCTCCTTTCTGCCTCCAGCAGGGCAACCAGGAATGTCAGATAAGGAAAGCTGAGAAGTGCTGCTCATGCCTCGTGGCTGCCCGAGAAGAAAGTGAAGATCTTGTTACAACTCAAAGGAAAGCAGTGCAAGAGGGGCAGAGAGAAAGCAGAAATTAAAGCAGAGGTGCATGTACAGATGTATACATAGGAAAGCTAATGTCTCCAGTCTTGGCTGATATTTCCTGTCAGTGAAACAAGCTCTGCTACTGCAGACAATTATGAGAATACTGAAAAAAGCAGCTCCACTGTCAGGGCAATTCCACTAAGTATCTCTAGTCAGATGGATGTATGGAGCTGGTTCACGTCTGCACACGGAGTCTGTCAGCAGCCAGCAGTAAAGCTGACATATATGAGTCATTACAGGAAAATAACAAAGCTTTTTGACAGCAGCACCATGCAAACTGCTTGTCAGCAAGGTCTCGAGGTACAATACGCAAAAATTAAAAACGTCTTTTGGCTTATTTGTCCCACTGGACTGAGAACAACCCTAATTTAATTCAAACTTGAAGCACTTAAGTTCTTCCTTAGTCCCTTAATGCGCTGCTTCTAATACTTGAGAACATGTTCCTCGGGGAGATCGGGAAAGGATTAAATTTCTTGCATTTCAATACCACTAATCCTGATTCCATTTTCAGTACAGCCCTAATTCTGCCATGTTTACCAAGAATAAATTCTTTTATTAAGACTCCAGTTTGGCACGCAGGACACAATACATTTATTGTTTGCTTAAGGTTAGAAACAACTACAGAAACAAAAGACTGGGTTTTGCAACATCTGTGGTAATCATAGTAGTCATCTACTTCGGCCCTTCCTCATCATCAGTTAAAATGACAATATTTCTGCTGCCTCTTTCCCTGGCTGAACTGTCTAACAGATAAATATCATCACGAAAATTGAAGTTTGCAAGTGAAACTGGCCATGTTACAGCAACTTCTGAGGTTTTCAGCTTGGTTTCTACTGTGATGCACTTTGTTTTTGTGGAGATCATTTTAAACGTAAACATTTCTATCTGGAGGAAACACAGCTTTTTGGTGGTTTGGTTTGTTTGCACGTTGCCCTAAAACCGGCATAAAAGGAAAAAAAATAATTGTATGTGATTCTGGTGACAAGTAAAGCTCTCATTTGCTTTGCTCATAAAACTAGTTAAAAGCACGTTGGTCTGAAATACTTGTTTAGTGCTGGCAACAAGCAGACAACACATTCCTTAAGATGCACAGTCCCACCAGAAACATCAATGAAGGGAAGCTGCTTCTGAACAAAGCCTTGCAAACTGTCTCTATAAACAGCCAGATTACTCTTCTGTATTTTTATAAAAAGCTGACTTCCACAGAACTCCTGCAAAATAACTTTTCGGGCCAAGTATGGAATTCAAAACAGCTCCTACTGAGACACTCTGTGCCTATGAACTTACAAGGTTACCGTACACGCTATCAGCTTGTTTTGCAGTGGTTATATGAGACATTTCAAACACAGGCCTTCCAACAAGGGCTGCTGTGCCCATTTAACCTGCTGCAGCTGCAAGCATCCACGATAAAATACAGCTGGAAACACGTGCACAAGTACACTAAGGCTTGGCAGTGGTTATTTTAGATATGTTCACAGGAAGCATAAAATAAAATGGCCTATCTGTAGGATTTTATCTGCCACACAGACTGAGTCGCATTCCACACATTTTAAAGCTGGAAGCTTTAAAAATAGTCCGGTTTGTTTCTGGATGTTCCAGATCGGAGCTTTGCTGTGGGAATGCACTAAGACAGTGACAAGTACCATGAGATCAGCCTCGTAAGCCAGCAGCTTGCATGTGTCTCCATTCACAGAAACATACCGTGCTGGCATGGGGAAAGCATGGGATGCTGCCCGAGGGTCCACATGCGCGATCCCAGGGATGGAGGCTCAGGCCTCTGCCCCAGCTGCTGCTGGGCCCAAGGACACAGCTCTTCCCAGCTTTCAGATAAATCCCAACACAAAACTGGCAGCCACAGGGGTCACACCCCTCTGCTGCCTGCACAGGAAGTCCTGTCCTGTGAGCATCACTAAAATGCTCAGACGCTCATTTTGCAAAGCAAAGGCACAGGTTTTTCAAATGAATGACAATACATAGTTTTCCAGGCCTTTTTGTGCAGTATATACTCAACTACTCATCAGAAATACCGTAATTTTTGAAGAATGAGTTGTAAAATAAAGAAACTTTCTTTTTTATTTTAAAGCAATGTTGTTGTACCTACACCAGTGGAAATTATAACCCTAAGCCTTCAAATTCAATGGTTTTAAGGAGAAATGTCTCTAGCTCAATTATTATTCTGTGCAGGTTACAGTAAGTACTTAAAAATCATTTTTTACAGGGCTGCTAAAAGCTCTGCTGCAAAGTCCCAAGTTTCCATATAGTCTACATCTTCAAAGGTAACTGTAGATGATTATGCCACAGTCATTAGGGGTTCATACTATGCATAAACAAGATATTAAAACCTGACTCTTGTTTAGACTGGTTACAAGGAAGAACATTTTTCAGCTCTGTTGTAGTAGATCAGAAACACAATATAAACAACAGTAGAAAGTTTATGCTGATGTTTTCCTAGGTTAGGATCACAAGAACAAAGGAAGAAAGTATACCATAAGGGTAACATCAGCCTACAAGAAAGCATACCTCTTGAGAAAAAGCACCTGTTATTTAAGCTAGAAAGATGTTATGAAGTAGTCCCAGTGAAAACAATTAAAAGAACAATCTTGAAGCTCTTTGAAACTCTTGCCTTTCTTTTCCTGTAGTGACACTTATAATTTCAAGCTCACAAGCTGGAACAGCGTAGATATTAAAGTTAATCACAGAATAGGCAGTGCTGGTTGTCTTTTGATCAGCACAAGATTTTCTACTTTCGATAGGATGTAGCCACTGAGCCAGACTAATTTGGAGAGCCAGTAATACCCTATTTTCCATTCCCAAAAATCACAGGAGCAGGGAGATGGCAGGGCCAGACACAGTGAGCAGGGATGGACGACACAAGAGGATGATGGAGAGGGAACTCTGGCACCACTCCTGCCCAGCTGCCAGTGGGAACTTGAACATCCCACTTCTTCTCACAGCCCTGTGTCCTCCTCTCTGCTCCTCACCCTCAGGTCACAGGGAAAACTTAGATGGCACAACCGTGACCATGAGGAACACAAAAAAAAAGCATACCCTCTAGCTGACAGAGCCCTGTCAGCAAAATCCCTGGTATATATGCAGCTATACCAACAAAACTGAGCCACATTGGGCAGCAGCTCCTCTCGTACAGCTTTCCCTTTGTATGCATGGGGACATAATTACGGAGGTAAATACACCATAAAAGAAAACAAACACACGAAGCAGTAAAAAGCAGACTCTCTTAGTCAGCAATCATGGAAAAAAAAATGTTGGTTTATGGCACTCTGAGAATAGGAATAATCCAGAAGGATGGGGCAGAGAGATAGGCCATGAACTGACACAGCAACGTGGGACTGCCAATGCCTCTGGCAGTGCTCTGGAGGGGCCACCACATTTCTGGTGGACCCCAACAGGGAGCAGAGGACAAAGAGTCCCACCAGTCTGGATTCCCTGAAGCCACCTGATGCCCAGATACAGCCTGTCTGTCCCCTTACTGTGATCACTCCCAACCCAGAGAGCAAAAAAGAGCAGCAATGCTGCTTCTCTAACTGAGAGCTGCCCAGAAACATCAGCTGGAGACACCGAAAGTGCCCTCAGAGAACACTGGATGCCAAAGCAAGGCTGTCTTTTGTTTCTCCTCAGGATTTCTATGAGAAAGGAAATTAATATTTGTTCAGGGTTTTTTGAAGCAAAAATATGAAATTATGGCTGTGCTGAAACAAACACTCCAGGTTATGTCTTGGGGGAGAAAAAGAACAGCACCAGTGTTAGTTTTCACAGATGTGTGCCAAGAGCTCTCAGGAGCATGTTTCAGATCATCTGTCCCAGCATGGATCTGTAGATCTCTGCTCTCCAGTATGTGTCCCTCTGGTTACTGGGGCTGTGGCAATTACCCAAGAGGAATAAACAGCCAGCACTGGGGCTGCAAGACCCTGAGGGCTCCAGTCCACAATAATTCATTTGGCAGAGCTGCCCTCATCTGCAGACATCAGACTTCCAGATCAGTAGCAAGGATTAATCCATTGAAAACACAGACAGGATTGCTTTGCCAATGATCAAAGAAATGAAACGTTCTAGGCAATATTTCATATGCATACACACACGTTTTTAGGAATCAACACACTCCATTGCTACAATTTATTTTTTTTTTAACACAAGGTAGCACACAGTTCTTCCTGTGTTTTCTTGGGCCATTAATGCTATCAGTCACACTGAAATCCATGGGAACCACAAAGATAAAAAATCAAAGAAACCCCAAAGCAGTTTTAAGTCGTAAATGATAGGTTCCTTGGTTGCAGCAATGCCAATTCACCACCAAAAGCAGCCATTGAATGACAGTGGAGAACTGAGAAGCCGCACCCAGACAAGTCAGCCAGAGGGTGATGGGAAACCAGAAGATTAGGTTAAACATCAAACTCTGCTCCGAGGAGCATTTACATGAAAAGACAAAAACAGAAAGAAAGCTACTGTGTTAGCTTTGTATCTGTTTTATGTTTTTTGTCCTTGTAAACTGGACCCACAGTTACCAGAAGAGATTGGAAAAGACATAGTTTCTGAAAGTAGAAACAGTATTTTTGGAAGAAAATGTGCAGGACAATTTCTACCCTCCCTCTGCCCAGACTTCCCAAAAAATGAAGAAAAACAAAGTATAAAAAAAACCACATAAAGATGCCAAGAGAGCTACAAAAATATGATCCATTTCTGCTGCAGAAAAAACCTCACAGTCAAACTATAGAATACATCCCAAAATATTAGTTTTGGGACATCCACCAGAAAAAGAAAAAAAAATAAAAAAGAGACCCATGGAAGTAATACGTTAGGAAGCAGTCCCATCAAGGAATAAAAAAAACCCCAAAAAACTCTGAGGGCAGAACATCATTAACCAACAACAGGAGGGATGACAAATGAATCACTGTTTTCACAAGGCAAGCTGAGATATAGTCAGGATTAAATTATGATTCATCTTCTCCAGCACAGTAAAGTTCACTAGAAACCGTGAAATACCAAAAAACCCCACTTGTTAATAGCAATTGTTCATCACACAGCCTGGCTCCAGAAGCCCAAGGTTTAAATTCTCTATGTAAGTCTTGTCAACAGTATTGAAGGTCAGAGGTGGTTCCACCTTCTCTGTTGAAGTTTTTATGCAACAATGGCCATTTGCTTCCAGCCATCTACCAAACTGAATGACCTGTGCTGTAATATGTAGATGTTATCATCATGCTCTTCATTAGTCATCCATTCATTTGGAAAACTTATTTTATCATGTACCTGTATTTCATTGCATGTAAGTGGGCAGACACTGCAGGAATGCAAGCACTTTTAAAGTGCCAAGGCAAAGGATAATGTCAATTTTTTTCTAAAAAGTTAATTTTTATCACTGTCATCTAGTCCTAACATGCATTTTACTGTTCAGAAGAGCCAAAATTTCTTAGGGAAGTCATGCATCTGTGGCAAGCATCAACACACATACCTGAAAGGCAACGTGAACAGTGCATTTAAAGAGCTGAGCCTGTGTAAGTGCAGAAACATCACAGGTATGTTACACAGACCCAGTAAGTTTTAAGGCAGTGCTGCCATTTCATTCCCATATATTGACATGAGGTTACGTGGAGCAGCCCCAGCTGTTTGGGGATCCTGAAATGTTGCCATGTGTGACTGCATGGTGCTTACTTGAGCGTGGTGTTTTCAGGACAGAGTAGACAAGAGGCATCACATTTCTTCCTACAGCTACAGGAAGCCAGAGCTAAAGCTGCTTTGGTGCCCCAACTCTCAAACAGCCTGTAATTTTCAGAAAGGGAAGGGATTAACTGGTTCTGGGTTCACAGAGTGCCCGGTGCCCAAGGTGCTGATTAGAACCAGCTTTGTTAGAGAAAACAACAATTTAGGAAGGCAAGTGGTTTGCAGAAAACATCTTGGGTCAAGTTGGTTTTGCTTTAGCTGAGCCCGCACCGCTGATCCCCTGGGCACCACGTTCCTCCCTCACTGTGCCTGCTCTGCCAAGGGCAGGGACTGGGGAATGGGAACTGTCAGAATACTGGAAGTTTTTATCCAACTGCTGATCAGAAAACCCAAAATCCGTGCATCCAGTGTGCCTATGCAAAGCAGACCAACTGAAGACACGAAGACGTATTTCATTATTACAGTTCCCTAATACATAGTTCAAACAGCTTTAGTATTCCCCAATTTATAGAGATCAAGAAGGAAATCAGAGAACTGACCTTCAGAAACAGGATGGAGAGAAAAATGTGTGAATCTAAACTATCCACAAAAGAAATACTGTTTAGTTCTCCACTTTACAAATACAATTTTTAATAAAAAAACATTTTGGTATTGAGCCCAAGACCTAATGCTGGTTTGGAGTTCATTCTGTTTCTATATTAGCACAGATTTCTCCCTCTTCTGCATACAGGTAAACAGTATTGCTTTTATTTCACTGAAATGTGTAACCAGATCTTTATCTGTGCTCCAGTTATCAAGGTTTAGTTTACTAGGAATAAGGAGTTGGCTAGTGTCCTAATACTGTATTAGCATTGTGATTAAATACCAACACAACCTGTGCCCCAAAAGCCATATGCACAGAACAGGCTTTGTGGCAGCATCTTTCAAAAGTAAGACATCCTTGGAGCTCACTACACAGGCTCTGAGCAGTCATAAACCCATGAAAACAGCACAGAAACACAGCTTTTCTACTCAGATAGGGTTTTTTTTAATACATTTTATCCCCCCCACCCAGTTGCTTGGAACTGCTACTTCGATTACCAAAGAGATCAAGCAAGTAATAAACTGCATAAAAAAAGTTTGGGACAGCTGGCACACCAGGTCCAAAACGATACAATTTGCATGTTATGAGCTCACCCCCATCAAGGAAAAAAAAAAAGAAAGAGTCAACATAAAAACTAAATCTCAGGTGAAGATTAAAGGGTATTTATATCAGCTCTGGAAGCAAAAATTTCAAGAAACAGTGCTTTCTTTTGTGTGCAAGTCATACTACAGCCAAGTGCTATTTAAAGGAAAAAAAAAATAGAAAAAGGCACAGCAACATAAAAAAAAAAAAAGCTCATATGCCAGGCCAGGTATTTCCATAATGCATTTCTAAATCAGAAATCCTTACGAAAGGAAGTCTGGAAGTGACTGCAATAGTCACGGAGTGAGTCCATTTCCTTAAGGTACAACCTGCAAGGTTTTACCCCTGCCCTCATTCCTGCCAGCGCAGAGCACTGTGAAGCACATTAAGTTCAAACCCTCCAGCACCTCCTGTGTGTAGCACAGGTTATCCCAGCACAGGCTGGGAACATCCCTGTCCCTTTGGTGCTGCTCCTGGTGCCTGGTGCAGCTGGGCAGGGCTCTTAGACCTCATGTTCCTCCCAAAGCTAGACTGAGCTGACTTCTTCACTGATGCCATCAACTTCAGGGAATTCCTTTCAAACGGGGCCCATCAGACAGACCACAGGCTGTGACTGGGGAAAATGGGCTCCCCTCTAGCCAGATGGACCTGCTACCTCACACTGCCATATTTAAAACCACACACACACACAGATCCAGGGATTATTACAGAGATTTGGCTTGTGAGCACATATTCCAGCACTCCTGCTGCCACTAATGATGTGGAGCCTTCCACGAGAAACTTCTGCTGTATTTTGTTTGATGGTTTATCTGTCCTCCATGATCAGAATTCCTCCTCCCTCCACCACACACAGCAGGGGCTCTTCCACCTCTGCCCTTTGCTGACCACCAGTCTTGCCACACAGTGCCCTGCCTGGGGGAGCAACACGAGAAAACACTGAGAAAAACCTCAAAAGCCCTGGTAACCAAGGGTTTTCTTACCAGATGCCCTAATGCATAAGTCAATGACATCCAGAATAGTTTATTCCTAGCTTTCTGTGGTTGACAGGACAAACTAATAGCTCTAGAATCCTGTTTTCTTCACTGGACAAAAGATGCCATCGGTTGCATAAAAGAAGACTAAAAAATTGTGAAGAGGTACAAGTTACAGATGCTGTTGGCCACTACAAACCCTCCTTATGTTGCCCATGAATATATAAACAGAGTTTAAGAGAGGTTGCTAGGGAAAAAGTGCAGAAGGCAGCACTTCACTGGATTCCTAATATCCAGCATATCAACTAATTATGAATCAACTTTTGCAGCGCCCATCTCCCCAAGGCATCTTGGCAGGCAGCGTACGGCAACACACAAACAGTTCACCTCAGTATTTTCAGGTCAGTGCAGCACCAGGCAGAGAGCACCCTTGCTTTCCAAAAACAGAAGCTGACAGCTTTGCACAGGCCCCTTCCAGCCCATCTTCTGGCTGCTGGGGCAGCTGCACTTACGTGCCTGCTCCTTTTACCTTTCCTGGCAGGGCCACTCCAGAGTCACCCCGTCTCGTCTGGCAGCTCTTTGGCAGAGGTCTGATCATCTCCAGCAGGTTAAAAGGTCAGGTGAGTAAATCTGCTTAAGGCAGAGCCCGGCAGGCAGGGCAAGGATCACAACAAGGACGTCCAGCACAGCCACTGCTAACGTAGCTGCGCTGCTCCGGGTCTGCAAAGCGCTGGAGTGGGGAGAGAAAATGCCCTGTGCTCACAGGAGCTACGGGCACAGAGGGAAGAGTCCACCCAGCTCTGACAGACTGTGTGACTGCACAGGCACTGACACTTCTGGTGTTAAATACAGTAAATACAACCTCCTGGTACTCCCAGACAGAAACCCCAGATTTTAGCAACAGCTACCAACACAATTACCAGGTGGCTTTCTCCCCTTTCTTGCCTATGCCCTATTTTTCTGATCCCTGCAAGGTTGCACACGTCGGTGCATCTCACAGCTCAAAGCTGCTGGAAGTTTAATCAAAAGCGGTAAGAACATAATCTAGAATACAGGCTTAGAGGAGGAAAGAAACAGGTAAAGGCAAAGAAACTGAATGAGGAATTAAAATACAATTTTGGTTGAAGAAAGAAGCAGCTTTAGCCCAAGTCCCGCTGCCACTCGGACACTTTCTGACAGAAGTTCACAAGAGTCTTGTAAGTGACACTGACCAAAACCTTCAAGTCACAGTATCTTGAGTGAAATTTTTAA
Organism: Pachycephala philippinensis; assembly: GCA_013397055.1. NCBI lineage: Eukaryota > Metazoa > Chordata > Aves > Passeriformes > Pachycephala > Pachycephala philippinensis. The sequence goes on from VWZT01010170.1 coordinate 1,058,803, forward strand.
ACATGCTATACAAGCAAAAAGTTCAGCTGTCACCACCTCCCCTGAGCGTTGGCAAGGTTATCATTACACTGTCACTGCTGTAAAACAAACCCAGTCATCTACAATTGCACCACGGAGAGGATGGCTCTGCTGAAAACAGGGGAGGGACTGCACCTGCCGGGCTGTGCCAAGCGAAACTCGCCATCAGCACAGCACATGACTAAGCACCTATTGGGTATGCCAATACCCAGCCACCCACCCAAAAATAAAGGCAATTTCTCCTTATTTCCCCCCTCCCACTAATCCATGAATACGAGAAAGACGGAGCATTGCAAATGACGTTTGAGAAGCCTTAAGAAGAAAAAAACCCCAAGATGCAAAACAACTCTTCACACAGGACAATGACTACAAATACTCTTTTTAAGATTAAAATTGATCAAGTAAGAAATATTAGAAATGTGTATCTGGAGATACACTTAACAGAGACTCTCCATGTGAATACAGATCCATTAGGTAATTAAATAATTAATGTAAATGTTACCTTTTTTTGCTTCATTCTAATGGTGAGAGGTAATATTTATGTTGCCAATACTAGTTTCTAGTGATGACGTCCAAAATAATCAGTTAGTTTTCATTTTAAATTCCCCAGACCTGGCAGAAAAAGAAAAGCTCTCACTCCTCCAGATATTTTTCCCGAAGAAAGCAGAATCATCATTAAAATCATAATAGAACCATCAGCCAAAAGGAAGAAAACACTGTTTGACTTCACCTCCTCCTCCAAAATTAAAAAACACATTTATTTCAGCCCTGCGACTGGCAAAATATCCCAGCTAAATAGTATAAAACAGATAAAACCCAAAAGAAATGTAGAAAATTTTGATTCAAAACATGAGCTGCTTCTTAGTATGACAAAGGTGTATTTTTTTTTTTTGCACTAGACAAACAGTCATTAAAAATAAATGCAGTGAAGGCTTCCATGAACTCATCGGAAGCACGGATCACAACCTTGCAATGCCTCTTGATACCTAGCAGGAAAGTTGGATAAAGTCATGAACTAAGTTGGCTTTGCTGAAGTCCCAGTAACTCTCTCTTGCCCACAGTTTCACTAAATTTTGCATGTGGGTTGGCCTAGTGGCTGGGTAACAACTGATTAGGCAGAGAGGCAAGGGAAACCTTGCTATTCTTTGCTACTTCAGTACAGCAAATAAAACTGAAAACTAGTGGTTCACATTCTTTGTTCACTAGAACTATTGAAGCAAAAAGACCTGGGATATATCTGCATTAATATTTACCTCTAAATTAAATCTTATGTGCAAATGCAAATCTGCTATATGATATATGTCATTCCTGGATTTATCTTGGAAATTAATGAACTAAGAGAGATACATAGATAATTATACAGTTGTTTTCCAGAAGCCAGTGTTTGCAGTTCTATTGACTTGAGATTTCAAATGAGCCAAATTGCCTCACAAACATGTATCCTATCAAGTTCTGAATCACCTCAAAGGACAGGAGTTTCATATTGACACTGCTTTGCAGAACCACCTAACCATCCAAAGGATGCATACAAATGCTCCCTTAGAAAAAGGTGAGTCAAGAAACTCTGTCAAACACAGCATTAAGTCATTTGTGTATTTTACTGAGCGTGAAGTGGAACCTTGGATTTATCTTTCGGAGGGAAAAGCATTGTGAACAACTCACAAAAATATTTCACCTTGCTCTGAAACAGCCATGTAATTATTTTTGGTCTCTGTTAATGCCTGATAAACAAAATAATTGGGAGACGTGTTTTGATTCCATAACTGAGTTTGAAGATGCTTCCACACACAAGTTACCAATACCATCATTAAGTCAGGTAGTAGCTGACAAAGTAGCTGTAGACAGGTGTGGTGGTCTTTATCTAAATGTGTGTGTAAATAAGGCCTTAAGATGTCAAGCTTCTGCATTTGTGATGAAATAGCATCAGAAATACTGCTGGAGCCCTCTGTATGCATGCCTTCAGCAATGCTGGAGCCCTCTGTGAATGTGTTCAGCAAACAATCACAACTCCTTCCTCAGTCAAAAAGAAAACAGAGAGAAAGAAAATAGCACGGCCCTTTGCATTTTTGCATAGGTAAGTGTGAGATAAAAACCTTGTGGCTCTCCTTTCCCACATAAACACACAGAGCTGAACGCTCCACTGTGACTTTTCATTCCCAGATGGGAAGGAAACGCAGAGAGAAACCCTTTTCTCTGAGTGAGGGGCCAGCACCCAGCTCTGTCAAGCTCCCGGCGCCTGACACTGCTCCTCCTGTGCCAGCACCTGCTGCACCACATCTCCCAAAGGCACATCTCCTCCCAGGGCTGTCAGCCCCAGGACACCCTAACTCTGCTCTGCAGCACAAACCTGTACTGGCTCCAGTAGCATCCTGCTGAGTCTCCCTCCAGGGTAGAGCCAATGTTCCCGAAGGAATAACACCGTTCCCTTCTGTTCCATTCTATCTTTAACCTGAAAATTGATATGTGAAGTAGTCATCAGAATTACTCCACAGGGGATACTAAGGCAGTTTTCTCCCCATGACATGCACAAAGCTGGCCTGATGCACATTAACCTATTTTCCTGTCTGCTTATCTAAGCATCACAGCTACAAATAAGATGTGGCTGACCTGTGGCACTCCATGGTTGTGCCTTCCTGTGCCGTGCAGAGCAGCTCTGCAGTAGGTGCTGGGGAGTTATAACATTTTCCATCACCCCTGTGCTGAAGCTTCAGCTCCGATACCTGCTCCCAAATATATCCCAGGTACCCAGGACAAGGCCCAGCACATCAGTAAATATTTGGCACATTGTCTCCAATTCCCTTTGCGACACAGGGTTATTTATACATCGAGGCACATGGCGTGCCTCTGTGACAAGGCAGCATCACACAGTGCTGCGTGTCAGCAGTGCAGCAACAGATTTAAACCAAGCCCTGCTCCACGATACTTTTATGAGGAAGCAGGTCACAAACTGAGTAATATCTGCTTTGTGCACTGAAAAATGTATGCTATTCATTTCCAGGAAATAAAGCTAACCACCTTAACCCTTCTTCCCCTTCACACACACACCCCCCAACAGAACAACAGAAAGATGGTTTCTTTGGTCTGAACAGGTTCACTGGGATGTATTTAGCTCTTTACACAAGCCTTACTCTTCCTAATGCATTTGCTGGGACACCTGACGTTGACTTGGTGCAAGGGCAGAGTTTCAGAAAGCAAATACAGCAAGAGGTATTTGATTATATCCACAAACTCCGTTTTTGAATGCATCAATAGTTCATATTTAAGCTTGTGTCCAAGCTTTAACCATGTGCATGTTTCTAACATTCATTCAACCACATTAATGTTCTGAACACAAATACTGTACAGAGGGGTGGCAGCTGTTACTTTTAAAAATCCATAGGTAGAAATGGGAGGAACCTACACTCTGTATTCATGCTCTGAAATCTTAAAAATGGCTCCAGACCTCAATATTCTTCTGTCCCTACAGCCATGTAATCACTGAAACAATTTTCTGAACCGACAGAAACAGTTGGTTGCATAGGTGGCAACCATAGGAATTTGTAGCACTCAGTGAAAGGGGAAAATCAAATACCAAGCAGAAGGCCAGGAGATCAGATCTAGAATGAGAACTCATTCACATAAATTATCCAAGCCCAAATATCACATTCCATCAGAAGTTCTCTCAGTTCATCTAGGATGGAAATGAGACCTGGAGACATAAGCTCTTGTGTCAGGATGCTCACTCCTTTACTGCCTCTAAAAGGAGAGGAGCAATGGCAATTCAAGTGCACAAGCAGATCCTGTGTCTGACCCACAGCTGGGGTGAATGATGACATGGGGGTGATTAGCACTGACTACATATTTACCACCAAGAAGTCAAGCCCAACACAAGCCCTGTATTTTCCTCCAGTCAGCTCAGATTGCTACTTAAAATTACTCCCCAGATCAGCTCAAGGTGCCATAGAGACAATGACAAAAAGCAGCCTGTTAACAAGCACATACAATAGGTGAACCCGCATGAAAGGAACTCAAACTCACGAATAAGCAGAAACCAAAAAGTACCCAGTATCTTTGTAAAGTTTTTGTTTAACCAGAGGGTTTCTTCAGCTAGAAAGGGTGTCAGCAGAGAACACTGCATTCCATTATGAATTCCTCCCTTTGCTTTTAGCAACTGCCTTCAGAGCCTGCACTTGTTTCTGTAAATCCTTCTGTGCTGCTCCCTGCATGCATGAGTTTAGACGGCAAGGGTATTGCACATCCCTAACACCACTAACAGATGGGGCTCACCTCAGCCAATAACACAGATTATGGTCTTTGCAATACACTCTTATCCGATTACACGCGAAAAAGAATTCCACTATCTGCCAAACACGAGTCTTCTCAAAGAGAGGGGAAAATTTGTCTTCTGCTACACCTTCTGCTTTGCTGTTTACAAAACCGTTCGTATTTTTTTTGCTGGACTCCATCATACACGATTTGCCCATCATAGACTAGGAAAAAATACCTTGGAAGATGTAAAAGCCTTCCAGTTAGCTACAGGAGTCACCTATTCAGGTAAGAAAACAACAAAATATGTTATATGAACCAGGTATTTTAATGTTCTTAGTCTTCTAAAAGTAACACTATATAACTAGAATATCCTAGTTCCAGTGTCTCACCACCCCCACAGCAAAGAATTTCTTCCTGATAGCTAATCTAATCCTGCCCTCTTTCAGTTTAAAGCCATTACCCCTTGTCCTATCACTACCTGCCCTTGTAAAAGGTCCTCTCCAGCTCTCTTGTAGCCCCTTTTGGTACTGGAAGGGTGGTCTAAGGTCTGTTGAATTACCATAGGACTATTTAAAGTTTGTTACAAAACACCCCTGCTTATTCCCAACAAAAATTTCACATGGCTTCATAAATGCTATTTTGATGCTTGGTGATGGCAGCAATACAGGATGGTGAACTGTACCACCCCTTTGGGCATTACTGCAGTCTAAACAGGCAATAAGCTGCAAGCTTAAAAGGTCTGAGAAGGATTTATCGTGGACTAACAGATCCAAAGAAACTGCTTTTTAGGAAGCCAAAACTCCACAACACACACTTACAATGCCAGGCACAGTAATTTTAAAAACTGAATTGGTAATGTCCCCTTGGCTGAAGGCAGCTATTGGAGAAACTGCTGCCATTATTTCTCCAGGCCACGGCGGAGGAGCTGCCAGAGCCAAGAACAAAAGTTTAAATCTAGTCCACATATTTCCATCACACAATTCCATAAACCACCTGCCTCACCAGGTTTTGCCATCACAGTTCTAAGAGGCCAAAAGCAAGAAGAAACAAACCCAAGTTTCCTCCTAGTTACATGAGTGTTACTGGGACATTGAAATAAGGACAATCAGAATTTGAACTAAATATAAACTAGGGCAGTAGTGTCTTCTAATTTGTGTTGTGGTACCACTTACCTTTCCCAACACAGAATGGGGGTGCTCTTGTTCCTCTCCCCACACAGTAAATTGCCCACAAAAATTTGGAGGAGATAATAAAAGCCCTGAAAACATAACCCCCACTGAACACAGAGTTATCAGCCCAGAGCAGGAAGAGGGCTCGATAGCACACACAGCTCAGATTTAAGGACAAGTCTGAATTTTTTCCCTTTCATGGAACTAGGAGTTGAAAGATAATTTTGGGGAAGTTTTTACTTGCTTGTAAATGTAACTATGCATAGATGAAAGAGTTAGTCATCTTCTCCATGTCAAAAATAAGCACAGCAATTTCCAGAATGTGTCACAATACAATATTAACTGTGTATCTGCACAGTCACTGAATCAGTGGACACTTAATAGCCTTAATTTAGAACACCTATGTTTTCCGGAATCAGTCTAATGTACCCTGAACTACTAATACCACTTCTGAAAGAGTCAGTTTGCTCTATAAACACCTCTAAAACTGGTCCCAGTGACAAGAAACAAACAGTGTGCCCCCCCGGCACAGCTGAGCTGCCCGACACAGAGCAGAGGCTGAGCTTTTCAACTTCACGGGCTCCTCACACAGAAAGAGCCTGAACAGTAAAGGTGCAGCCAAGAATTTGCTCACACACAAAATGCACATGCCAAATTACTATTATACAGGTACACATCTATCATAAAGATGCATGCAAGCAAGGCTGCCAGCAGCCCAACACATCAACCCTTCAGCCTTTCTGTAGCTCCTTGACGCCAGCTCCAACACGTGAGCAAGCTGAGAAAACAGAAGGACCATTGGGAGGCAGATCTCAATTTCAGTCACCTAAAATTGTCTTCATTTTAAGGGAATCAAAACACACCGTGCCCTTGGGAAGCAAAGCCTCTCCCAGTAGGAAGGAGAGCTTTTCTGCTGACACCATGGGAATCAAAGTGAGGCAAAGGAACAGATACAGGTTACCACGGACTCACAACAAATGTCACAGCCATGTGGAAGAGTCCTGATGGGAAATATATAGCATTTGAAAGTTTTCCCTTGAGTTTTCAAGTTACTAATTATACAATACCAGAGCAGTGAGACAGCTGGAGCAGATACAAGGTATGTGCTAAAAGAGGCGAAAGACTTAAAGCATACTCATGGGGAAACTGGATAGCAATCACCTCTCCTGTTTTATGGTTTCTTACACTTAAAGAACATCTCCAGCCAAAACATAGGCTCTCTCATCTCCACGAGGAATGGGATATCGACACGAGACTAGAAAACCCTGCTTCAGCATATCTTAGTAAAGACAAAACCATTTCAGATCATACTTACTTCAAGATTCTAGACGAAACTGAAGGAAATTTGATCTCCCCACAAACAGCACCACCCTGATGTCAGGGATCTGGTACTTCGTACAACTTCAGAGAAACATTAAGGGCAATTAAGAAAAAACAAACAAACAAGAAATTCAGAGGGAAACAGCGACAACTTCCCATTTCTGTATACTTTTCTTTACACTAGTCTGTTAAGAATTCACCTGATTTTACAGACAGGGCAGGGAAGGTCACATCACTTGCTGCAGACCACACGGCAAGAGTAAGTGGAATGCAGCATGCTTCAGTTTCCCTTCAGAACTTCGTTTCTCCACCACACACTCTAAGATGCATCTGCAATATTTTTTCCTAGTACCATGAAGAGAACAGCACTAACCAATGTCAAACAGCATTTTAAAAGCTGTGTTTGTCAGGTGCCAACACTACAGGTCTGTGTAGCACAGGGAAGGACATATTGCAGCAACAGTGCTGAAAAGGAGAACTGAATCAAACGTATGAGTCAAATGTCGTGTCACAAAGCAGCCTCCCAGCACACAGACCTGCCGCACACAGGAACCAAGATGTAGGAAAAGAACTGAGAATTTAGCAACCCAAAGTTTTAGGTGAAAAAGACACTCGTGCCTGTGCTGTAAGGCAGTGTGTCCACTCACAGCAGCTGATTTATGGAATACTGATGTTTTCTGGTGTGTGTTGTTGGTGACCCCATCATCCCAGCCCCGTGCTATTGCCACTGCAGGCTCTGCTATCTGCCCGAGGGGAAGGCAGCAGTAATAAGAAGGAGATGGGGCAAGATTCAAGTCAAGGGAGTAATAATGGCTAATTACTCATTTGAGCAGCAAGTAAAATGGTTAAAAAGATACATTTTGTATTCTAAAGCTTGTATTTTCAAGCAGAGAACTGTAAAATCGTATGTTTTCCCTATTTCTAAAGAAGTGAAACATAACAAAAACTGAGACGGACATAAGATTCAGGCAGAGTAAGATTTAAGATCAGGGACATGCTGAGCCTTGAGTCAACACAGTTTTAATTCTTAAAACCTTTACTGACCTCACAATACACAGAGAAAAGCTGTGTAGTATCTCTAGAGTTAGGAGCAAAAGTCTATTGATGCTTCAATGCAGTACTCAGATGCATCCTCCAGAAAGGATAAAAACCCCGCTGTTTTTAGAGAAACACCCAGACACCTCAAACTAAGCATAAGTGGGCATACACTTACTTAGAGTGCCTGTGTCAATGGTAACAGACACGAATTCCAGTTTGGTTGTCGGATAATCTGTTTTCCACCCGTGTAATATAATTAGCACCCAACATGAAGTGGCGAAATGAGGGAAGCAAGATGCCCTCTTTTCTCCCAGATCAAGGCACTTCATGAGCATCAATTAGATGTTAATGTCCCTGGGAGGCAAGCGTGACAAGTCTTATTAAGCCATTTTAAAGATTAGGACACTGAGTCACAGAGAGATTAAGAACTTCCTCAAAACCAAAAGCAGAGTCAGAGAGGGGGCAGCTACACCCCAGCTGGGACTGGCAGCAGAGGACGGCGCTGCTCCACCTCACTGCAAGGTTTAGAGTCTCAAAAGCAAAAAAAATTTTAAATTTTTTTTTAAAAATCCACGCCCCCAAGAAGCTTCCTGGCCATGCCAACATGCCTCCGTTTTGACCTGCAAGGGACCATCTCTAGATACAAGAACGCAGTCCCGTTTCCACACTCAGATCTCATTTTGGCTGAAGGTACCAACAAGGTTGCCAATTGTAAACAGTTTTTAAAGCCGACAGAGACCTCCAGATCTTTTCTAATAAGCTTGAGACAGAACTTAAAACTTTTTGATACTGGTTCAACCTTACAGGCGTAGGGGCAAATAAATCTACAGTCCACGAGCCAGCTATCTGCATTCAAGTCACATGCTGAATTTACACATGAAAAACGGAGCGAACGCAACAAGACAATCACTATCACAGGTTCACAAACACTTCAAAGCGCAAAGAGAAACTCAGCAGATGCCATCCTCAATTAGCCCAAAAGGTGAGCAGAGAAGGATGTTATGCTGATTAGCACACTCATTAGGACGCGTCCAAACTAATAGCCCACTCCAGTGTTGTAACACATTTGGAAAGCGCTCGGCTGCCTTAATCGCAGGGTACTCACGGAGCGAAAAAATTATTTTGACTTTTCCTGCGTGGCCGTCCGAGCCAGCGCGGCGTCAGCGCCCGGGCGGCGCGGGGGGCAGGTACAGCCCTGGGCTCCCACAGGGCTCCGACAGGGCTCCGGGAGCCCCGCGCCCGGACCCGCCAGTGGGGCACT